>CM062817.1:219930775-220320775 GCA_031772625.1 Pinus tabuliformis
GCAATCTCTCGTAAAATGATCCTCTTCACAAATAAGACAAGGATATCGAGGTTTGCGCTTTTCGTCATTGGTTTCCGACTTTTCAGTTTTCTCCTTCGGAGCCTTGTCTGCTTTAGCCTTCTTCTTTCCTTTCTTCTTTCCACCGTTTTTTGATTTGGCCGTAGATGACTCTACAGCGTGAATATCGGCGGTAAGTTCAGGAGAAGACTCTCCTGTCGGGGAATCGGGCAAAGTGATAATAGGAGTAGTTGAAGCCTTGGAAGACTTCTTCTTGCTCTTTGTATTCACGATACCAATCATACCATCAGCGGCATGAGATCCCGAAGGAGCAGCAGCGATTTGATTTGACTTTGGAAGATCCGGAATCTTCTCGTGTAATGTACCCGACTGAGTGTAAACTAAGTCAAGGTATTGCGCCTGAGCAATGACTTGCTCCTCAGTAACTACTCCGGCCTTAGCTACATCTTCAGTAATCCTTGGTAATAATGATTTAACAAACCATTCAGCTAAGATTTGGTCCGGGATAAAAACTTTCACTAGCCTTCTTCGACGTCTCCACTCATGAATGTGATCGGAAATATACGTGGAGGTTGATTGTTTTAGTGAAGTTAATAACTCCGTACCGTTATCGTATCTGACCGGTAACTGAAAGTGAGTTAAGAACGAGGTAGCTAACTGGCTAAAATTGTAAAAAGAGGCCCGTGGTAACTCAATGTACCACTTGGCCGCGAGACCAATGAGTGTACGCTGGAAAAGACGTAAGCGGATCGAATCATCCGAGATGGAATTTGAAGCACACCAGAGGTGGTAAGTCATCACGTGATTGGACGGATCCTCTCCAGACTTACCTTCGAACTTGGGTATATCGCTGGGTAACTTATTTGGCATTGGCGGCCAGAACGGAAGATATTGAATTGGATCATTCGTTAGGCGCGTCAAGTCTGGTAAATCCAAAGTTGCGATAAACGGTAACTGCCGGTTAGGATCTCTAAAACTCTGGGTCACAATACCGGCCCCAGGAGGAGGATATCCAGGATAACTAGGAACAGGAGTTGCATTTGGGATATTATATCCTCCTGGAAAACCAGGATTAACCGGACCGTACTGGGGTTGTTGAGGTTGTTGATAAGTGTACCCAGGATACGGTTGATACTGGTAAACCGGTTGTTGGACAGCTTGCCCAGGTTGATACTGTCCCTGGTACGGAGGTTGAACAAATTGAGGTTGAGTAGTGACAACCGTACTTATACCAGGTTGACCTACAGGCATCTGGACTGTGGTTTGAATCGTAGATCCAGACAACGGTACAGATGTCTGAGGAGTGGTTACAGAGACAGTAGAAACCGGAGCCGTCGATACTCCAGAAGTAAGTATGGTAGATGTGGCGGTAGTTGCAGCAGCCGTTTGAGATGGAGTACTAGGTGCAATTGGCGGCTGAGTAACTACCGAAGTTACAGAGGTTTGAACACTTGACTGGACAGGTTGCGGTTGCTGGGGTGGACCAGAAACTACAGGTTGTCCTGCTTGAGGTACCGACTGTATACTTGGCTGCAACATCTGTTGACCCTGTGACGGATCCCACACTAACATTCCAGGGTATTGACCCATAACAGGTTGAGGATACTGAGATCCATAGCCGGATTGAGGATAGGATTGATAACTGTAAGGTGCAGTTCCCATACCTTGACCATATGATTGACCTTGAGGTGGTTGATAACCTTGACCTGAGTATTGACCTTGAGGTGGTTGATAACCTTGACCTGAGTATTGACCTTGAGGTTGATAACCTTGAGGTAAATACGGGTACTAGGGTTGACCTTGACCTTGAGGTTGGTATCCTTGAGGTTGATACCCTTGGGGTTGATACCCTTGGGGTTGCCATCCTTGAGGTTGCCATCCTTGAGGTTGATATTGATACTGAGGTTGACCTTGGGGTACATATTGAGGCTGGGGTTGACCTTGAGGTATGTATTGCCCTATAGGAGCGTACTGACCTTGAGGTTGCCCCCCAGACACGAATGAAGTACCTTGAGGTTGCCCCCCAGGCATTAACGGAGGCTGCCCCCCAGGCGGTAATTTGCCACCTTGAGGTTGGGAAACGGGAACTGAACCTGACATCATGTAAATGTCTCCTACACCCAATGGTATATTACCACTGTTTCCAACTAATAACCCATGATCAACGGGTTGAGGAGATGCTCCCGCAAAGGTACCAGAAAGAGATTGATACCCAGTAGGAACAGAAGGACCGCCATGTAAAAAAGATTCAGGACTTTGTGTAAACACGGACGACTGACCAGACATATTTACAGGAGTATGAATACCTCCAGGTGGAAAAGGAGTACGAGGTGTAGAAAAACCTAGCCCAAAGTTGTCTAAATAATTGGTTAACGAAAGGTACAAAGTAGTACTTCTAGGAGGACTGTAAAAGATAGATTCACGCTCCCTTAGATCAAGGGTAATTTGATCTTCAGGATCAGAGACGCCTATTTCTTCCTCTGGAACAAGTTCTTCAATAGCAATCAAACCAACAGGAAGATTTTCGGTGATAATTCTTTCTATTCTCGGTGAATCAGGAACACTAGGAGTCGGAGTAACAGGTTCGGATATTTCTGGTTCTTCGCCTGTATCACTAGCAGACGAAAAACTACCAACAAGCTCAGAAACTGTAACAGCTTCAGGATTATAACCTGTCTCTAAACTTTGGTAATCTGGATGGACCACCAAGGAAGATTCTCCTTCTTCAGGTGAACCTACTCTACTGCCACTAGAAGGAGTTACAAGGACCTTTAAACCTTCTAGATGACTGGACTCGTCTTGAGGAGGTTCACCCCTAAGTCTACGGGATCTTCTCAACAATTCGGCCATAGAAACAACTTCAGGAGACTGGCCCCGAAGTCTACGGGACTGTCTCGGTAATTCCGCCACAGCTAAAAACTTTTAACTACTACACACGAAAACAAAAGAAAATTTCAAATCAAGCCACCTAAAGTCTCTAAAGAACCAAACAAATTTGAATCACACGCCTAAAGAATCTAGGGCGTCAAACCAAACACAAACAGTAGTCTTCCGGACCAAAAGCGCTAGTTGGTGATGAAGCCCAACCTCGCTGGATTCAGTACAGAAATGGAGGGTGGAACAGTTACCCCGGCAACCTGCTTAATGAATAGACTGGACCAAGTTCCTCCACTTTAACCGTCTCGAGTGAAGTGAACCCCCCAGAAAATCCAAGTGAGTATAACCGACGTCTGCTCCAGGTACAGTGGGACCTTCCCTCCACCGTCACCTCGGTAGAATCCTAAAGATAATGGCCACTAAGGTTACCAACCGCAACAAATGCACCTGGGGGAACAATCTAAACTCCGACAGCACGCAAGGGCAGAGTAGCAAGCTCAATCCCCTTGCCGGATCCTTGAAAATAATCCAAGGTTTACCAACAAGTGACCCCTGGCTCCTCGACAATGGTTAATCTGAGGTTTACCGTTTGTGATACGTGCGTGTCTGGCGTCGTTCCCAACGAGGGGGGAATGATCCCCTCACTGGTTCGGACACGAGCTCGTGCTTCTCCTTTAAGAGGAGCTTTCCCAGAGTACAAGTGAGACAATTGGATTTATTCTATCACAAGATAAGCTACTTGTTTGGTTTTGTTGTCTTGGAGAGTTAATTACTCACCTACTCCGAGACACTAGCCTGATCTAAATTGGTGCTTCAGAGCCCTAGTAAATAAAAGTTACTATTTCAATTTTACTTTAAGCGTTACTTTTATGGTTGTTCTTTAAAGTCACAAGGTAGTGGAAGTGAAACCAATGGTGTGTAGACTCGACTTCAACCACTACAAAGATGCACCTAAGATGATTTACGCTACTTTCCTTTTTCAATGAAATTCTTAACTAAGAGAGTTGAGAGAATGCAAATTTTAGAGAAAACAACTTCCTTAGAAAAGACAATCAAAGAAACAATTCCCTTTTTCTTTTCAAGCACACAAACATGACCACTCTTTACTTGCACGAAAAACTCATTTTCTTTCAAAACTTTCAAAGCTACTTGAAACAAAACTTTTCAAAGGAGATGTTTTTGTATTTTCTCTTTTTAATAAAGTATATAAACCTATCTTAACAAAAAACAATCTCAAAAGCTACAAAAACTATGAAAATTTGACTCATAAGCAAATCAAAAGAGAGATTATTCTAAGCAAACCTAACAAGGCAAAAGCTCACAAAGATGATTCTAGGTTGTTTTACTTGACCAAAATCAAATCAAGGACCAGCTAATGCAGAATCAAAAGACTAGTCAAAACAAAACTCAAATCTTTTTGTTCTTTTGTAAAATGGAATTCAAGACTTAAACAACAAGCACTTCGAAATTGGCCCAAGAGACAATTCAATGGTAAGTTGCTCTCATAGGTAGACTTTATGACAGGTCTGACTTCTTAGAATGTTGACAAAACCAGAGAGATCTAAGGCTTGACAACTCCTACCGCCAAAGTCACTACAAGACCTACTCAAAATCAAACCCTAGGGCTTACACTTCGATGAAATCCACTAAAACACTTAATGCTATCGAAACAAGTTCAGGTGAAGATTCTTGGCAAGGGACTAATGAATCTGGGCAGAAAAAACTAAGAAAAAACAAAATCTAAGAGCAAAAATGCAAAAAATGGAATTTTCTCAAATTTTGGCAGGGGACGCAGGCAACCCGTTAGCACAGGTGCGGGCTCGCTTTGTGCACACAGCAAAAGTGCGTCCAGGGACGCACTGTGCAGCACTCAGAGGGTGCGTCCTTCTGAAAAACTCAAGAAAAACCAAAATAAAACTAATCCTAAGCTAACCCACCCAGAGACAGAATCACAGAGCCAAAACCAGAAAAATAAACCAATTTTCTCAAAGCAAAGTTCACACAAAGGAAAAGACTTTTCTCATCAATGGATTCCCCAGTGGAGTCGCCAATTTGTCACACGGAATCAGTCAAAAGTGCGGACACAACCGACCTTCCTAGAAGTCTAAGACATTCTAATGACAAACAAAACAAACTAGAGCTATCCTTCTCTAAACATGCATTATGATATGAGAAATCAAGTGTTTCGTTCTTACCTTTGTCCAAACGTTGTTGTAGAAGTCCAAGCTTTGTTGATTTGGATGAGCTCCTCCTTTTCTCCAAAACCTGCAATCACCAACAGTCAAACAATTAAATAGCACCTGATTATAACATAAAACAAAGCATATTCAACATATAGACCAAGGAGTACATGAAATAACCCATAAACAACAAGTTATTGAGAAGAATGGACCAATTTGCATTAAAGGTAATCAAAAGGAACCATTACAACCTGAGCCTTGGTGTTGTGCAAGCTCCTTCCAGGGTCCACAAGAGTCTTCCTCTACTTTGACAAAGTTCACCCACTTCCAAATAGAACAAGTAAAGATGGCAATCTCTCCTCACAAGCTTCTAAATGGGAGTCCTAATTCCTGCAGCATTTACCCTTAGAAATGTATAGCTTTCAACCTTCCTCCTTCTGGCCCAATGCCTGTATTTATAATGCTCAAGAGGAAGTTAATCAGGTCCACCATCAATGGGATAGTCCCCTCTTTGGATGGGATCACTCCCTTATTGATGGGATAAGTTCCTCTTTGGTAGGAGTGCATGAACCATCTGGAGGCGCTCAATACACGTCGAACAACCTTCTAGAATGCTCTAGAAATGACCACAAGTAAGTTTTTGAAGATAAAACTTGCGCATTTTAACCTTTTCAGAGGGACACACCTGCCCCTTTAGATACAGAGTGTCCTTGGACGCCGATCTCACGAACAATAGGTGCATACCCGCAGGCAAGGTTTGGGAGAACCTGCGTACCCAGAGATAAACACATTTATAAAGACTTTCTCTCTTTCTTGGAGTTTGACATGGATAGTAGAGGCGTAAGACTTGCTTAAGAGGGTAGTATGACTGTTGATAGGGCCATACCAACTGTAAATAGCCATGGTGACAGTTTTTAGTGTAACAATAGTCTATTTAGGCAAATGCAATGAAGCTTGGGGGGCATGTACCTAGAATCGAGTCATCATACTGGGGGCATGTAAAATGAATCCAAGCATAGTTTTTCATTTCAAGCTTGTGTAAAAATGAAACTAAATCCAAGCATAGTTTTTCGTTTTAAGCTTGTGTAAACATGAAACTGAATCCAAGCATAGTTTTTTGTTTCAAGCTTGTGTAAACATGAAACTGAATTCAAACACAGTTCCTTATGGTTCAAGCTTTTGTAAAAATGAACCCATCTTCAATTTTACCCTCGTGATTGCCATTCTATTGGTCTCTTCCGACAAATGAGGCTTGGTTTTTCTCCTTCCATCATCACTATCTGCTTGGTCGATCATACGCTTTCACTTGGTTGTTTTACCCTTTTTGAGAAACAATTGCAATGACTAGTCTTATTAGCCAGCCTCTTCACATAAATCAACATGTTTTGAGAAGTTCCAACATCATCGGAACCAGTCACTATACTAGACACCACTCATTCCTCAAAGTGGACTCCTCTTTAAGCTCTTTTCAGACTCTCGAAATATGAAAATATTGTCGAGCGTTTTTCCTTTTCATCTCGTTAACAAATTAGAAACGACATCTACTCAATATAAGTTTAACCATTTTCCGGGCTGAGATAGATTATTTACGAAAAAGGAATACGTTGATCGAACGTGGTCAATAGGTTCTCTCTCGTATTACTTTATGTTTTTTTAGACTTGAGAGACAAATCTACGAAAAAAGAACTTGTGGAGTTTTCTTTTTGTCCCTTTTCAAACTCTCTAAACATGAAAAGGATTCAGTTATCATTGTCGTTAAACTCGTTAAAACATCAAATAGCAACAAACTTTTCCATCATGACAAGACCAAGTTTCACCTTCGCTAGACTTGTTAAAACATCACATAGTGATGGATTCACTCGAAGGGTGGAAATATACAACAAGAATATGTTATCCTTTTCAAGCTTGATAAAAAATAAAGAGGTACTAGTTATCAATGACTGGGGAAAATGGAAAAAGGGTAAACCACTTTATGGCAGCAGGTCGCTCTTGAACATGACACTTTCACTTCTTCATTGTGACTACTTGGATTGGGTTATTTGTTTGATGGTCATCATACCTTGGTTTATCACACCATCCATTACTTTGGTTTTGGGTCAATGCTTCCAATTCATTCAGTGTTTCCGACATGTTCAAGAGAAGTTACTTAGTTAAATTCATACTTTGCAATACTCATATACCTTCATTTTCATGACCGCCATTCCTAAACCTTGTGTCGTCAATCACATTCCATCTCCAAAAATCGTTACACTCGTTTAATTTTGTTGATGTGGGATACATCAAGGCCCTCCTGCAATGAGTTGCTTCTTGTTGACATCAACACATTATCCAAGAAGTTGACTTAGAAACACCCTTCCAGTACCTTGAGGCTTGCATACATCAATGGCACTTCCGACGATAGGTTGACATCACTAGCCTTTGACCGAAAAAATTTGTATGGTGTTCGACATTAAAACATCCATTCACACCATGCAGAATGTACTGCAATACCTTGAGGACCATCATCATTATTGGTAATTTCTCTCATGTCTGTTAACAACTTACATCATTGGCTTGTAACCAAACATTGTCTTCCCATGTTCGACTTTAGATCACATATTCACATGGTTAGGCTCATGCTTGAGCGAACGATTGAACAAGATAGAAGACCCTAGATCTAGTTTCATCGATTCGGGCGACGATTTTAGGAAAGTACCAAATCATGTATATGATGGATTTACACTAATGGTCATCCCATCACGGGTCTATATTTGTAGACGACTATCTATGTACATGTAATGAAAATTTATATGCTGAGCATGGGTATGCCTTCCCTCAGCAATTCATGAAAGAATCAAAATATCATGATATTATGTATTGTAATTAATGTAGGTCACCATCCGCTTCGGAACCTCCTCATCACATCGTAAACAATATCACTTGACATTATCATTTTTGACTTCATGCTTTAGGGGGAAGATGTTACAGATCCATTTGGGCACATCACTCCCAACATTCAGATCAGTTTTATTAGGGCTCATAAAACCCTAATCTAGTTGCTACATGCCCTAGACAAGTCATCACTTTGAATGCCTCCTTCCCTGAAAGTTTCCTGGCCTGAAGCCCTCCAGAAATGCCTCCTTGAGGGACCAGCACAGCCTTGGTCAGGGGTAAATGCGCTTCAGTGCAGGTAGGCCCATGTCAGGGTGCATTTCAGAGCACTTAGGCCCACTTTGACCTGCGCTGGGCAAGATTGAGCGAATTCTTCATAGGGTTCTAGGAATATTCTTATCTTCTGGAGAATTCTAGAATATTCCCACACTTTTCATCTCCTATGAGTTGGAAGTTGGATAGGGAATGAGTTAAGTAACCTCCTATCCTCTCATCCCTTCCTCCATGGAAACTAACTCTAAGTTTGGAAGGCCATTCAATACCCTCATTTATGACCAAACCACCTCCATTTTCCTATAAATTGAGCACTCATCTAAGTGATCAAGGGCTGGACTTTGAGAATTTGTAAGGAGATACTGTTGGTGTGAGGTTTGAGATTGTAAGCAAGTATTGTTATGCTGCCAGAGTGTTGTGCTTTTGATGTGATGTTGGATGGAACTCAAGCTGGAGGAGTGACATTGGATCAGACTTCATGGTTGTAACTCTTCCTTCTACTTAATAAAGTTATTTACACCTTTTCCCATATTCTTGTCTTTTTGTCTGATGATTATATGTGTAAATGCTTTTGATTCCATTTTCTTATAGTAGATAGATCTCTTTCTTTGATTGGTTTTTATTCTCTGTTTATGATTGCAGGTACTTTTCAAGCAGATTAAGTTCGAGAAGGAGCGACGATAGCCATACAAAGGAGACAAAGGGAAAGCGAAAGATAACAAGTAGGTCCCTTGTCTTATTTATCTTCTATAGAAAAAGGATAAATTCTTTAAATCTGTTGTTCTAGGTGTAGCTACCCACCTAGGGAAATTGTATTTATCCGTAGATGCAAAATTCCACATAACAATACTCCACCTGGGTGTTCACAGAGTATGAACTACTTTGGACTATTCTTATCTTGGATAGCTAGTCCTCAAAGAATATTAGTCCACGACTAATCTTATCTTGGATGCCCTATCTTATCCTCAAAGAGTATAGGATGCTAGATGATTACCAAACCCTCCATTTTGTCTTCCCAAGTGAAGACTAGAATGATGTGTCTATCTCTCCCTCTCAATTAGGGAGGATATATCAATTCCAATAATGGAATGTACTCATTCCTACAGAAGGAATGTACCTAAGCTCCCTCTTAGCTTAGCAATTCCAAGTTTCTTCCAAGTAACAAACTTATTTTCAAGCCCCCTCTTAATTAGGTATCTATAGTAGCTCCTCAACCAGCTGCTTGAACAACTCCTTCCTTTGATGTCATGAATTTCTTTGTTAGAGTCTTCATCTTTTGGGGCTTCTCCATAGGGCACATACCATCCATCACTTTCATTCATGAGTCAGTCATGTCATCATTCCTTTCATCAAAAAGTGATCCATCAGTCTACATCCGACCTTGCTTCATGTCATGTTTCCTTCTTCAAGGCACATTTTCTTTGGAAGGATATTACATCCTACTTCATGGTCCTCTTGGAAGACATTCACAATTCTTCCCTTGGCAGTTCTGCATAAGCACATCTAGATATTTGTTCAAAAATAAGAATGAACACTTAAATCAAAATTACCTTTGTGATGGCCTTTCATCATGACATCTTCCAATGTGCATCAACTTCTTGCATACATGTTGAAATATCTCCAAAATTTATCCATTGTCAAGGGTCTCCATCTTTTCCAAACTTCCATCAGAGTATTCATATATTTCTGGGATATTTCATAGTCAAATCTTCTTGGTCTTCCGGATCTTGATTGCCTTTACTATGGTTGCATATCTCATGATCTCTTCCTTCCTTTCTTCACACATGATATTCCAAGGAACTTCCAATCAGAGTTCCTCTTGTTGTTGTCAACCACCTAATTTTCATATGAGGACATATTATGTTAATTCCATCTGGTGTGACCTGTGCCTTCTTGCATCCTTTCAGAGGAGGAGATCCTTTCCTTTGATCATGCTTTTCCAGATAGAGAAGTGATCCATGTTATTTGCAACCATACAACATGACTTTATAATATTTAATACAAGCATACATACCTCATTTACCTTTGGGTAATCTAGGATTCTTTTAGCTATTTCCTTGATTGAAAATATCTTCAACCCCTTGATCTGCTTCATCTATTATGTCATCATACCATCATCTCATGAATTCCACACCTTGGAGTTCTTGATGAAACACTTGCTTCCACTTTAGATCAGTGAATCCTCCGATGAGGATTCCATTAGAGAATCTTGAGGATATTGCATATACCTATCCAACAGATGTTTCCTTTTGACTTCATGTATGATGAGACTTGTCTTGGATGACTTCTTCCCTTTCTTAAGTTTCCAATGAGGTTCTCAAGAGCTATAACCTTCATAGGTGACTATCATACATCTGTCATGTTTCCTATAGTGATGTCACGAGCTCTTACTTCCAATGTTTTTCCTCTTCCTTGGACTTCCTTCTTTCAGATTCCTCCACTTCTTTTGTGAAATGGACTTCTTCTCTATCTTCCTTGTTATTTCCCTTCTTAAGATTAGGACAATCTTTCCTGTATAGCATTGATTCTTAGCTATGTTATTCTTTCCTTTCGAAAAATGTCTGAATCCTTTCATTTGATCCTTCAACACTTTTTCCCCCAACCTTTCATCTCCTATCTTGCATAGAAACTACAAGTTGTTGAATGGGATAGCTTTCTTATCCTCATAGGAATTTGTTACCTTGTTCATTAGTTAATGCATTTAGAACAATGAAGCTTATCTATCCCAAATCTTCCAATTGAGATCTTATGAAGATAACCCTTTATCCTTTGATATGTTCAATTTGTGTAGATTAGATCTAAGTGATGTGACCTTCTTTATCACATCTTCAAAGAATAGTTCTACCAGCTTATCATATGTATCTCTTTGATGTCTCTAATACTGCTATATGAGGGGACCTTTCATAAGAATCCCTTTCCATGTATTCAAAGGATACCTTTTCATAGATATTTTCAAGGACTTCACATTCTTCGAGGACTATGTCTATCCTCCTTTTCCATGTAAGCAATTTCGATGACCCAAATCACTTATATATCTCCTTGCAAAAACGAAGTCGTTTTACCAAATTTGATTATAGAATGAAAGATACCTACTTGAGAAGTGAAGATGAAATATTCAACTTGATCACTTTGATGGTGTTTGAAGAAGGATGTATTAGTGCTCCTTTTGGATGATCTTCTTCCAAATGAAAAACCCTTCTTCAATAAAGGAGATTGCTCCTTTTATGATGTAAACGCATTTAGATCTAGCTACCTTTTGTTGATGGAGGTTGATGAGGATGTTTTGATGCTTCCTCGGATGATCTTATTCAAGGATAAGGAGGGTATCCTTGCTACAATGTTAGGTATCTTTCTTTATAGCTTTTGAAGATGATGATAATCCCTTCTCGACTTCTTTGTCTTCAAGATAGTTCGACTTCTCGATGGTGAATGAGTGTAGATCGGAAATTCTTCTAGGGTCTCCAATATGATGTGATCTTAGTCTTAGAAATGCTTCTTTGTAGATCTCTTCATCTTGATGAGGGTCTTTGTGCTCTTTCTCTTATAGGATCCAACACTCTTGTTGGTGTAGACATCTATATGCTTTGATTTGTAGATGTATTTTCCTTGAGTAGAAATAACGCTTTGGCCTTGATTATTTTGATTGGTGATCCCAAGATTTCTTCTAAAGTATACCTTCTTCTTTGATATAGGGTTTGATTCTTCAATGTAGATCTTAAACTTTTTCTTTGATATCCTGCGACTTTCTCTGATGCCTTTCTTGAAACTCGATCCTTGAGTGTCTCTTTGATTGCATTCTCTTTTATTGACTTTGACACCTTAGCTTTGATACCATATTGATAAATCTAGGGCATTAGACTTAGGTGATTTCTCTCGATTAGTAACTACTTATGAGTATCATTTACTTCATTACGTTAGGATCTTCTCTTATTAGTGTTCTTCATCAAACAACTACTAATGCATAAACATAAATAGACAAGAGACACATAATGTAGGCTATGAGATATGGCCAAAACCTCTCACTCTTTGAGAGGAAAACCCGCACAAATTCTTCTTATAGAGATTCCAATTGATGAACACCAATACCAAGGCCCTTGACCTATTAGCCACTCAAAGACCAATACACTAGTTCTCTTAACTGTCTTCTCTTCTTCTCTTTCTCTTCGATCTCCTTAGCATTGGGACACTTGTCACGACTGAGATCTTCTTACTGTCTTCATATCGAGTACTGATGTCCTTCCTTGATCTAGTATTGATGTCCTTCCTTTAAGGTAGTACCAATACCTTAAGATGAGGTTCCACCGTATCACTGAATCGCAGCTCTTCCATAGCCGTGAAACCTAATTGTTCTTCGTATCACTGTTAGAAAAATATATATTACAGAGCAATGGAATACACAAAATATTGTAGAAATATAAACACAGAAAACACATAAAATAAGAGAGACATAGATATATTTGGTTCACCCAATTTGGGCTACGTCCATGAAGAAACAACCATTCTTTCCTTTTATATTATCCAGCAAAATGAAGATATACAACCTACAACAGATCTGGTGTAATTCCCTCTTCGTTCTCACACAATATCCTCTCTCTTTCTCGCTTAGAATACACATCTAGATAGCCACAATATAATTCCCTCATATAGAGCGAGGGGTTGCCTTCTAGGGAAAAAACCCTAAATTAAACATAATTTCTACCGTCAGATTTCCACCTAATGAACGACCATATTATGAAATGGGGTCCAATGCGGTGATATCTCTCAATAAAGAAGATAATCAGGCTCCACACCCAATGATCTCCCACTTGGAGACTGATTATAGCAACTCCACCGCTGCTTCATTTTCTATACAATGACTCCACTTTGGAGCTGGCTATTTCTCATCTTCATCATCATACTTGAAGACCAATTGAAACCAAGAAGAATCTCAATTTCTCCCTGGTTACAACTTTTGTTAGCATATCTGCAGGATTTTGGCTAGTGTGTATCTTTTCCAGCTTCAATTGTTCATCTTCCAACACTGACCGTATGGAATGGTACTTGATTTGTATATGTTTAGTCTTGGAATGAAATGTAGAGTTCTTTGCAAGATGTATGGCACTCTGGTTGTCACTGTATAACCTTCCCAACTCTTGCTTCTTACCCAATTCATCCAAAAACCTTTGTAACAAAATTATTTCTTTACTAGCCTCTGTAGTAGCAACATACTCTTCTTCCGTCATTAAGAGTGAAATAACACTTTGCAGTTTTGAAACCCAACTGATAGTTGTTCCACCTACAATAAACAAAAACGTTGTGGTGCTCCTCCTTTTATCTCTATCACCCACCATATCTGCATCAACACATCCATGTAGAGAAATGTTTGAACCACCAAAGCATAATTCTTGATTTGTGGTACCTATCAAATACCTGAGAATCCACTTCACCACCATCCAATGTTCTTTTCTTGGATTGTTCATGTAACTTCTTACAATTCCCATTGCATGTGCAATATCAGGGTTTGTGCAGACCATTGCATACATTAAGCTTCCAACTATTGATGCATATGGAACTTTAGACATATAAGCCATTTCTTCCCAAGTCTCGGGACACACCTCCTTACTTAGTTTGAAATGGCTAGCCAAAGGTATACTAACCAGTTTTTCATTCTACATATTAAATCTTTTCAACACCTTTTGTATTTACTCACTCTGAGACACTGTTAATTTTTGTTTCTTCCTATCTCTAGTTATTATCATACCAAGGATTTGTTTTGCAGCACCCAAATCCTTCAATGCAAATGAGTTTGCCAATTTTCTTTTGAACACATTTATTTCCTGCATGTTAGAACCTGCAATAAGCATGTCATCTATATACAATAACAATATAATATAGTTGCCATCATTTTTCCTTTTGAGATAAACACAATGATCAAAGTGATATCTAGTATAACCTTGTTTAGACATAAACCTGTCAGATTTTAGATACCACTATCTTGGAGCCTGTTTTAAGCCATACAAGCTCTTCTTCAACCTACACACTAGTTTCTCCTTCCCTTTTACCTCATATCCTTGTGGCTACTGCATATATATTTCTTCCTCCAAATCCCCATGGAGAAAGGTTGTCTTTACATTTAGCTGCTCAAGATGCAAACCTTCAGTTGCTACTAGACTTAAAATAGTTCTGATTGAAGTCATTTTAACAACAGGAGAAAATATCTCATCAAAGTCTATATCCTTTTTCTGTGCAAACCCCTTCACCACAAGACTAAGGAGTCCCAAGTCTCATCAAAGTATATATCCTTTTTCTACCTCCATCTTCTTCCTTCAACCTATAAACCCATTTATATTGCAATGCTGTTTTACCTGCAAGAAACCTGACTAAGTCCCAAGTCTGGTTATGTACTAAGGAGTCCATCTTTTCTTTCATGGTTTGCTCCCACTTCTTCCTAGTTTCTACCTGCACTGCTTCTTCATAACATTCTGGCTCACCAGAATCAATCAACAATACATAATATAATGAAGGAGAGTATCGTTTAGGGGGTCAACTTATCCTCATATATCTTCTAACACCACTTTCAGGTGTTTGAGGTGCTTGTTGCTGTTGTGGTTGTTGTTGTTATTTTGGCTATTGATCATTATGATTTTCAGGCATCTTCATTTTTTTTGTGATCTCATCAAGCACTGTGTATTCTCTATTTTCTTTTTCCTATTTCTTTTCCTACATTTGATCCTTATACAAAACCTTTTCATTGAATATGAAATCTCTTCTCCTAATGATTTTGTGTTTTTCATAATCATAAAAGCTATAACCAAAATCGTTAACACCATATCCAATAAAGGTACATTTCTTTGAGTTTTCCTCAAGATTTGTTCTATTTTCTTTATTAATGTGGACAAAGGCTTCACAACCAAAAGTCTTTAAAAATGAGTAGTTTACCCTTTTACTTGTCCATGCCTCCTATGGAATACCACCATCCAAGGAACTTGAAGGCCCTTTATTTATTAGATAAACAATAGTATCTACAACATCTTCCCAAAATTGTAAAGGCAATCCTGCATGAAATCTCATGCACCTTGCATGCTCCATGATTGTCCTGTTCATCCTTTCTAACACACCATTTTCTTATGGTGTTCCTCGAACTTTCTCTCTGCAAATTCCATTCTTTGAACAGTATCTATCAAACTCTTCACTTCAATATTCACCTCCATTTTCTGATTTGAGACACTTCAAACTTTTTCCTATCTCATTTTCAACCAAATATTTCCATTTCTTGAAAGTATCAAATACATCAGATTTATCTCGAATACAATAAATCCAGGTTTTTCTGATTGCATTATCAATAAAAGTAACATAATAACGAGATCCACCAAGGGATGATGCCTGAGCAAAAAATTTCTTGAGTG
Source organism: Pinus tabuliformis (assembly GCA_031772625.1). Classification (NCBI taxonomy): domain Eukaryota; kingdom Viridiplantae; phylum Streptophyta; class Pinopsida; order Pinales; family Pinaceae; genus Pinus; species Pinus tabuliformis. The sequence goes on from CM062817.1 coordinate 219,946,380, forward strand.
AAGAATCTGCATCCCCTTCTCACTCATGTGCCCGAGCCTATGATGCCACAATGCCGTATCTACTCCTGTAGAGGTTAAAACATTAACATAATTAGAAATACCATTGCATAAATACAATGTACCAAGCTTTTCTCCTTTTGCTATTACTAGGGCTCCTTTGGTGACCTTCCAGGTTTTATCTGTAAAAGTAGTTACACAACCTTCACCTCCCAACTGCCTTGTTGAAATTAGATTTTTCTTCAGATCTGGAACATGCCTTACCTCCTTCAACAACCATTGATTTCCATTCTGCTGTTTTATGAAAATTGTACCCATTCCAATGATTTTACAGAGTTTATCATCACCCAATCGAACTTGTCCAAAATCTCCTTGTACATAATCATGAAAATGTTTCCTATCAGGTGTGGCATAGAATGAGGACCTTGAATCTACCACCTAGGCATCAATAATATTTTCTAATGAAAGAATCAAAGCATATTGCAACACATCACCTATCACATTCGTTTCATGATTGTTTTCTTACTGCACGTCTCCTTCTTTTCCTTTCCGAGACTTGCAGTCTTTCTTCAGGTGTTCTTTCTTCTCACATTTCCAGCATAGTATCCTCGATCTGGACTTGGATATGCCTTTACTTGATTTACTACGATATCCTGGGCTCTTTCCTGTTTCCATTTTTCTTCCCCTAGCCTCTGCAGTCAAAGCATTCCCTGATGTCTCACCAGAGATTTTTCGTCGCATTTCCTTGCTAAGGATTGCACCGATAACATCATCAAACTTTAAAGTACTAGATCCAGAGACAGAGTTACTAATGGCCATAACTAAACCATTCCAACTTTCTGGCAATGAGCATAGAAATAACAGAGCCCTAACTTCATCATCAAAAGTTACCCTTACAGAACTTAACTGACTGGTAGCTTTATTAAATTCATTTAAGTGATCAGTGACAGATCCACCTTCTGACATCTTCATATTAAATAAAATCTTCATAATAAATAGCTTATTTGAGGCCGAGGATTTTTCATATAATTTATCCAATGCCGACGTTAAACCCTCTGTTGTCATTTCCTCTGAAATATTAAAGGGTACTGACGTTGCTAGGCACAACCATATTGTTCCAAGTGCCTTTTTGTGGAGAATATCCCATTCTGTGTTTGTCATACTCGTTGACTTCTTTGTCTTTCTGCTCAATGGTAGGTACAAATATTTCTGATACAAGTAAGCTTCCATCTGCATATTCCACAACTGGTAGTTTTGGCTGTTAAATTTTTTGACCCTAAAACTACCATCTTCCACCATTTCTCCCACTCGAACCAGGAACCCTTCTCTCATGCGATTTTATTAACCAAATAAACCTTCGGCTCTGATACCAGTTGTTAGAAAATTATATATTACAGAGCAATGGAACACATAAAATATTGCAGAAATATAAACACATAAAACAAGAGAGACACAGATATATATGGTTCACCAATTTGAGCTACGTCCACGGAGAAACAACCAATCCTTCCTTTTATATTATCCAACAAAATGAAGAGATACAACCTATAGTAGATCCGTTGTATTTCCCTCTTCGCTCTCACACAATCTCCTCTCTCTTTCTCGCTCAGAATACACATCTACATAGTCGCAATACAATTCCCTCATATATAACGAGGGGCTGCCTACTAGGGCAAAAAACCCTAAACTAAACATATCTTCTACCATCAAATTTCCACCTAATGAATGAACACATTACGAAATGGGGTCCAATGAGGCGATACCTCTGAATAAAGAAGATAATCAGGCTCCACACCTAACACTCCTTGGCATTGGGATACTTGTCATGACCGAGGTCTTCTTACTGTCTTCATATCGAGTACTGATGTCCTTCCTTGATCTAGTACTGATGTCCTTCCTTTAAGGTAGCACCGAGACCTTAAGCTGAGGTTCCACCACATCACTGAATCACAACTCTTCCATAGCCATGACACCTAATTGTTCTTCGTATCACTGTAATATTCTTTGTCACTATGCTTGGTTACTAGAATTTAGAAGGATCTAAATTCCTTTTGCTGTGATCATATTCACACTTCAAGAAGATCTGAACTGTAGCCTTTATTCAAACAGTGTGACTGTGTTTAGGGCACTGAAACAATCACTTTAATCTCAAAGATAATGCTAACTTCTTGTTGCTATTGTTTACCTTAAATCATAGAGAGACCCATCCGAACTTCTCTATGCCATCATCTGAACTGTTGACTGTAGTTACCCTCTGAAAATCTCAGAGGAATCTGAACTCTGAATTGTGTCTTTTGCGATGACCCTAGCCTTGTATATATAGTAGTTCGACTATATAATAAGCTGACATGTGCAACAAATGGGTGTGTCTTCAAAATGTGAGCCGACATGAGTTTGTTTACTCCTCTTTGAAGCTAACATGAAGAGAGAACTGTGTGCTTGTCGTTGGAGGGCTATATAGACTCATATACAATTGACACATGCTCAAGAAGAGCTCTTCATACATGACATTGACTCTTTGACTCAATGATAAATCCTAAGGCTCTCAATGGGAGCCACTAACAAATAAAATCTCTTACTCATGAAACCCATGAAGCAAGCCTTACAATAATAATAGTTTTATTCTCTTATTTTCATCATTTACAAAGATCATAATTACCTGTCATTATGAAGACCGAACCTAGTTTCATTTTACAACAGTTAAATAGAAATTGCTACCATGGCCAACAACAAAGGTATCCAAATACAAATTGTACCATGAGGAGGGGTTACATAGTATTCCACAGTGGAGTTGGTTTAAGCTTCACACAAGTAAATACCCTACGAGGTGTCAAGAGGAGCAAACTATATTCAAAGCTAAAGTGTGAAATGTGCATGAGATTGAATACGATAAGAGCCACCTAGATGTGGCAAGACCTTATAATCCTGGGCATCATAAACATTCTTTATGAGGGTGTGGTGCCAAGGCCCCACCCTCTTAACCAAGTGGGGCAGTGGCAACCCCTACTTCTTCTCCATCACCCCCTTTTTTGCACCGTAAACACTTATTCAAGAATATTAATATATAATTGACAATAATAATAATTTTAAATTATAAAAATAATATTAAATTAAAAGTAATAAGATATTTTATGATTTTGAACTTTGACATTATGTTTTAAAATTTTAATTGAAATTACAATATGAAATTGGTAAAACTATTACTAAAAATAAAAATAAATATAATATTATTAATTTTTTTATTATAATTTATTTTCCATATTAATAATTATATTAATTTAAAATAATTTTTCTTCAAGCTCAAATAAAAAACGATTATTTTAAATTATTGAAAATTTTAATTTATGAAATTGATAGTTCCTTTAAAAAATTAAGTGAATTGGGCAAACTTAACCACAACACCACCATTTCACTAATTTATAGGTATACCAATTCTTAAAATAGATAACCCCTCTTTTTCAAACATACGATAGGTTCCTATTTTCCTCTTTATCCCTTGCTCGAGTATAAAACGTGTAATCCCGATCACGATTTTCATTATTTTCTTAATGTCAATAATCCCGTTTGTCAATACTATTTAATGGATAACTCCTGTTTTCAAACATGGATATGTTAACATTAAATTTGTTAACATATATTTAATGGGTTAAATTTATTAGGTGTTTATTTGTATTTCAGTGTTAAATATTAATAATTTCAATTTAAGGTTATGAAAAAAAAGAAAGCGAGTGATTTTTGTCAAAATTTCAAAATATATTAAATTAGTGCAGTTATATAAGGTAAATGGTTTGTAAAAGTTAACATTTAAAAAATCATAAAAATAAATTAAATCATAACTTTATATTAAATTATTAATATTATTATTAATTATAAAATAATTAGTATATAAATAAAACATATATATATTTAGGAAAATATGTACAAGATTTTTAACCATAGAGATTCACGTAACTTTTATTATAGAAAATATTAATCTATAAATATGCATTGTGACAATGCTATTGCTTATCGAATACCACATGCCTAAAAAATCATAACTCATTCCATATGACATTTATTCAAATGACATCTTTTAATTAATCACTTTAATTAAAAAGATAAAACTATTTTGGAGATAAATCTCAACTTTTAATTTGTGAATACCACTTAAAAGATTCTAGAATATTTTCTTGGAGGTTAAATCCCTATCATCTATCTAATAATTGTTGATTATTAAATTAATCTTCTAAAAGCCTTATTCCAAAATAGTACCCTATTACCATAATTAATACTAATTAAGTTGATTCTATATAATATAACTAGCACAACCATATAAATTATATGATTGGTAAACACCAATAGGCATCAATTCAGAAGCATCAAAACGCTTAACGATTGATACATACATCTCACACTGCCCACATAAAAAAAAAAAAAAAAAAAAAAAAAAAAAAAAAAAAAAAAAAAAAAAAAACACCTAAATATTAATTTATTATTAACTTAAAAAAGAGTTGTAATATAAGTTAAAAACACACACACACACATATATATTTTAAAACACATGTGACAATATTCTTAACCGTGGAGATTCACCTCCACTTTAATATGGAAAGGCTATGGAGATTCTTAACTTGTAAATAACTCTTGTTATAATATTATGGGCCAATACTATGACTTATGAATACCACCACATGACACTTGTTCATAACAATTTTTTTTTTAATTAATCAATTTAATTAAAAGGGTGAAAAAAGAATAACTAGTTTAGAGATAAACCTCAACCATTGGTTTTTATATACTATTATGAATATTCTAAAATATTCTACGGAGGTTAAATCCCTACCATCCACCTAAGAATTATTGATTTTTAAATTAAAACTATGGAAGCTTCTTCCAAACACCTAACTGTAGAAATTCCCACTGTAAAACAAAAGATTATGCAATATACTAAAGCAAAATACAAGATCTACTTCTACAACAAACTTGCGGAAGCTTAATCGAATATGAGCAAGATCAAATAGAACACATATAACTGAGAATGAGAAATCAATCACACATGAACATAGAAGAATAACCCGGGGAAAACCTCCGCCTAAAACCCCAATCTCTGTATTATCATACAAGTGGAAATATGTTTAGATTACAAAAAGAATCAGCTCACAAGCTATCCTGCTCTCTCTACAATCAAAACAATATAGTTCACAAACTGAATAGACACAAGATATGCTTTCCCTCAGCTCTCCAAGCCTCCTATTTCCTTGCACAATTTTTCTTGGGGTCCATTGATGCCACCTATGTGATTGGCCTCATCACACACTCACTAAACTAAATAAGTAACTGCACAATCCTCAAGGAATGAATTTCTTCTACATGAAAGAGATATCTCAACTGATAGTACATTGTCCCATCATTTGATCTCAACTGGGTCTCTGTCTGAACTGACATGCATGAGTTATTTAGGAGAGAATATTCAGTTATCTGAAGTGCAGTAGTTACATGCATGCATGCATTAACTAACTGAACTCACAATTAGTTCAACAAACTATTTGAACTAATCTAACTGGACTTAACTTAGTTAGCTGAGCTAACTAATTACTACTCAATATTACAACTCATCCTTATCTCTTTAACTAAGGGATAAATTCATCAATTAATGCGATAACTGTTGCATGTCCTCACATATACTTCATGTTTGATTTTCTACAACTAATTAACTCAAGATGAATTAATTAATTATTTTACAAACCGCTGCTAAGATCAAATTCAAATTTTATTTCTCTATTTCAGTTCAGGGACTAACTAAAATAGGAAGGTATCCCGAAATGCTATTTATGGCAGTTCTATTTTTAGCACTTTTATATTTAGAATTTCTTGTTGATATTTTCAACACTCCCTTTCAATAAGAAATGGATTATTAGTAACCCCAATCCTGTCTTTGTGGAACTCGAACTTGCATTTTGACAATGCCTTAGTCAAAATATCTGCATCGTGTTCCTCGGTCGAAACATACAACAACAACATGATCCTCTTGACCACACAGTCTCGAAGACGGTGATATCAGATATCAATGTGCTTGGACATGTCATGAAAAAATGGATTCTTAGAGAGTTTGATACAACTCTGATTATCGCAGTAGATCACAGTTGGATCCATCCTCTGACAAAACAATCCCATTAGAATCTTCCGCATGCAAATGGCCTCACATGCAGCCTGACTAGCAGCCATGTATTCAGCCTCTACTGAGCTAAGTGCAACTGATCTCTGTTTCCTTCTGTACTACGAAATTGCAACTGAACCAAGGTTGAAGATTCCTCTAGAAGTGCTCTTCTGCTCTGATGGACTCCCTGCCCAATCCACATCTATGAAGCCCTGAAGCTTCACTCCCTCTGTCCGTTTGTACCACAATCCAAACTCAGATGTGCCTTTGAGGTATCTCAGCACATGCTTTGCTACCTTCCAAAACAGCTTGGTAGGCTGAACCATAACTTGACTCAGCTAGTTCACCGCAAAGCATAAGTCTGGTCGCGTGTTCACCAGATACATAAGTGAACCCACAAGCTGCCGATAAACAGTAGTAGCTACTACCTCACCTGAAGTAGCATCCTCCTTCCTCCAGTCCCCAGCTAGAGGATTCTGCATGGGCTTGCACTTCTCCATGTGAAAGCACCTGAGTATCTCATTGGCATGCTTTCCTTGAGACACAAATACTTCACCATATTTCTGCTACACCCCCATGCCTAGAAAGTAGTGCATAAGACCCATGCATTTCATTTTGGACTCTCTTGCAAGGTCCTCCTTGCAAGATTGAATCAACTGATCATCACCTGTCAAAATCAGATTATCGACATAAAGAACAATGATCAATGGCTTACCTTCTACCATGATGTGGTAAAGGTTTGCATCTGCTTCACTCTTGGTGAAGCCCAAACCGGTGAAATAGTTTCCAATCCTGGTGTACCAAGAACGGGGTGCTTGCTTCAACCCATACAAATCCCTCTTGAGTTGGCACACATGCGACTCACAATCGAAGGTCTTGAAACCTTCTAGCTGCTCAATGTACACCTCCTCCTCAATCTTCCCATTGAGGAATGTTGTCTTCACGTTCAACTGATGGATCTTCCAACCCATCTGAGCTGATAGTTCCAACAACGATCTAATAGATGAGTACCTTGCAAAGGTCTCATCGTAGTCGATCCCCTTGACTTGTGAGAAACCTCGGGCAACAAACCTTGCCTTATGTTTCTCAACACTGCCATCAGCTACCTGCTTTACCTTGTAAAGCCATCTGGAACTAACCACTGACTTCTCGTGAGGTCTTGGGACAACATCCCACACATTGTTTCGAATGATAGAGTCATACTCCTCTACCATTTCATCAACCCAGACTAGTTGCTGCATTTCCTCCTCAAATGAAGAAGGTTCGGACTCTACACACTCCCTAACCAGGGCCATGTACCCAGTGTACCGCTTGGGCGACCTCCTCTGTCTGCGCCAAGAAGATGGCTGTCCCACATTCTCCTGCGCATCCAGCATCAACCTTTCAGCTTCCCTTGAGCGTTTTCGCTCATCTCTGGAAGTCTCAGCACGAGTGGATGTCTCCACTCCCAGATCCTCTACATGCGGTTGCTCTGCATCAATCTGAGGCTCCTCCTCCTTAGGAACTGAAAGTTCCTCCTCTACATGCTACTTGAGCTCCCTCTCAAGTGATACTCACATGGCTTTCTTCTCGTCGAACTTCAGATCCCTGCGTACCATTGTCCTCTAACTGGTAGGCAGGTACACCCAATAGTTGTGGGGTGTATCAGTGTACCCCACAAGTATTCCCAACTCAGCTATTGGATCTAGCTTCTTCCGAGCATCTTTGGTCACATGATAGTAAACTGATGATCCAAAGATTCGGAAGTGACTCACATCTGGTCGCTTCCCGGAAAAGGCCTCCATAGGTGTCTTCATTCTCAGTATACGGTGCGAGCTTCTGTTTTGCAAGTATACTGCTATATTGCATGCCTTAGCCCACAAATGCAGTGGTAGGCTTTGGTAATGCAACATCACTCAAGCTGCTCCCACAATTGATCTGTTCTTCCTTTTGGCCACCCTATTCTGTTGTGGGTTATGGGGTGCTGTCAACTCCCATTTAATTCCTTATATAGCGCATAAGTCCTTAAACTATTGGGAGACATACTCTCCACCATTGTCGCTACACAAGGCTTTTATTTTCTTTCCATATTCTTTCTCTGCCAAGGCTTTAAACTCAGAAAACCTCAAGAAGGTCTGATCCTTCTTTTGCATAAAGTAGATCCAGCATCTACGAGAAAAATCATCAATAAAAATAACATAGTACCTTTGTTTAGTGGTGGAGGCTATAGAGAATGTCCACAAACATCTAAGTGAACTCACTCCAGGATTGCTCCAGCTCTACTATCTCGATCCAGAAAGGAATATTTCGCATACTTACCTAAGGTACAACCTTTGCATGTATTCATTTGCTACAGTTTTCCCTTGGGAAGTCTGGTAGAAATCTGTTGCATGATCTTCAGGGCTCCATGGTGCAAGTGGCCCAATCTTCTATGCCATAGCTCGCCAACATCTTGGCTCTGCACCATCTCAGCTTTGGAACTCAATGCAGCACAGTCGTCTACCTCCAACTTGTAGAGATTCTTTACTCGAATCCCAATTCGCTTGGTCTATCTAGTGCCGATATGCCTCAGGAATACCTTTCCTTTACTAAAGACTACATCATAGCCTTTATCTTCTAGCATAGAAATGGACACAAGATTCTTCTTCAGACCTGGTACATACTTTACATCAGTCAGGGTGAGAGGAGCTCCATGCTCCCTTTGAAACAAAACCATACCTTCACCTAAAACACGGTACTTTCCATCATCGCCCATCTCGATCCGCATCTGGAGATCCTTCTCCTCCAAGGTACTGAAAATATTCTTGTCACCTTACATGTGGAATGAACCTCCACTGTCCAGGTACCGCACACATCCCACCATGGATGAAACCATGCATGCGATAAGAGAAAAATCCAACTCAAACTGTGAAGCCAGTGCCTCACCATTAGATCCCTTCGAGGATCCCTTCTTGGATTTCTTCTGTGGACAATTTGTAGCATAATGGCCCACTTCATGACAATGAAAGCATTGCACTTTCGATTTGTCAAACTTCTTCCCACCATGGGAAGAACTGGATTTGGAATGGGACACCTTCCCTTTCCCCTTCCTTGCCTTACTCGCTAAGGCTATATTTTCCTCATCATCTTGCTTTGATGAGGATCCATCTTTGGTGCTTCTTCTTATCTCCTCTTGCATCAGATCCGACCAAAATCGCTCCCAATTTGGCAGTTTTTCTCTTCCATTGACTGAGTCTTGGTAGCGATGCTAGCTCTTAGGAAGACCGAGGAGAGCAAGACTCACCATGTCATCGTCGGTTGTCGTGATCCCTACACTTCCAAGCTCATCCCTATAGGTGGTGATCTTGTTCAGATATGTAGAGATCGTGTCGCCCTTTTCACACTTGATTTTCTGAAGCTTGCCTTTCAGCGCCAGCTTCCTCTGATCGCTGCTATTCTGATATAGATCTTTCAATGTTTTCCACATCGAAAACGATGTCTCCTTCCCATGGAGGCTCGAGACAATTTGGTCTCAAACTCCCTCCTGGAGGATTCTCCTTGCTCTAGCCACACATTTCTTCCATTTCGCCAATTCTGTAGCATCAGCTGCTACCAACTTGGGGACTTCTTGATCAATGAAGTCCTTTAGACCATTATCCTCTAATGCCGCTTCCATGCGATCCTTCCAGGCTATATAATTCGAGTTGCCAACAAGGGCATACTCGAGTCTTAAACTGTTGAATGCCATTGGTGAAATTGAGATGTGATAAGAACTCGATTTCTATATTCAGGAACCTCAAAACTTCGAACTTCTCCCTTCTTGTATATTGTTCTTCGCTTTGATCACCTTTGCTCTGATACCATGTAGAAATTACCACTATAGATCAACAGATTATGCAATATACTAAAGAAAAATACAAGGTCTACTACTACAACAAACTTGCAGAAGCTTAATTGAATATGAGAAAGATCAAATAGAACACATATAACTGAGAATGAGAAATCAATTACACATGAACACAGAAGAATAGACACAAGTTGTCCTGCTCTCTCTGCAATCAAAACAATACAGCTCACAAACTGAATAGACACAAGATATGCCTTCCCTTAGCCCTCCAAGCCTCCTATTTCCTTGCGCAGTTTTTCTTGGGGTCTAATGATGCCACCTATGTGATTGGCCTCATCACACACTCACTAAATTGAAGGATTAACTGCACAATCCTCAAGGAATGAATTCCTTTTGCATGTAAGAGATATCCTCCATGGAATATTCCTACAACTGATAGTACACTGTCCCATCATCTGATCTCAACTGGGTCTCTGTTTGAACTGACTTGCATGAGTTATTTATGAGAGAATATTCAGTTATCTGAAGTGCAATAGTTACATGCATGCATGCATTAACTAACCGAACTCACAATTAGTTCAATAAACTATTTTAACTAATCTAACTGGACTTAACTCAGTTAATTGAGCTATAATTACAACTCAATATTACAACTCATCCTTATCTCTTCAACTAAGGGATAAATTCATCAATTAATGCGATAACTGTTGCATGTCCTCACATATACTTCATGTTTGATTTTCTACAACTAATTAACTCAAGATGAATTAATTAATTATTTTACAAACCGCTGCTAAGATCAAATTCCAATTTTATTTCTCTATTTCAGTTCAGGGACTAACTAAAATAGGAAGGTATCCCGAAATGCTATTTATGGCAGTTCTATTTTTAGCACTTCTATATTTAGAATTTCTTGCTGATATTTTCAACACTCCCTCTCAACAAGAAATGGATTATCAGTAACCCCAATCCTGTCTCTATGGAACTCAAACTTGCATTTTGACAATGCCTTAGTTAAAATATCTGCATCTTGTTCCTCGGTCGAAATATACAACAACAACATGATCCTCTTGACCACACAGTCTCGAAGATGGTGATATTGGATATCAATGTGCTTGGACATGTCATGAAAAACTAGATTCTCAGAGAGTTTGATACAACTCTGATTATTGCAGTAGATCAAAGTTGGATCCATCCTCTGACAAAACAATCCCATTAGAATCTTCCGCATCCAAATGGCCTCACATGCAGCCTGACTAGTAGCCATGTATTCAGCCTCTACTGAGCTAAGTGCAACCGATCTCTGTTTCCTTTTGTACCAGGAAACTGCAGCTGAACCAAGGTTGAAGATTCCTCCAGAAGTGCTCTTCTGGTCTGATGGACTCCTTGCCCAATCCACATCTATGAAGCCCTAAAGCTTCAGTCTCTCTGTCCATCTGTACCACAATCCAAACTAAGATGTGCCTCTAAGGTATCTTAGCACATGCTTTGCTGCCTTCCAAAACATCTTGGTAAGCTGAACCATAGCTTGACTTAGCTGGTTGACTGCAAAGCATAAGTTTGGTTGTGTGTTCACTAGATACATAAGTGAACCCACAAGCTACCGATAAATAGTAGCAACTACTACCTCACCTGAAGTAGCATCCTCCTTCCTCCTATTCCTAGCTAGAGGAGTTTGCTTTGGCTTGCACTTCTCCATGTGAAAGTGCCTAAGTATCTCATTGGCATAATTGCCTTGAGACACAAATACTTCACCATCTTTCTACCACACCTCCATGCCTATAAATTAGTGCATAAGACCCATGTCTTTCATTTCAAACTCTCTTGCAAGGTCCTCCTTTGAAGACTGAATCAATGAATCATCATCTATCAAAATCAGATCATCGACATAAAGAACAATGATCAATGGCTTACCTTCTACCATGATGTGGTAAAGGTTCACATCTGCTTCACTCTTGGTGAAGCCCAATCCGGTGAAATAGTTATCGATCTTGGTGTACCAAGCACGAGGTACTTGCTTCAACCCATACAAAGCCCTCTTGAGTTAACACAAATGCGACTCACGATCGAAGGTCTCGAAACCTTTTGGCTACTCAATATACACCTCCTCCTCAATCTTCCCATTGAGGAATGTTGTCTTCACGTCCTGTTGTAGGGAAAAGTATCCGACTCGGATGACCCTAACCCACTCTAAGGGTGACAGTTCCTTAGCAACAACTGTAAAACAAACTACTGAAGGTTTTACTTCTTTATGAAAGCAAAAGAGAATGGAGGAAGCACTAACCGTTGCCTTGCGCTTAATGTCGAATCCAAACTCTCCTCTTTGGCCGCTTGCTCCTAGCTCTTTGTCCTTCTGCTCGCCCAACTGCAATGAGATCCTGCAAAACAACAAAGAAGGAAACTACAAGAGGCATGCAATCATAACTGGTTCATGGATTAGTGTAAACCAAATATGCAATCATCACAATACCATTGAAACAAGAGCACATAGAAGAACCTCAATAGCTTTTATTAATGAAGAAATAAAGGTTCTGAGAGGATTACAACCATTGCAGGCTCCAACCCAGCAACACCTCCCAGCAGAAAGAATTGCTCTTCTTCACCTCTCTCAAACAATCACCCAATAACTCAAGAATGAAACCAACAGCATATCATTACTTTGCACAAAATTCCAGCCTCCTGAGCTCATAGGAGAGAGCTCAATATATAGATGAATTGAGAAAGGATGAGTCAGCTTGCAACTGATGTGTAGCTGCCTTGTGTCCTCTCTCTCTCCAGTTAATCTTTAGTTGATCTTCAGTTCTTGAGTCCACTTGGTGAACCTTGCTTCCACTTGGAGAAACAAAGCCTCTGACTCATCACAAGGCGAAATACCTGACCCAAGTGTCATTTTTGGAAGATTCCAAAGCAATGACTCACTGTGCCACATGTCCAAACTCGCCCAACGCAGGTGGGCTTTGTTCTGTCTGCTTTGCAACGCAGGTACACCATGGAGCAGTTGTGTTTCAGCACAGAAACCCAGTGGAGCACCTGCTTTGATTTCAGGATTGCTTGTTTTTGAGTGTTTTCAGGTGGAGAACTGATCTGAGAGCTGTTGGTTTGCTGACCTTGTTCCTCTAGTGGTAGGAACATCATGTTTAGGGAACTTTGGATCCCTTGGATTATTGACAATTCATGCTTGTTGCTGTAAGGCACAAAATTGTCTATAACAGATGCCCCCTAAAGTATGAGGTCGTTTATCGGGTGAAATGCTTTATTGAGAGGATCCGAAGTTCATTCGATCTGCTGAGAAGTGTCCTGTAATAAGATACAATACAATACATTATTTTTCATACTTTTTTCATGATCTAGCTGAGGCAGGCATTCCCATGCTCAGCTTTATAAATACATTTTGGTACATAGAACAGACGATCGTCTGATGCTAGACTGATAATTCTCTGCCGAATTTATCATCCTTTGAAAAGGATGATCATCTGTTGCAATGATGTACATAGCAAATGTCTTTATGTCCTGAATATATATCGCAGCCCGGATGGATGAAACTAGATCTGGGGTCTTCAAACTCTTCCGATCTTCACTCGATGTACAAGTCGATCCATGTGAGAATTTCTTGAAGTCGAACATGGAAAGACATCGCTTGATTACCGGTCAATGATGTAAACCGTTAACAAGCGCGAGAGGAATCACCGATAAGGATGATGACCCTCAAGGTACGGCAGTACAATCTACATGGTGGGAATAAAGGACTTGGTGTCGACCACCATGCAAAATCTTCTGGTCGAAGGTCATTGATGTATACCTGTCGCCGGAAGTGAGAAACTTGCCATTGAGGCATGCAAGCTTCAAAGTACTGAGGGGAGTGTTCCTAGATCAACTCCTTGGATAATGAGTTGATGTCGACAAGGAGCGATCCGTCAAAGGAGGGCCTTAATGAATCCCACATCAGTGACACAGAACGGAGCTAGTGATTATGATGAGGTGAAAACAAACTGTGATGTATGATTCAGGGGGGCGGTCATGAAGTGGATGAAGGATAATGTATGGTAGTGGGTGGAACAGGGTTGACTCTTTACAGAACCACATCTCTTGAACATATAACGACACTGATGTGATGGATTGGTAGCATTACCCCAATTGTGGATGGTGTGGCGAGGACCATGATTCTGCGACCGGTGAATGAAACAACCCAACCCGATGCGGACGGAGGACAAAGTGTCATGTTCAAGAGCGACTTGCTACCATTAATGCTGTGAGGTTCCCCCAATTTTTCCCCAGTCATTGCTGACCAGTACCTCTTTATTTTTGTCAAGCTTGAGGAGGATAACATATGCTTGTTCTATAACCTGCCCTTCGGGCAAGCCCATCGCTATGTTTTAACGAGCCTAGCGATAGGGAAACTCGTTCTCGTCTAAAGACAAGTTTGTCGCTATTTAATCATTTTAACGAGTCTAACGACAAGGAAAACTCGGTCCTTTTCATTTTTAGAGAGTCTGAAAAGGTACGAAAAGTTAACTCCAAAATTCCTTTTTCGTCATCTAATCCCTTAAGTCCGAAAAAGTTTAAAACAATATAGAAGGGATGAATTTTCGGTTGCTTTAACGAGCCGAACAAAACAAGCGCTCGATCTTTTTGTGCAATAATCCTTCAGGTCCAAAAAGATTAAAATCTAGAGGAGGGATAGCTTTCCGGTCGCTTTAATGAGCTGGAAGGCCAAAACTCGGCAAACTTTTCATATTTTACGAGTCAGTGAAAAGAGCTCAAAGAAGACTCGTCTTTTGAGGAACGAGTGATGAACAGGGATAGCAGCAGATTCCAGGTACAGGTTGGAATTCTCCAATCACGGTAGTGTCACAAGGATGGCTAAGTGAAATCACTCTTCGCAGCTGTTCCTCAAAATGGGTAAACAAACATATGGAGGTGAACGATTGGCCAAATGAATAGATGGAGGTGATGGCATATAAACACGACCAAGGGCTTTTAATATGGATTTCAAAGGTTACATTTCTCGAGGTTGTTTACCGGTTCATTTTTCTGGATGAGCTTGAACTGCTAGGGAAAGATTGCTCACAATTTACGTTTATTTTTTAACGAGCATGAACTTCTGCACAAAAACTGCTCGATGATTGCGTTTATTTTTTAACGAGCATGAACATTGCTAAAACTGCTCGATGATGCCCCCAGCATAATAATAATGCAGATGAGGCGTATGCCTCCTAAATCATAAGGGGACGTTTCATTTTTTAATGAGGTTGACATCGCAAAGAACTATCCTCTTTTACTTCTTATTTCATTTTTTAAACGAGGTTGACTTGAGAAAGGAACTATCCTCAAAACTTTTAGATCCATTAAAAATAGAAGGCTTCATATCCCATTGCATCCAACTCCGTGAGATTACTTGGCGGTGGTGGGGTGAAAGTGTCCATTAAAGGAGGGCCTTTTGGGAAAATTACTCCGATGTATTGGATAGAATGATTGCTTCCATGGATCGATGGAATGCTTCTTGTGTTGGATGGCGGCTCACCTTCTGTCGAAGTTTTTGTCGAACTGCCTGGTCGACCTTTTCTTTCGCCATTCAACGGCTGTGGATTCCCACGGCTTTTGTTTAATGTTGAAGCTAAAGCATCATCTTGGCGCTTAAAACTTGACAACATCATGACTTGTGATGGGGAAGCATTTCCACTGTCAACCAGATTCTGACTTGGGTCGGGAAACGGATCAGTTAATACGGCTGGAATGTGCGGATTCTTTACGAATTTCTTAAATTCAGCTTTGTACGGACAATCTGCCGTCCGATGATCGTCGTCACATATGTGACACGGAAGCCGTTTCCTATTCCTAGGAGAGTTTGAAGAATTTTTCTTAGGGGATGACCCACCTTGTTTATTCTTCCTCCCTTTGTTTTGATTCTTCTTGCTTCCTGGTTGATAGGTTTCTTTGCCCTTATCTGTCGATACGGCATTTACTTCCGAAGCAAGAACTTCTTCATGCTCATTTTGATTCGAATCCTTGCGGGCCTTCTTTTGATTGGTCCTTTTCGGATTCGTGTTTGCCGTGCCAATCACGCCATCGCCGGCATGAGAGTCATTGTTTGATTTAGGAGGAGGAGGGATTGAAAACTCTGGTCTAGGGGCGTCTGGTATTTTGTCATAGAGCGTGCCGGACTGAGTATATACTAAATCCAAGTATTGTGCACGAGCGATAACCTGCTCTTCTGTTACGACTCCTCCCTTTGCTACATCTTCCGTTATCACCGGAAGTAATGACTTTATAAACCACTCAGCTAAAAGCTGATCAGGAACGTATGTTTTAACCATTCTTCGTCGACGTCGCCACTCATGTATGTGATCTGATATACGAGTTGCGGTTGTCTGTTTGAAGTTAGTCAATATCTCTGTCCCTGTTTCATACCTTATTGGTAATTGAAAGTGGGTCAAGAATGTCGTGGCAAGGGAGCCAAAATTGTCGAACGAAGCTCTAGGCAATTCTATATACCATTTTTCTGCTGGACCTGTCAATGTCCTCTGAAAGAGGCGAAGCCTTATCGAATCATCATTTAAAGTGTTCGACGAACACCATAGATGAAATGTCATCACATGATTCGACGGGTCTTCACCTGGATTTCCATTGAATTTAGGGATGTCGGATGGAAGTTTGTGTGGAATCACTGGCCACCAAGGGGCGTAAGCAATTGGATCGTTTGTTAACCGATGTAAATCAGGCAACTCTAAAGTCGCCACGAATGGTAACTGCTGGTTCAAGTTAGGTGAAGCGTAACCAGGATACGATGGAATCGCCTGAACAGTCGGTCTTTGCATACCAGCATAATGGAGTTGATGTTGGTATGATGAATACGATTGATGGACTTGACCACTATAAAGTGGTTGATTTTGACCATTTTGAATATATGGTTGTCCAGTATTCGCAAATATTTGCTGTTCAGAACCTTGGTACACTTGTTGGAATTGCGGCTGTTGGTATTGCATTATCCACGGTTGCGACACCATGGGTTGTTGCGCTACACTAACCATTGGACCAAGATGTGGGGTAGTTGTACCCAACTGTACTTGTGTTGTCCCACCAGTAGGTGATTGTGGTTGGGTCGCAGGGTCAAGTGGCTGTTGCATGAGAACCTGAGCAATCTGAGGTTGACACACAACAGGCATTGTTTGAACTTGCGACACGGTCACAATAGCCGGTGTAGTTGGGATGTTTGTCACAGGTACACACTGTTGCATAGAATATACAACTCTCGGTGGCTGGGATAGCACAGGTACCCAACTACTCGTTGCAATTCCGCCATAACTTGAATAAGGTTGAGAGCTCCCGTATGGGTACTGCCCCCCATACGGTAGCAACCCAGAACTCAAGGCAACTGCCTGCCTTGGAGGACTGGATGGCCTAATTAGATTCCCAAAAGGGTCAATTTGATGAGCCTCACCATGAGAGTTACCAGACATTACTCCGGAACAAACAGGAACAGACCATACTGTCGAGATAGTCTCTTGCTGGACTCCTTCTAGCGACTGCGAGCTAGTTGGGACAGATGGTATGCCGGCGAACATTGTTGGATTTGCAGCAGGTAATTCTGCCGTCGCCGTGTCATTCGACACAGTCCTAGATGTCGACGGTTGTTCAGTCATTTTTAGTCTATCCAATTGATCACCTAGTGATTCTACAGGAATTTCCACTGGTGATGGACAAACTTCTGTTGTAGCAGGAAATAGAGTGACCCCTACTCCAAATTGAATTGGAGTGGATACTTGCGGTTCCTCTATAATTTCCTCTATCGCAATCAGACCAGGTGGAAGAGGAAGACCGTCAGGTCCGTAAAATATTTCCGGTGCCGAAGAAGGGGTTGTATCGATCGCGACGGATGTTTGAGGAACAAAACTCTCTGGACCGGTTACAGATGGAACTGGTTCAGTCATACGAGTATTTGCCCCCAGACTAGGATCAGTATTACTGTCCCTCTGTGGCGATTGAACTTCTTCTATTGAGGCAGGGTTTCCAGAAATGTTTGGAGTGACCAGAATCTCAGATGTTGTTGGAACGCTTCTTCTAACTTTTAAAGGAGATTTTGAACTGGTTCGACGAGCTCGCTTTGTCCGGATTGTTTTCGATTCCGGAGACAAAGACGGTTGACTCGCAAGCCTCCGAGAACGACGGATATTCAATTGACTTTCTTCCACGATTGCGGATTACTCGATCAACTAAAATATAAAGGGGAAAATTTGTGTTTCCGATTTGAATGAATTTTATTAGATGCTTTTAAACATAACTTTGCTTTTTCATGTTTTAAGAGTCGAGAAAAAGCTAAAGATGACTCTAGTCGCCTTCGATGTATTAACGAGCCCGAAGTGACAAATGCTCGGTTGGACCTTTTCAGTTATAGAGTTTGAAAAGGGCCAAAAGAAACTGCTCTGGAGATCTAGGTAGAGGGTGTGCCAAACCTTTCGCGAAACCACAGAATACGTTTTACGGTACGGGTGGTCGATCTTCGTGAATGCTGTGTTCACTGCATCGCGATCAGTAGGGCGGCCGACACGGCTTCCTATGGATAAAGGATAATTGCCTATAGGGGTCTCCCAATATATACTCGACGGTACGTGGGAGCACAAGTCCGTATTAGTGCCACCGACTCTCAGGAGGAATCACCCACCTTCGTAGAGATCGACAGTCACTATGTTTAACGACGCCGGAACACGTCTCTACCTAGACCTCTAGATATTTGCATTATGTTTCAAATGCGTTGTTAGGTTCATTCAATATATTTTAAGTTGATCTTTTTAAAGTTTGCCTTTCAAGGTTCACCACGAGATGTATATGACAAATTCCTAAATGCAGCCTAAGATGAGAAGCAAGCTTTTTCAAATCTTTTTGACTGATGAAAATCTTAACTACTGAGAGAGAAAGAAGGCAAATTCTTTTCACACAGTTCATAGAACACAAACTAATGCACTTTCTCCTAAATCATCATGCAAACTTTTTCAAATGCAAAATGCACAATGCATGTATTTTCTTTTCCCTTTCTTAATGTGGATGGATACAAAAAGAAAGTGGTTATATAACTTTGGTTTCGATTTAAAGCGAAAGTAAACAAGCTTGTCCAAAATCAAAAGACGCCTTAAGATTCACTTGCTTAATCACTGGAAATACATGAAATCAAACCAAACTAACGAAAGTAAAATGACTAATCAGCTATGGACAGCAAACAAGCTAACTCTTTAGACCAGCAAAACGCCTAACACAGGTTCAGATCTAAGAGGCCAAAAGCATGACTAGTTTACTTTTCGTTACGGGAAATTGTAAATGAACAAGAAATACAAAGAACAAGTACAATTTCGTTATATAACAGAGGCAGAATGATGGCAAGTAATATTGGTTTCAAAACAGGCACAAGATTGACACCTAGCAGCAAAACTAAGTGAAAACAGGCAAGAGAAAGGAGGAAACCCCAAATGCACTAAGCAAATTTGGGTCAACGCAGGCTCTGCACAGTCAAACTGGCTCTCAACGCAGGTAGCTAGTTCGGGACCTGCGTTGCAAAGCAGGTAGCTTGTGTACTACCTGCTTTGGAAAACGAGAATTGCGTTTTCACAGTTTCCGGGTCATAATTTTCTCAAAAATGCACGGTTTTTGCTCAAATCAGAAGCATTCAGTCAAGCACTCTCAAAGGGATGATTTAGAAGGTGCAAAGCTATCACTAAGAGCTTACAAGGATCTTTGTAGATCAGCTCTTCAAATCATGAATTTGCTCAGAAAATGAGCAAGAGTAGCAGCCCCTCTACTTCGCTTTTGATATAGTCAAAAGCTTTTCGATTTGGTACTCTTTTGTTCGGGAAATGAATAGCAAAATACTACAAACACAATCAAACGGATATGATCCCCAGTGGAGTCGCCAGTTTGTTGTAGGGAAAAGTATCCGACTCGGATGACCCTAACCCACTCTAAGGGTGACAGTTCCTTAGCAACAACTGTAAAACAAACTACTGAAGGTTTTACTTCTTTATGAAAGCAAAAGAGAATGGAGGAAGCACTAACCGTTGCCTTGCGCTTAATGTCGAATCCAAACTCTCCTCTTTGGCCGCTTGCTCCTAGCTCTTTGTCCTTCTGCTCGCCCAGCTGCAATGAGATCATGCAAAACAACAAAGAAGGAAACTACAAGAGGCATGCAATCATAACTGGTTCATGGATTAGTGTAAACCAAATATGCAATCATCACAATACCATTGAAACAAGAGCACATAGAAGAACCTCAATAGCTTTTATTAATGAAGAAATAAAGGTTCTGAGAGGATTACAACCATTGCAGGCTCCAACCCAGCAACACCTCCCAGCAGAAAGAATTGCTCTTCTTCACCTCTCTCAAACAATCACCCAATAACTCAAGAATGAAACCAACAGCATATCATTACTTTGCACAAAATTCCAGCCTCCTGAGCTCATAGGAGAGAGCTCAATATATAGATGAATTGAGAAAGGATGAGTCAGCTTGCAACTAATGTGTAGCTGCCTTGTGTCCTCTCTCTCTCTAGTTAATCTTTAGTTGATCTTCAGTTCTTGAGTCCACTTGGTGAACCTTGCTTCCACTTGGAGAAACAAAGCCTCTGACTCATCACAAGGCGAAATACCTGACCCAAGTGTCATTTTTGGAAGATTCCAAAGAAATGACTCACTGTGCCACATGTCCAAACTCGCCCAACGCAGGTGGGCTTTGTTCTGCCTGCTTTGCAACGCAGGTACACCATGGAGCAGTTGTGTTTCAGCGCAGAAACCCAGTGGAGCACCTGCTTTGATTTCAGGATTGCTTGTTTTTGAGTGTTTTCAGGCGGATAACTGATCTGAGAGCTGTTGGTTTGCTGACCTTGTTCCTCTAGGGGTAGGAACATCATGTTTAGGGAACTTTGGATCCCTTGGATTATTGACAATTCATGCTTGTTGCTGTAAGGCACAAAATTGTCTATAACACGTCCATCTGATGGATCTTCTAACCCATATGAGCTGATAGTGCCAACATTGATCTGATAGATGAGTACATTGCTACAGGAGCAAAGGTCCCATTGTAGTCAGTCCCCTTGACCTGTGAGAAACCTCGGGCAAAAAACCTTGCCTTATGTTTCTCAACACTGCCATCAGTTGCCTACTTTACCTTGTAAAGCCATCTGGAACTAACCATTGACTTGTCCTGAGGTCTTGGGACAACATCTGACAAATTTTTTTGAATGATAGAGTCGTACTCCTCTACCATTTCATCAACCCAGACTGGTTGCTACACTACCTCCTCGAATGAAGAAGGTTCAGACTCTACACACTCCCCAAATAGGGCCATGTACCCAGTGTACTGCTCGGGTGATCTCCTTTGTCTGCACTGAGAAGATGGTTGTCCCACATTCTCCCGTGCATCCAACATCAACTTGTCAGCTTCCCTCAAGTGTTTCTGCCCATCTCTGGAAGTCTCATCGTGAGTGGATGTCTCCACTCCTGGATCCTTTGCATGCGGCTGCTCCACATCAATCTGAGGCTCCTCCTCCTTAGGAACTGAAAGTTCCTCCTCTGCATGCAACTTTAGCTCCCTCTCAAGTGATACTCGCATGGATTTCTGCTCATCGAACTCCAGATCCCTGCGTATCACTGTCCTCTGACCGGTAGGCAGGTACACCTGATAGTTGTGGGGTGTATCAGTGTACCCCACAAGTATTCCCAACTCAGCTGTTGGATCTAGCTTCTTCTAGGCATCTTTAGTCACATGACAGTAAACTGATGATCCAAATATTCCGAAGTGACTCACGTCTAGTCGCTTCCCAGAAAAGGCCTCCATAGGTGTCTTCATTCCCAGTATACGGCGGGGGCTTCTGTTATGCAAGTATATTGTTGTAATGCATGCCTCAGCCCACAAATGCAGTGGTAGGATTTAGTCATGCAACATCGCTCGAGCTGCTCCCACAATCGATCTATTCTTCCTTTCGGCCACCCCATTCTGCTATGGGTTATGGGGTGCCGTCAACTCCCGTTTAATTCCTTCTGCAGCGCAGAAGTCCTTAAACTATTGGGAGACATACTCTCCACCATTGTCACTACTCAAGGCTTTTATTTTCTTTCTAGATTCTATCTCTGCCAAAGCTTTAAACTCAAAAAACCTCAAGAAGGTTTGATCCTTCTTTTGCATAAGGTAGATCCAACATCTACGAGAAAAATCATCAATGCAAATAACATAGTACCTTTGTTTAGTGGTGGAGGCTGTAGAGAATGGTCCACAAACATCTGAGTGAACTCAATCCATGATTGCTCCAGCTCCATTGTCTCGATCCAACAGGAAGATTTCGCATACTTACCCAAGGTACAACCTTTGCATGTATTCGTCTGCTCCAATTTTCCCTTGGGAAGTCTGGTATAAATCTACTGCATAATCTTTAGGGCTCCATGGTGCAAGTGGCCCAACCTTCTATGCCCTAGCTTGCCAACATCTTGGCTCTGCACCATCTTAACTTTATAACTCAATGCAGCACAGTCGTCTACCTCCAGCTTGTAGAGATTCTTTACTCGAATCCCAATTCGTTTGGTCTGTGCAATGCCGATATGCCTCAGGAATACCTTTCCTTTACTAAAGACTACATCATAGACTTTATCTTCTAGCGTAGCAATGGAAACAAGATTCTTCAAACCTAGTACATACTTTACATCAGTAAGGGTGAGAGGAGCTCCATGCTCCCTCTTAAACACAACCATATGTTCACCTGAAACACGGTACTTTCCATCATCGTACATCTTGATCCACATCTGGAGATCCTTATCCTCCAAGGTACTGAAAATATTCTTGTCACCTAACATGTGGAATGAAGCTCCAATGTCTAGGTACCATACACCTCCCACCATGGATGAAACCATGCATGCGATAAGAGAGAAATCCAACTCAAACCGTGAGGCCAGTGCCTCACCATCAGATCCCTTCGAGCATCCCTTCTTGGATTTCTTCTGTGGACAATTCGTAGCATAATGGCTCACTTCATGACAATGAAAGCATCACACTTTCGATTTGTCAAACTTCTTCCCACCATGTGAAGAACTGGATTTGGAATCAGATGCCTTCCCTTTCCCCTTTCTCACCTTACTCGCTAAGGCTAGATTTTCCTCATCATCTTGCTTGCATGAGGATCCATCTCTGGTGCTTCTTCTTATCTCCTCCTGCATCAGATCCGACCAAAGTCACTCCTAATCTGGCAATTTTTCTCTTCCATTGACTGAGTCTTGGTAGCTATGCCAACTCTTAGGAAGACCGAGGAGTGCAAGACTCACCATGTCATCATTGGCTGTCATGATCCCTACACTTCCAAGCTCATCCCTGCAGGTGGTGAGATTGTTTAGATATGTAGAGATCGTGTTGCCCTTTTCACACATGATTTTCTGAAGCTTGTCTTTCAGCGCCAGCTTTCTCTGATCACTGTTGTTCTGATATATATCTTTCAATGTTTTCCACATCGAAAACGATGTCCCCTTCCCATGGAGGCTCAAGACAATGTGGTCTCGAACTCCCTCCAGGAGGATTCTCCTTGCTCTAGCCACACATTTCTTCCATTCCGCCAATTCTATAGCATCAGCCGCTGTCGGCTTGGGGACTTCTTGATCAATGAAGTCCTTTAGACCATTATCCTCTAATACTGCTTCCATGCGATCCTTCTAGGCTATATAATTCGAGCTGCCATCAAGGGCATACTCGAGTCTTAAACCGTTGAACGCCATTGGTGAAATTGAGATGTGATAAGAACTTGATTTCTATATTCAGGAACCTCAAACTTCGAACTTCTCCCTTCTTGTATACTGTTCTTTGCTTTGATCACCTTTGCTTCGATACAATGTAGAAATTCCCACTGTAGATCAACAGATTATGCAATATACTAAAGCAAAATACAAGATCTACTTCTACAACAAACTTGCGGAAGCTTAATCGAATATGAGCAAGATCAAATAGAACACATATAACCAAGAATGAGAAATCAATCACACATGAACACAAAATAATAACCCGATGAAAGCCTCAACCTAAAACCCCAATCTCCGTATTATCATACAAGTGGAAATATGTTCATATTACAAAAATAATCAGCTCACAAGCTATCCCGCTCTCTCTACAATAAAAAAATTACAACTCACAAACTGAATAGACACAAGATATGCCTTCCCTCAGCCCTCCAAGCCTCCTATTTCCTTGTGCAGTTTTTCTTGGGGTCCAATGATGCCACCTGTGTGATTGGCCTAATCACACACTCACTAAACTGGAGAAGTAACTGCACAATACTCAAGGAATGAATTCCTTCTGCATGAAAGAGATATCCTCCATGGAATATTCCTACAACTGATAGTACACTATCCCATCATCTGATCTCAACTGGGTCTCTGTCTGAACTGACATGCATGAGTTATTTATGAGAGAATATTCAGTTATTTGAAGTGTAGCAGTTACATGCATGCATGCATTAACTAACTGAACTCACAATTAGTTCAACAAACTGTTTGAACTAATCTAACCGAACTTAACTCAGTTAACTGAGCTAACAAATTACAACTCATCCTTATCTCTTTAACTAGGGGACAAATTCCTCAATTAATGGGATAACTATTGCATGTCCTCACATAGACTTCATGTTTGATTTTCTACAACTAATTAACTCAAGATGAATTAATTAATTATTTTACAAACATCTGCTAAGATCAAATTCAAATTTTACTTCTCTATTTTAGTTCAAGGACTAACTAAAATAGGAAGGTATCCCGAAATGCTATTTATGGCAGTGCTATTTTTAGCACTTCTATATTTAGCATTTCTTGTTGCTATTTTCAACACTAACAATTATTGATAATTAAATTAAAATTCTCGAAGCTTCTTCCAAAATAGACACAACTGGGCATAATTATCGAATTACAGTTAGTTGGATAAATTTAGTTACCTGTTGTTGTAGCTAATTTAGTTAATTATTGTTGTTAATTTAGTTAAGCTTTGTAGTTATCCTTTGTATTTTATTTGTGGTAATCAAATTAGTTATCCACTATAGTTAAATTTTATATTTAATTCCTATAGCTAAAAAGGAAAATCAAGAGTAGTGTTATATTTCAAACTTTTGTGGTTTTCTTTTGTTGAAAGAGAGCTTGTATTATCCACAATAATATTCATATTTTTTCGACATTTTAAATCCCAAAGAGG
The DNA here is from genome assembly GCA_031772625.1 of Pinus tabuliformis. NCBI lineage: Eukaryota > Viridiplantae > Streptophyta > Pinopsida > Pinales > Pinaceae > Pinus > Pinus tabuliformis. Next base: position 219,971,514 of record CM062817.1, read on the forward strand.
ATCCATCATCAAGACAATTCTCTGAGGAAACAAGAGACAATGCAGAGGAAGAAGGAAAAGGTCTAATGCTCGTCTTTCGATCTGTATCCTTGATTTTTCGACTAAACATATCACATTCCATGTGTCCCCTCCTTACATGGTGTTGACATATGTAACTAGGTTTGGTCTTCATAATGAAAAATGTAATCATGATTTTATGTATTTAATGCAAAGAGAAGATTAAATTTATTATTATTGTTCTTGAGGCATGGGTTTCATGCTCAAGGGAAATTTATTTTTGGGTCAAGCACCCATTGATTGATTCTAGGTCAATTGATTCATTGTCATGTATTGAAGACACATCTGGGCATGTTACATATTGTAAAGATAAAAAATATTTGAGTCAAAGTAGAGTCAAAAGACTCTCCAAGACCTCGTCATGATGAAAAAAATCAAGTCCACCTTCACAAGTGGATAAGTTGGCCTAAAAGAAGCAATTTGACCTATGAAGTTCTATATATAAGGAAGAGTTTGACCTCACTTGGAGCACTTAGAGACAACACACAAGTTCGATCAAGAGAAGCAGAAAAAGGTGTGAACAAGAGAAGGATAAGAAGAAGAAAGGAAGAGAAAGAATTTTGTATTGTTTTTGGGCTACTTCTCTTCAAACATGCAAAGTATATTAGGGCATCCTTTTGTATTTTGGGTCAAAGGAAGTCTCCCTTGCAATTTGAGTTGATAAAGAGAAGGATTCATCTCAAGTAAAGAAGAAAGGAGAACAAAAATCACTATCATTCTCTCACACATGCCACCTATGGTTTTTGCAGAATAATTTGCTGGGAGATTGGATTTGCAAAAGAATTTTCTTAGAGATTGAAGTTGCAAAAGAATCTACTGGGTGTTGAAATTGCATAAGGTACTAAGGTCGAAGTTGTTGAAAAGAAGGAAATTCTTGACTTGGTCTTGGAGGGGTCATGGCCAACGACCATAAGTATTGGAATTAGTCAATTGAAGTTATATAAGAAGAAAAAAATTCGTTTGGATTTTCCTCTCAATAGGAGAGGTTTTGGCCCTAGTTGATCACCTATACCTTGTGTCCTCTTGTCTTTGTTGAAAATAGAAACAACAGATGCTAAAAAGAGAAATGCTATAAATAGCATTTAAGGATATATTCCAATTTTAATTTGTCCTTGAATTAAAATTGAGAATTAAAATTCGAATTTAGTCTCACCAGCTGTTTGAAAATATTTAATAATTCATCTTGAGTTAATTAGTTGGAGAAATTCAAACATGAAGTCTTTGTGATGATATGCAACAATTATCCCTTTGATTGAGGAAGTTATCCCTTAATTAAGGAGATAAGGATGAGTTGTATTTGAGTTGTAATTAGTTAGCTCAATTAACTAAGTTAAGTCCAGTTAAATTAGTTCCAAACAGTTTGTGGAACTAACTGTGAGTTCAGTCAGTTAATGCATGCATGCATGCAACTAGTGTTCTCCAGATAATTGAATATTCTCTCATAAATAACTCATGCATGTCAGTTTAGACAAATACCCAGTTGAGATTAATGGCAGGGACAATGTGCTATCAGTTGCTAGAATATTCCTATGAGAATATCTCTTACATGTAGAAGGAATTCATTCCTTGAGGATTGCGCAGTTACTATAGAGGTCATAGCAGTGTGTGAAGTGAGAATCACACAGGTGGTAGCTGGAGGACCTAGGAGAAACTGCGCAAGGAAATAGGAGGCTTGAAGGACTGAAGTAAGGCATATGTGTTGTCTATTCTATATTTGAGCAGTGGTGAGGGATTGTACTGAGAGTTGGATAGCTTGAGAGCTAAAGCTTTATGTAATCCTGCGATATTTCCACTTGTATGATAATACAGATAGCGAGGTTTTTAGCTGAGGCTTTCCCCAGAGTATTCTTCTGTGTTTCATGTGTGATTGAATCTTCTTCTCTGTTATATCTGTTCTGGTTGATCTTGCTCAAAATCGATTAAGCTTCTGCAAGTTTGATTGTAGAAGTAGATTAAGTATTTTGCTTTAGTACATCTCATAATCAGTTTAATCTACAGTGAGAATTCCTATAGTATTATTGTTCTATATGGTTTGGTAGTTATTTTATGAAAAGAACACTAATATTAATCAAGTGAAACAAGAAGTTAATCAAGTTAAGTAAAAATACATCACAAACAATTATCATGATATGAGAAATCACTTAATTTGATGCCCCTATATTTCTCAACATAGGATCAAAGCTAAGGTGACTACATCAAGTAAAGGAAATTTAAAGAAGGATACTTAAGGGCCAAAGAACACGAAGATCATCCGGGAAACATCAAGAGCATAAATCATGAAGAAGGACTAACCCTCTTATCATCTTGAAGAAAGTTATTAAGGAGCATCAAATAAGACCTAAAAACCCTAGCTCATTCAAAGAAGGGTTATCCAATTGAAGCATTCTTGGGAAGCTTACACATTGAACAATCTTCATAACAAAGAAAAGAAGACGTCAAAGACTTGGCATCCTCTCAATCAAAGAAAGACTCTCCATTTTAAGCACCTTGGGAAAGCCAACACTTTCTACATTATCATCCGTAGAAGCAAGAAGAGGTGTTGTCATCATCATCAAGGAATCAAGGTGATCTCCTTCTCTTTGAGTCAATGATCACTTTTTAAGGAAGTCATCTTCATCAAGAAGACTTCTTCTATCATCAACATCATCAAGAAGGCATCAAGTTGGAGATATCATCATCAAAGAAGAATATTCTCTTAACAAGTAAGTGTCTTTATATATATGTTTAAATCTATTAAAATGACTTCATTTTGCAAGGAGAGCAACAAATTGGTTGGGTCATTGAACTTCCTTTCATGGAAAAAGACGATAGGTTTGATCCTCATAGAGAATGAAGTTATTGGTCATATAAATGGTAAGGTCTCCAAGCCATCACAAGAAGAAGCTCAAGCATTGACGAAGTATATGGAAGGGGAAATAAGAGTTGAAAGGATCCTTATAGAATCCATTAAAAATCCCCTCATACCTTATGTATCAAAGTTGGAGACATCAAAGAAATCTACGAGAAGTTGGCATAATTTTTTTCCATAAGCACTATTAGAGAAGTTATATCCTTGAGAACCATCTATATAAGATGAAGGTATCAAAGGAAGAAGGAATAGCCTCATATCTTATGAGGGTGTCAGAAATAAGAGACCAATTGCAAGAGTTGGGGGAAATAATGTTCAATAAATAAATGGACACCGTGGTGCTCAATGCACTACCTGATGAATGGGGCAATTTCGTATCAAGCATCTATGGAAAGAAAGAAGCCACCCCATTCAGTGAACTTTTGTCATTATATAAGATTGAAGATGTAACACCCTCCTCCCACATCTACCCAAGTAACCAACCAATCGGGGTAAACATGTGACGAGAGGCTACTATGATTGGATTCAACATCCTATGTGACCTTAAGGAAATGGTATCGATGGAAACAAAATATACAGACCTTTCACATCAGCTACAAGACCCCTAAGAACCATGGCAACACTTTAGGCAGCTTTCCCCTAGGTCCCATTGAATTTTTTGATCACTTGACCTCTGGATTCTCTCATGTTATGGGCATGCCAGCTTCTAGGGACCTTTGGACACTCTCACAAGCCTACATGCCAACATCCAAGGATCATTTTTCTAGTTATGTGCCAGCATCCCTAGGATTTGAGCCACTTTTTCAGGCCCAGAGGTTAGGTCACTGCTCAGAATGGAATGACATCTTCAAAGCAGTAAAATAACAGAGAAACAATGATGTAAAATAAATTATTTGAACAAGCCCTTAACCAAACCCCTACTAGCCATGACAAGCATTTCATTAAACATATCACAAACACGTAATCTATAGGTGTAAACAACAAATTTAAGCATAGGGATCTTGTACTTATTTGAGAATCACTAAGAACCATTGTTCCCTCATGTCATTTGCGGCATTATCATCTAATAGGTCATAGATACATTTTCCATTCATTTACGAGTAAAAACATGATGAGAGCCATACATAGTTGTTGTCATAAAACATGTACATAACCAACATAGTAACAACAAAAATACCATAAATACATCAGCCATAGAATCCACCTATAAACCAATACATTTACACATGAAAACCAAAGGGATGAATTTCTCATTAATGAATGTAGAAACCAACCGGGGATGGGACTACCATGTTCCACTCGACTATAGATTGGTTGAGCCAAATTTCTCTTCAGGAAATCACCCCTATGCCATATTCCAAGCACGAATGTGGAACTCATAACCAACCGAAAAGAAGCAAACAAGCATGGATGCTACCAAAGTCTTCCACCTATACTATGTGGAATTTGAGTGCCTTCTAGTCTCTCAGGATTTACCGTAATCCACAGTCTGGTCTAGGGATCACTAGGCCCTACATCAAGACCCACTCTCTAGGCTTTACCATACATCCCATGCTGGGACTACTATGCCCAATGGAGAGAAATCCACCTCTTATCTTTACTGTATATCCTGCCATTCACCAACAAGGATTCTTAGGCCCATCGAGGCACAAAATCTTGGCTTTACTGCAACCCACAATCTGGCTTAGGGGTTACCAGGCCAGTGGCTTTAGCGTGATCCAAAGTCCGGTTCAAGGATCACTAGGCCATGTGTTTTTCATTTTTTAGACCCACCCCACGCAGCTTTGAATCCATTTGAGAAATCCAGCTCAATCGAAGTATGAGAAACCATCTCATCAAGATTATCTGGAAATGGCAAGGCTAGGCTAAAAACACTATCACACTTGGAAAAACCCATGCCATGATAGAAAAGAACCACATGCAATACCATGCATGCCAATTCTAGCAAGGAAAACACACATGCAAATCGATACCTGCAAATAATACTATTGTAGCTTCTTGATCCTGCTCTTCGTTTCTTGCTCCTTCCTTCCTCTTTCCTTCTTTGCCTTTCTTGATCCAATGCCAAAGTGCTCCAAGAAAAATCTGTGTCCAAGAGTGAGAGAGAGAGAGAGAATAGAAGAGAGCTCCAACACACTGAACTGACTAAGATTACATTGACCAAGCTTTACCCATGGATCCTCATAAGTGTTTTTATTAATAATGCCTCTATTTTCTTCATTTTCCATTATTTTCCTTCATTTTCCTCTTCACATGCAACCTGTGACCTTTCACTTCCCCCATCTACTAATTTCCATTGTTTCATAAATAATATGCAAATTAATGCCTCATGCCTTTTCAAAGCCTTTGCCATAACCTTTTCCATAATAAACCAAATCAACACCCATACTAGAATGTCTTGCCCACCATTCATTTTGGAATACGTGTCCCATGACTGTGGTCTTATATATTTTTACATGAGTTTTTAACCAAGGCTATTACAGAACCCTCCCCCTTGGTGGAACACCGCCCTCGGTGTTCATTGACACCTATAACCAACAAGACTGCTGAAAACAAAACATACTGCCCATGGAGTTTTATAACACAACTCGTTGTAGTATTTACAATGACCACTGCTGAAACATGGAAATCATACCATTAACTAGAGCTTTATAACACAACTCATTACGATATTTACAATAACAACCACATAAATAACCATACTATTTATGGAGATTTCTAAATCTAGCTCGATACAATATTTACAATGATATACACATATACACATATGCACATTTTTTCAACCAACAAATAAAAGGGTACGATGTATGCATCGGCAACAAGGGAATCCAAAGGCTCACACCTCCACCCTCCAAGTAATACCAGGATTCACCTCCTTCCCAGGAAGTCTAGAATCCACTGCGTGGTCAAATTTTCATCCAATGTCCCGCACTATAATCCTACACCACTTGTCTTCTCAGTCAACAATTACTGGCTCATTGTTCCAGGGCACACTTCCAATGTGCATATGGTTCCATATGGAAATATTGATGACCAAAACAAATCCATCCCAACCTTCCCTTCTCTGCTATAGAGTCCCTTGGGAAATCTAGTCACCCCTTTCGTGCAGTCACTCACCTTCCAAGTTCCTTGACATCCCCTATCCTGGGCGATCCATCCCTTCACAAGGATTCCTTGAATTAGAAAGTCAAACTTCTAAGGCATATACCTTCCTCCAACCATAATACTGGTCATAGCATTCTCGTGGAATTCAATGGACATTATTGGGTACCAATGTACCACAATGACCCTGCTCCTAAAGTGCTTTATCAAAATACTGCTGCATGTTCCAATTTATTTCATTGTTGTTGCTAATTCTTGTAGTTAGTTTCAACCACCCAACTAGGAATTTCATGCTTTCCTGTACCAAACATATAATTTCCATTAGATTTAAAATAAATTAAAATAAATTCACATCATACCTCATTGGTGGCTCGTCAATAAGGTACACTTGCAATCCTGTTTACTTCCTGTCACAACAATTCAAACTAACATCTTTGACCAAATCATAATGTACAAACATATCACATCAGGTTAGCTCAAAACACAACCATTATAAATCAAAATCGTGAATCACATGTAAACATCATAAACCAGAATCATAGATCACATGTAATCATCATAGGCCATAATCATAAATCACATGCATACTAAAACTGAAATAAAATACAGATACTTATACTTTAATCAATCATTAGCTTCTACCTTTGTCCTTATTTCGTACGTACCTTGGATCGGTTGCCACACCCGACAATCACCGAGTTCCTTCTCCTCAACCATGTGCACATACACATAGTTTGCATCACATGCATACAACCACACAGGACATAAAACACCATGAAATACATGCACCTACACCTGACATACCACACAACACAACATCTATACCAAATGTGCAATGCCACACAATACCTGTACCTACACCTGGCGTATAACACAACACAAATACATGTACTGCACAAATTACAACACAATGAGTCCACATGTCACGATACCACAACTACACATGCACATACATAGTATCACATGTCCGCAACACAACATGTATGACATGCACACAATACCACATGTACACCAGTACCATATGTACAACATGTGCATAGTACCACCTATACACAACACCACTTGCACAACATGTGCACATCATCACATGTACATGACACCCCTGCACAAGTTCACATCACATGTACATGACACCACCTGCACAACGTGTACACAATGCCACATGTACATTGTACCACCTGTACAACATGTACACAATGCCACATGTACATAGTACCACATGCATGACATGTACACGACACCACATGTACACAACATCACATGCATGACATGTACACAACACCACATGCACACAACACCACATGTACAACATGTACATGACACCACATGCTCACAACACCACTTGTACAATCATGCACACAACACCATATGTACAACATGCACACAATGCCATATGTACATAATACTACATATACAACATGTACATAGCATCCTATGTACACAAGACTCCATATCCAACATGTGCACAACACCATATGCACACAACACCACATATCCATCATGTGCACAATACAATATGTACACAAGACTGCATATCCAACATGTACATAGCACCATCTATACACAACATTGCATATGCAAAATTCACGCAACACTATTTGCACCACCTTATACATAATCAATGCATAAAAAACATGTACGCACACTATATATACACAACATCACAGATGCAACATATACAACATATACGACATATGCACAACAATAGTACCTCACATCCAAAAGCACATTGTCTATACCAAGAAACATTGCTTCCAATGTCTTATCCATGCTTGTCCCAACATGTCGCAGACCACACTACTTTCATTTCACTGATGCATCCCTTGGTATAGCATGTACATAACATAAACATAATATAATCACATAATATCAACTCATAACCACATGATATTGACCTCATATATTTTTCAGGACTACTCCTCCCAGTTGATTCCTCATAAGACTAGGAGCCTCTCCATGCCATTCATCTACATAAGAAATCATTTTTCCACAAGAATGATCCCTGATGACCCTATCGGACAGTGACATAGATACATGGATACATACATACATATACATAAACAATCATGATCCTATCAAACAACAATAAGCATAGATACACATACATACATACAAACATCAACATAAAATAATAATGATCTAGTCAATCAACGTGATCCAAATGGAAAATGGCATCCACCCATGATATTCATCCTCCCATGGTATTCATCCACCCACGGTATTTGAGGAATGATCCAAATGGAAAATGGCATCCACCCATGATATTCATCCACCCATGGTATTTACCCACCCATGGAATTTACCTGTGGTATTGTAACCAAAAAAGGCTATAAGTAGAAAGTCGCATTTTATAACATGACAGATTGTTCACCACAATGTAGCCTTACAGTTATTATCTATTATAATAAAAATTTTCTTTGTGGTTTGATATTGTTTGTTCTGTTATTTTTTTCTAGCATTTCAATTTTTCAAATCTTGGGGCCTCCTCCTCCAAGATCAATTTCAATTTTTTTATATCTTGGGGGCCTCCCCCCAAGATCCGGATCACAGCGACATACATACATACATATGCACATATAAACATTATCATAAAATAATCATGATCCATGATGACCCTATCAAACATGACTGACATACATACATACATGTATACGCATATAGACATCAACATAATCATGATCACAACGTAATTACTAGATATCATAAGGTCAAGGTTAATAGAACTCCCTTTATGCATGCAACATATGCACAACATCGAGAACAACAGTTCCCAACATAGCCAATGCTTTTGAGACCTCAAGTCCATTTACTTTACCTTTCTTGATTACTTTTCTCATGACTATCCTACCATCGTCCATGTACACCAATGGACCCATCCAGTCCAACTGGTTGTCATACTCTTGCCTTCAACTACCCTTGTACATGCACCGAGCAACATCCATGTCTTATCTTACCTGTCGGGTACCAAACAACTCTCCCAGAGCTCCATTAACTTTTCTCTTTCCCAACCAATTCCCAATACACAATACTTAAAAGGCAAGCACAAGAAACAAACAAGAAGAAACCATGAAAACAAATAACAACACGACACCACAAACAAAGTGGTATGGCCATACACTAGCCATAAAAAAAAACTGCAAATCAAGCTCAAAAAACCGAAAAAGACTAAAATCACAAGACTCTCAACATACACCATGACTCAATCCCCATGGTTCCCAAGGAAATATCCATCTAAGCCTTCTTCATAATTTCATGGCAGTCTCTTTGCCATGCAATCCCATGCATCACACTACCATCAACACATAACTATCAGTGAATAAATACACATAACAATATACTAGTTACCTTACCTTGTTATGCCAATCATGTTGCCTTGTAGTTGAGCACATCCACGCAATCTCTCAAGGGAATCCAATTCCATTGACAGATCCACATGTAACTAGAGACTAGCTAATATACCTGTCAAATACAAGTTCATGAATCTAGCACATATCCACATAATGTCAGACGAAATCAAGGTTAATAAGACTTTTGGTATGCAAAGCAATCATTCGCTTGGAATTATGGTTTCCAAACCTAGCCAAAGGAATTCTTGCCCAATTCATTTCTTTTACCCTTTTCTTGTTGCAATTGAGTCTTACCATTCACTGTCACATCACCCGATTGTTAGTTATATAAACACGTCAACTGTTACCTTGTCATGCTAATACCAAGCATGTTTTCTGCAACTGTTCACACATGTTAACCACATGTTCCAAATGTCAAGAAAATCGTATTTATCAATTTGAAATAAACCTTTACCAAGAATAACAAACATGTCATAATCCATAGTCAAATCGTAGTCATTAGACATAATGCTACAACTATCACCTACTTACACTCAAGTACATATCAACTATCTCAACACGTATGTATTAGTACAACCATCTTAAGACAAGATCATTTCAGAAAGACATCTTATAAACACATACTCATATTATGCAATTCATTAAACATTCAACCAACTTGCAAACATACCATGTTAAATAAATCAACTAGACGACATAATAGACACCAAACACTCGAACACCAAATAGACTACATAATCAAACAGTCAAACACTAAGTAGATGACATAGGAAATCCCATACCTTAATGTATCTCAGGGGAGGCTATCTTGCCTACACAATCAATCTAGATTAGCATGATATACCTCCACAAAATATCAACTCAAACATAAATAAGGTCATGATATCCATCATAATCAGTAGCTAACATGTTCACATCATAAACTCATAAACAATTTTCATTCATACATAATAATCAAATCTGCACAGTCAGTCTAGATTAGTATGAAATAACATCACAACTTATTAACTCATATCTGAATGTCATAGCTCTAACCATTTGCATAGACCAATCCAAATTAGTATGATACATACAACATCAAGATATTAATGCTATAATCCTAATCATCAATTTACTAGCATATACAATAATAGGTTAACCTACAACATACTCATCAACAAAATATAACATATAAACTAAGCATAACAAGTTATCTAACATAAAACAACAATAGCAATGCATACAACCACTGGTTACTATCATTCATGGCTATCTCACACATGTACATATGACTACACTAATCAACTAGCATCTATCATGTATGTAACCATAACATCAATAGAAATGTACATAAACCTAATGCATATGCCAATCCATTAACTAACATACCTACATGCCAAACATATAATACATATATGATGACATGCTCTTGCCTCGAGATAAAATGTCGCAACTTCACTTTGATGATCTGCATATCCTGCTCTATCTCAGCAAACACATTAGCATCATATCATACCAATAGAATCATGTTGAACTAATTGCATACAATGACCTCATGCACCACAACCTTTACCATGACAATGCGTGCATAACAACATATAGACACTGGCATGCATAACAATTGTGTATACAACCATACACTCATGACGACACATTCCAAAACAACACCATCAACCTTCACATGGTGAAATCACTACAACCACGATCAACACCATGCAAATGCAACAAGCATATGGTCTTACAACACAAGAAATACATATGCAATCGACATGAATGCATAACCAACGCACAACCCATCCAAGTTGAGGGGTGAACCATGCTCTGATACCACTTTGTGGTATCAGATATGACCCAAAGAGAGCACAACCCACTATGATACCATTCTGTAACACCCTCCTCCCACATCTACCTAAGTAACTACCCAATCGGGGTAACCATGTGATGAGAGGCTACTGTGATTGGATTCAACTTCCTCTGTGACCTTAAGGAAATGGAATTGATGGAAACACAACATACAAACCTTCCACATCATCTACAATACCCCTAAGAACCATGCCAACACTTCAGGAAGCTTTCTCCTGGGTCACATTGAAGTTTTTGATCACTTGTCCTCTGGACGCTCTCATGCTACCGGCATGCCGATGTCCAGGGACCTCTGGACGCTCTCACAGGCTTGCAAACCAGTGTCCAAGGACCATTTTGTCTAGTTGTATGCTAGCGTCACCGAGATTTGAGCCACTTTTTTAGGCCCAGAACCCAAGTCAGTTCTCATAATGTAATGACATCTTCAAAGAAACAAAATAAAATAGAAACAATGATGTAAAATAAATTAGTTGAACAATCCCTTAACCAGACACTTGCTAGCCATAACAGTCATTTCGTTAAACATATCACAAACACATAATCTACAGGTGTAAATAATAGATTTAAGCATAGGGATCTCATAATTATCTGAGAATCTCTAAGAACCATTGTTCCCTCATGTCATTTGCTGCATTATCATCTATTAAGTCATATATACATTTTCCATTCATTTACAAGTAAAAACATGATGAGAGCCATACATAACTGCTGTCATAAAACGTGTACATAACCAACATAGTAACAACATAAATACCATAAATAAATTAGCCATAGAACCACAACCATGAAAACCAAAGTGATGAAATTCTCATTAATGAATGTAGAAACCAACCAGGGATTGGATTACCACGTTCCACCCAACCATAGATTGGTTGAGCAAAATATCTATTTAACCAATCACCCTTGTGCCATATTACAAGCATGAATGTGGGAGTCATAACCAACTAAAAATAACCAAACAAGCATGGATGCTACCGGGTTCTCCACCTACACCGTGAGGAATTTGAGTGTCTCCTAGTCTCTCAGGATTTACCATAATCCATAGTACGGTCTAGGGATCACTAAGCCCTACACCAAGATGCACTCTCCAGGATTTACCGTACATCCCATCTCAGGACTACTAGTGATATGAATTGGGGCATATTAGTAATGTTGTGCTAATTCCCCTCATCAGAATATAAAAATGTGCTTGATGTTTGACTCCAAAATAGCAAGAAATAAAACACTGAATGGAAGCATGTATCAAACAATAATACACCAACCATTGATAAAGGAGTTCTCCCCTCTTGGGCTACATCTTCTTGGATCAACTCTAAAGACATGACCCCTTTTCATTATGCTCAATATCAAGAAAATAAGAGTACATATGCTTGTGAAATGGAATGGCTAGTTTCTCCTTCAAAGAAACAACTTCCTACAAAAGTTCTCACGCCATACACATGTTAATCTACAATTTAACTTGTAAATATTGAGCAAACATAGGCATCTTACATCGAGATCCCATACTCCAACTTCCAAGAACATAAACAATACTACAATCCACTTGAAGTACTTAAACAATTCTCTTTCTCCATACACATATAGAGCAAAGAAGAAATAAAGCTACAACACTGCTATAATGGTTGCTGCAGAAAACATATGGAGGCTGGAAGACCCCTGCAAGGTCATCTCCATCTTGGAACTCCTCCATAAAATGAATCAACACTTTGGTTGACCAGGGCACCCATAGGATTCACTTTACAAAAATCCTATCTAGAAGTGCTCATTTTCTCCTGAAACCTATTCCAATGAGTTCATAATGCCCAAAAATGGAAATATAGCCTCTTTTTGCAACCCATTTGGTCGAAAATTGTCTTAGTTATGACTTCTGCCAGTCTTTCCATAATTTTCTCCTCCAAATTTGGCTTACTACCAGTTAAATTCAATATCCGTAGTTAAAACTGGCAGTTCTGCTAAAATCAGCGGTCCTACCATCTTTCCTGCCTATCTCATGGTTAAGGGTTGAGTGGTCACATGCGGAGTGGTGGTCTGGTGGAAAAGGCTACAGTTCCACAGCTCTGTCGGATATCGCAATCGACTTTGGCGGCGGTGATTATTATAGACATGACTTAATGCATTACAACATGCGATCTGGCAGACCCGATGAGTTATAAACTACAACTTTGAAACATATCACGTTTGGGACTTAATCGCCTATCGCAGTTGGTGGATAACCCCAAACCCAAACAACAGGCACTCTGTGATACATGGATATGTCGGGATTATGAAACACAACATATAACATATTGTATCCGACAATCCTATCACAATCAACACTTTCCTTCACCGAATATCAAAGTCCATACGCTGTGATATTAGTGGACCCGCTGGGGTTATAAACTAGAATATAAAGTCGCATCACATTCAGGATATTTTATCGCATTTCGCATCAGCGGAGAACCGACGGTAATGTAATGCGAGACTTTCTGTGATTGCGATATGCGATAAATTGCATTGTAGCCGTGCTTTTACTGGGGGCCAATTCTTAACTCCTCTGATATGCGATTTGTGGGGGTCAATGGAAACCTGCCACTTGGCGCCTCTTGATTTGCTGGGACCTTTGTCATGTCATCCAGTCAACCCTGAACTTTGACTTGCTCTAACTTCTGTATACGAGCTCGGATTTGAGTGTCGTTTGCATCGTTGCATTCATAATGACGAGCTCTTTGATATGAAGCTAAGATTATCAGGATTTTGACACTTTTATTTTTTTTTGGAAAATTTTGAGCTCATGATCACTCTTCCCCATTGAAAAACTTTTGGTCTCCAAAAGTTTAAATAATCTGCAACTGCTCTGTACTTTATCTACACTGCAAGTGTCCTACAGGTCATCCTTCCTTATCCTTCACCTTTTTTCTTCAGAGCCATAACCAATTGATCCAAATTGGATCCATGAAGAATTGTTGAAAGGACTTTGGTTGTACCAGGTTGGGACAAACTTCTAAGAATTCAAAACAACGATAAAAAACACCTCTAAACCAGTGGCAGTTGGTAGCTAGCATGGAACAACGAGGACCTCGGTCAAAGGGCATTAACCGAGGCCCATGGAGACTGTGTGGCAGGAAAAATTAGCCCCTGGGAGGCCCAGATCAGAAAACAGAGGGAGTTTTTGATGCGCGATTAGCGCCTAACACTAATCGCGCATCGCTGGGTGAAAACCCTCAAAATGGAGAAGCCCCGAGCGCTTGGTCACATGGAGAGCCGGAGAACTGAAGGACAAAAGGAAAAAAGGCTAAAAGTTAAAAGGCGAGACCTGCTCCAAAATTGGCGGTATTGATCGGGGGCTCCTTGGGCGGTAAGTAGTTTTGGTGAAATCAGAGTGATTCCACTCAGCAGCCGATGCGTGGCAAGTGGAGGAGAGAGAAAACCGCCGCTCATCGCGCACTAACAGTCGAGCAAGCCAATTGCGTGAAATGAGAGGATGGCATTGGATCTGGGGGGTCTAGATCTGATGGTTGACATCGCACCCAGTGGCAAGACCGGATTTAACTGGGGAATAAGCCGTGATTTATAAGGATTTGAGGTCTTCTTTGACCGCCACGATGGAGGAAAACTCATTCCACCACGTAACCGAAGAATTGAACCGACGAAGCAGGCTGGCGTAGTTTATAGGACGACATGTGGCCACTCCCTGTGAGCCTGATGATGATGCCAAAAAGGGGACTCCAAGCGTAGCTGCAGAAGGCGATTTGACGGAGGGGAAGAGGAACTGAACCGCCATGAGCTCGAAAGGCCTTAAAGCCATGAACAGAGAACAAAAGGCACACAGGACCGAAGACAAAAGACAAAGAAGCAAAGAAGATAGTGAAGCAAAGAAAAGCAGAAAGAAGATAGAGGGCCGAGCGAATCAAAGGTTGCGTCGAGCACTAGAGATCTTGAGAGATTCAAGCCATCCCCGAGAGGATCTATCAGACCAGAGAGGTTAAAGAGCTAGTAGGCAAAAGAGTCTGTGGACTCCAGTGGCTTGGGGAATCAAAGAATCACCCTACCAAGCAAATATGTTTCAGGAGACTCATACTACATTGTAATTCTCTGCTTAAGACACAATAAAATAAGGCCACCACTGAGAGTTGGACCGGAGATGTAGCCCTGGAGGATAGGGTGAACTCCTTATTAATTTCTTGTGTTCTTGTATTTGCTTACTGTAATTCTCTGTTGTCTTTCCATTTCAAGTGTCTGTGTATTTGTAATCTGATCGATCCATTGCTTAAATAACATCGACACATACACACACCAGCACATGAGTCTATAATACCTTTATTCAATAAAATCTTTAACTGAGGTCACTCATAGGGTGATTATCAGATCAAGTGGTATCAAAGCTCGAGCTCTAGGCTGTAAGGTTAGACAAGCTTGTGTTGGTTTAGCTGTTGAATGCTCATTAGATCAAAGCTCAAATTAGGAGAAGGAGAGTTGGTAGAAACTAATCCTGAAATTGGGAGAGTCTATCCTCGGAAGACAATGTCAGAAGAAGGTTCTGTAGGGCCAGACCCCTAGTTCATAGAAAGTTTCCTAACTATAAAGTCTATGGTAGAAGAAATGTATAGGGACTTTAGAAAGCAAAAGGATGAGGATTCATTAGGTTCTAAACAAGACAAAGAAGAAGATGAGTCTCATTCCCATGACCACTCAAAAGGAAAAGGGAAAGAGGAAAGCTTTCTCACACCTCCTAATAGCCCTGTGCATAATAAGAAAGCATCGTTGATCAAGCTAGATGCTAAATTTTATTTTCCTAGTTATGATGGAGAGCTAAATGCTGAAAAGTTGGACAATTGGATTAGACAAATTGATGTTTATTGTAGGGTACAGAACATAGACTCAGACCAGATCAAGATTCAGCTGGCAAGCCTACACCTAGGGGGCACTCCCTTGGTTTGGTGGGAAGGCAGAGCTCAAGCTTACATGAAAAGACATGGTAAGACCATCTCTGTTTGGAGTGAATTTGTTTCTACAATTAAAAAGTAGTTCTATCCATTGGCCTACATGCAACAAGCCATGATGAGTTGGCAAACTCTTCGATAGTTGAAAGGGAAAATTGTGCAAGGGTACACTCAAGAATTTAGAAAGAGAGCATTGATTCTAGGGATCTCACTAGACTCACCAAAAACTCTTTTGAAGTACATTGGTGGTCTACACAGCTACATGAGGCATACCATTCTCATGTTTAATCCCACTAGTATAGATGAGGTATCTGTACAAGCTACTCATCTAGAAGCTAGAGGAAAGAATGGAAATCCAAAAGTTGGGGGACCATCCTAACCCACTGCAAGCAAGAGCAAGGATTAAAAGAAAGTAGAAGTGGAAAGCAAGGAAGGCTAACACTGCACAGAAAAGCAAAGTGTTATAGACATTTTTGTGCCTTGCATCACTGAGCATGAAATGTCAATAATCAAGGGATCCAAAGTCCCTAAACATGTTGTTCCTACCCCTAGAGGAACAAAGCCAGCAAACCACAACAATTCACAGAAGTTCTCCACCTGAAACCACTCAAAAACAAGTCAATTCAGGATCATGTCAACTGCTCCACTGAGCATCTGCGCTGAATGTCAACTGCTACACTGGCTACCTGCGCTGAATGTCAACTCCAACACTGGCTACCTGCGCTGAACGTAACTGGACAAGTGGCAGGCTCATTTCTCAATGTGTCAATGCCCAGGAAGCTTCCAAAATGACACTTGGATCAGGGAATTCGACTGGTGATGAGTAAGAGGTTCCAAATCTACAAGTGGAAGCAAGAACCTCCAAGTGGACTCAAGAACTGAAGTGGGAGAGGACAATAGTCAGTTTCATACCAGCCTCAAGCTGACTCATCCTCTCTCCAAAACTCCTATATATAGATATCTCTCCATGAGGTCAGGGGAGGTTGGAATTTGGTATTTGCAAAGAATTGCTGTTGGTTTGTGGCTAGAAATATTGGGTGTGTTATGCTTTGAAAGGAGCTGAAGAAGGAAGTCCATTCTGCTGGGAAGGAGATGCTGGGTTGGAGTCCTATGGGTTGTATCTCTTCCTGAACACTGTTACTTTCAATAAAGCTATCTTGATTCTTTCCTATATGCTGGTGTATTTTGTATAATTGCATTAGTATATTTTATTTACTTCTAATCCTGAATCATTTATTGATATGTATATTTGCTTTTGTATTGTGTTCTTCTCTTGTTGCAAGTAGCTGTTCTCTTGTCACAGGTAGCTATTCTCTTGTGATCTCGCGGGATTCAAGTAGCTGTTCTCTTGATCGAGCGAGGAGGCAAGTAGCTGTGGACACACAAAGAGAAGAGGATCTAGTTCGAGGGACAACCGGAAGATAACGGTAAGTCTGCCGATCTCCTCTCTTTCATATTTCATAAAGGAAGAAATCATGATAGTTGCATTCGTTTGTTGCTAAGGCGCTATCACACCTTAGGTGGATAGGATCGTCCTAAATAGGCATTTTTCCCCACAACACAAAGCTTCATGCACTCACTGTAAAAAGGATGGGCATGATGATGAGCACTGTTGTATTCTGCATCCAGAGCTGAGACCTAAGAAGTCTGAGGGCAAGAAGAAGAAGACTGCTATAGCTATTCAAAAAGATTTTGGGTCAGACTCAGGAGATGAAACAACTATTGCAGCCACAGGTATAAAAGGTAAGAAATCTGAAGCATCTACTAGTAATTCTGCTCAATCTGTTATTGATGAAGTAAATGAGAGAAAAAGACATGAGCTTTTCCATATTCGAGTTATTTCCAAACATCAAAAGATTGATACTTTGTTTGATAGTGGCTCACAAGTAAATTTAATTTTTGAAGCAATTGTAAAGAAATTGGGATTAGCAACTACACCTCATAAGAAACCATACCCATTAGGATGGTTGAATGATAAAGCACAACTACAAGTGACTAGATAGTGCAAACTCAAGTTTTCTTTTGGGTCAGCATTTGTAGATGAGGTGGAGTTAGACAATTCCTTTGGATATATGTGGAATTGTTTTAGGAAGTCCTTTCTTGTATGATAGAAAGGCTATTTTCTATAGAGTTGAGAACAAGTATCTGCTTGTTAAAGATGGAATCAAATACTTTGTAAGAGCTCATAAGCTCAAGAATAATTATACCCTAATAAACTTAGGGTAGATGAAAAGAATGATAAATTCATGCAAACAATTCTTACTGATGGTTGTAAAGGAAAAGAAACCTGATAAAACCAATGTATTTGAGGGTTGTAATGCTAAGCAGCAAGCTGACATAGAAAAGGTTGTTTTAGAATATGAAGTCTTATTTCAAGAACCTAAAGGTTTTCCACCCAAAAAGGAAATAGTACATGATATTATTTTGCAACAAGATGTTCCATTACCTAACATTGGAATGTACATGTTGTCTTCTTTAGAGAATGCTGAAATCAAGAAGTAGGTGCAAGAGTTGCTCGAGAAGGGATTCATTAGGCCTAGCACATCATCATGTGGGTCACCAATCATTTTGGTGAGAAAGAAAGATGGCTCATGGAGAATGTGTATTGATTACCGAGCACTGAATAAGAAAACAATAAAAATTGTTATCCCCTTCCTCACGTAGATGATCTTTTAGATCAATTAAAGGAAGCTGTTTACTTCACCAAGCTAGACTTGCACAGTGGATACCATCAGGTCAGAGTTGCAGAGCAAGATGCATGGAAGACTACTTTCAAAACAAAGCAGGGATTGTATGAATGGATGGTTATGCCTTTTGGCTTGACCAATGATCCTGCTACTTTCATGAGATTAATGAATGATGTACTTAGACATTTTCTTGATGATTTTGTTATTTTATACCTGGATGACATTATGGTTTTTAGTAAAACATGGGAAGAACATTTAAAGCATGTTAAGCAGACATTAGATGTTTTGAAAAGAGAAAAACTTTATGTTAAACTCTCAAAATGTGAATTTGGCAAAAAATCTCTAAACTACTTGGGTCATATAGTAGGGGGTGGTGAATTGAAAATA
Source organism: Pinus tabuliformis (assembly GCA_031772625.1). NCBI lineage: Eukaryota > Viridiplantae > Streptophyta > Pinopsida > Pinales > Pinaceae > Pinus > Pinus tabuliformis. The sequence goes on from CM062817.1 coordinate 219,990,703, forward strand.
GATCCCTCTAAAGTGGTAGTCATTGTAAACTGGCCTAAACCCAAGTCTACTATAGAAGTGAGAAGATTCTTAGAAGCAACACAATATTGGAGGAAGTTCATTTCTAACTTTTCCTCAATTGCAGCTCCCTTACATGCTTTAACATGATTGAACAAGGTGTTTCAGTGGGGAGGCAAACATCAGAAAGCCTTCGACACCTTGAAACAAAAGATTAGTACAACACCTGTACTAGCACTACCTAATCTACAAACACCATTTGAGATCCAAACTCATTCCAGTGACTATGCCATGGGAGCAGTGTTGACACAACATGGTAAACCCATATGTTATCATTCTGAGACTTTTAATCCTGCAGTAGTTAACTATCCTACATATGATAAAGAATTATATGCATTAGTTCAGAGTGTAAAAAAGTGGAAACATTACTTAATGGGAAAAGAGACAGTAATACATATTGATCATCAACCAATTCAATATCTACATTCCCAAACTAAGTTGCAGCAATCAAGACATTACAGATGGATGGGTTTTCTACAACAGTTTCATTTAGTCATCAGATATAAAAAGGGCATACATAACAAAGTTGCAGACATGTTATCTAGACCCATTATAAATGCATCTACCATACTTAAGCATAATTCTGTACTATATGAAAGCTACATTGAACAATATGCTCAGGATATAGACTTTAAATATGTATATGCAACTTTGAGTTAAGGCAAAAGAGTAGAAGAATTGGACTATCATGTGAAAGACCGACTCTTATATCATTGTGGGAAACTTTGCATTCCACAAACTGAGAGAGTAAATATAATTAGGGAAGCACATACTTCTCTGATATCAGGTCACTTTGGGGTAAGTAAAAAAATTGCACAGCTGCAAAGGTTTTTTTATTGGCCAAAAAGGAATGAGACAATTTCTAGATATGTAAGAGGGTGTGCTATGTGTGCTAAAAGCAAGCCCAGTAATAGAAAAATAGGCTTGTACACTCCATTGTCAGTTCCTTCTCACCCTTGGGAAAGTGTTTCAATGGATTTTGTTGGAGGACTGCCTAAATCTAGGAAAGGTAATGATTATCTATATGTTGTTGTGGATAGGTTCAGCAAAATGTGTATTTTGATACCTTGTAATAAACAGATTACAGCTGAATAGACTGCAAAATTGTTCTTTGAACATGTATGGGTTCATTTTCGACTACCCACTTCTATTGTATCTAATTGAGACACCCGATTTGTGGGGAAGTTTTGGTCAAGTCTGTGGGAACTGATGGACACCAAACTGAAGAAAAGCACAGATTTTCATCCATAAAATGATGGCCAGACAGAAGTAGTTAATAGGACAGTGATCCAGTTACTGAGAGGATATTGCAGCAAACATCCTAAGCTTTGGGATGAACATTTGTGCTATGTGCAACATGCTTACAACAGAGCAAAGCATTCTTCTACACAGAGATCTCCTTTTGAGACTTGTTTTGGTTTCACACCAAGGTCTCCTTTGGATTTTGTCTTTGGTAAAGATACCATGTTTGATGAACACAATGATGTGGATAGGGCAACTAGGTTCATTGAACAGATCCAGGAGATCCACCAGGTAGTACAGGAACAGTTGGAAAAGAGCCAAGCCAAATACAAGGCTAGGCATGACAAGCATCGGATGGAGCATAGTTTTCAAGTTGGTGACCAAGTCTGGTTGTATATCAGCAAGGACAGGATGCAAGGTGAAGGTAAGAAGCTAAAGCCCATCAGGTATGGACCTTTCAAAATACTTGAGAAGATTGGTGAAAATGCTCTTGGCCTTGATCTACCAGCTTACATGCACATCTACTTAGTCATAAATGCAGATTGCTTGAGATTGTTTGAAACTTCAATGATTGAGGACCCTGAAGAGCAGAGACAATGGCCTTCTATTGATGACCTGCTACCTGAATATCTTAATGAATTGCAGGAAGACACAGTGCTGGACAGGAAGGTGAGGACAACGCGCAGGGGAGATGTGGAGTACCTCAGGATTGGTCTCAAAGGTTCAAAGCCAAGGAGTGGAAAGTGGATTGAGATTGGCTACCCTCACTTAGTCGATGCTTGAAAACCAACTTTTGGTGGTCCAAAAGCTTTTCAGTGGGAAGGCCGTGATCCGAATTGGATCCATGAAGAATTATTGAAAGGACCTTGGATGTACCAGGTCGGGAAAACCTTCTAAGAATTAAAAATAGCGATCAAAAACACCTCTAAACTAGGGGTAGTTGGCAGCCAGTGTGGAACGATGAGGACCTCGGTCAAAGCGCGCTGACCGAGGCCCATGGAGACTGCGCGGGAGGCGAAATACGCCCCTAGGAGGCCTGGATCGGGAAACAGAGGGAGTTTTTGATGTGCGATTAGTGCTTAGTGCTAATCGCGCATCGCTGGGTGAAAAACCTCAAAATGGAGATGCCCAGAGTGCTTGGTCGCGTGGAGAGCCAGAGAAATGAAGGACAAAAGGCGAAAAGGCTAAAAGCTAAAAGGTGGGACCCACTCTGAAACTAGCGGTATTGATTGGGGGCTCCTTGGGCGGTAAGTAGTTTTGGTGAAATTGGAGCGATTCCACTTAGTGGCCAACGCGTGGCAAGCGAAGGAGAGAGAAAATCGTCGCTCATCGCATGCTAACTATCGAGAAAGTCAACCGCGCGAAATGAGCGGATGACGTTGGATCTTAGGGGTCCAGATCTTATGGTTAACATCGCACCCAATGGCAAGACCAGATTTAACGGGGGAATAAGCCACGATTTAGAAGGATTTGGGGTCTGCTTTGACCGCCACGGTGGAGGAAGACTCATTCCACGACGTAACTGAAGAATTGAACCGACGAAGCAGGCTGGCATAGTTTACAGGAGGACATGTGGCCACTCCCTGTGAGCCTGATGATGACGCCGAATAGGGGACTCCAAGCGCAGCTGCAAAAGGCGATCCAATGAAGGTGGAAGAGGAACCGAACCACCATGAGCTCAAAAGGCCTTAAAGCCATGAACATAGAATAGAAGACACACAAGATCGAAGACAGAAGACAGAGAAGCAAAGAAGACAATGAAGCAAAGAAAAGCAGAAAGAAGACAGAGGGCCGAGCTGACCAAAGGTAGCGTCGAGCACCAGAGAGCTTGAGAGATTCAAGCCATCCCCGAGAGGATCTGTCAGACCAGAGAGGTCAAAGAGCTGGTAGGCAAAAGAGTTTGTGCACTCCAGTGGCTTGGGGAATCCAAGAACCACCCTGCCAAGAAAATATGTTTTAGGAGACTCATATTGAGCTCCTGCATTGTAATTCTCTGCTTAAGACACAATAAAATAAGGCCACCACTGAGAGCTGGACCGGAGATGTAGCCCTGGAGGATAGGGTGAACTCCTTATTAATTTCTTGTGTTCTTGTATTTTCTTACTGTATTTCTCTGCTGTTTTTCCATTTCAAGTGTCTTTGTATTTTCAATCTAATCAATTTGTTGCTTAAATAACATAGACACAAACACCAGCACATGAGTCTGTAATACCTTTATTCAATAAAATATTTAGCTGAGGTCACTCATAGGGTGATTATCAAATCACCAATGAGCCGACACCTTTCCATGTCACTATGGCCATCCACAACAACATCCTTCCCAAGAAGAATTCCAAGAAGATGAGCACCTTGGAATTTCTTATCTGCAAAATCCTTATCAAGGATAAGATCCTAAAATACTTTTCCAAATGAACTCAAACAAGCTTCACATAGTGAATACTTGTATAACTTGAGTGCTACACACATTTGGAACATACTAAATGTGCTGCAACTACTCATACAACAATTTTAAAATGCTTTTTCAAACTACAAGTAGAAATTCATTTTACAAAATGGAATAAACTTGATTCCCATTTTTTTCATTCAAATTGACTACCAACAAGCCAAACTAGCATTGTAGTTGCTTAAAGTAAATGTTGTTGCATATAAGTGATTTATTTATGATTATCACTATTACAAATTACCCAACTATGGGGATATGAAACTAGTGCAAAACAAAATTTACAAACTTCAATTGGAAAAATAGTCCGCCCATTTCTTACCCAACCAAGTAAATGAACTCTATATTTGAACTTTCTCTTATTCTGAAGCTGCTTCAGGGATGGTCACATCTTGTGCCACTTTTTCTTTCGTTGCTTCCTCTTTTGGTGCTTGAATGATTTGCTTTCCCTTACTAGGATGAAGTTGTGGAAACAATTTCCAACACTTCTCAATCGAATGCCCACTGATATTATAGTGAGAACAAAAGTTCTTTTGATGTCCTCTCGACTCACTGGCCTTTATCCTTGGATGAGATTTTCTCCTTTCGGTCTCAATTCCAGTAGACATAAACATTTTCTTGATGACTTCTTTCATTTTATCACACTTATCTACACAATGGTTGGATGAAAGAAAAAAGGTGCATGGAGACATTTTCCTCAACATGTTATTCAAATCTGCATGTTGTTTTCCATCATGAACAACATTCAAATCAACAACATTTGAATTAACATAATGGTTATACCTCTGTTTGTTGTCCTTTGGCTTACACTACCTACGTGAGGAACTTGTGTAGCAAGAAGAACTTGGATTTCCTTCTTCTTCAGTTCTTACATCTCTCTTTGGAGACATTATGCATTGTAAGGTCTCCTTACGCTTGAGGAACCAAGTGGGAACCATTTCTGGATGCAACTCGCAACATCTTGCCTCCTTGTGTCCTCTCTTACGGAAAAAGGAACACGATTCAAATGAACTGTTGCTAGAAGACCACTGTTCTTTCGCAACATAACCTAAGCCTTCATATTTAGGCCTCTCCTTGGTCGCAATTGGATTTTTAATGCCTTGTTGGTTTATGCCAAGGTCTCCTCCCTTGTAACCCATATTGGTCAAGAGCTTGGATCCAATGCCTTTACTGTGTTTCTCAAAGGCTGCAAATGAATTTACATCAATACTTTCACATAAGGAAGAATCATGTAAATTCTTACCATTTTCTTCATCTTTCGATTAACACATGAAGATATTTTCTATTTCCCTTTTGATTCAAGAATTTTCCTCTTGGACTCTTCGGCTTTCTTCTTTCAGCTCCTCGGATTTGGGTGCTGATAAAACCCCATCTTCCACATTATGTGGACAAAAGGTACAAACTTGTCCATCTACCTTCTCAGAGGGACTTTCTACACTATCATCTTGCATAATAGTAGTAGAAAAACATGAATATTGTGGAGAAGATGGTGATTTATCACCATTTTTGTTACCTTCTTCCCTTGGAGAACATTCTCCTCTTGGAGGTCTAGATCTTTCACCTTGAAATTTGGTATTCCTCTCTTCATAGAGGACTTTCACCATTTCTGCCATGTCTAAGAAAGCCTTTCTAAAAGCCTTCACATCATTTGACATTCTTGCAGGCTCTCCTCCTTGGGACATGCTTTTCTTGAAGCTTCTACTATAATTTGAGGTAGAACTTGGTGGTAGAGATTGTAACAATCTTGCTCTCCTTTTCAAAACCTTCTCCTCACTTGAGCTTCAAAACACATTCACTTGCAAACAATAGTCAATTCCTCCTTGCACAAAGAAAACCAAAGCTCTAATACTAGCCTGATCTGAATTGGGGTAGATTAGTAATGATGTGCTAATTCCCCTCATCAGAATATAAAAATGTGCTTGAGGTTTGACTCCAAAATAGCAAGTAGAAGCATGAATTTTATGTGTTTTTACTTAAGTTATTTTCATGAAGAAAAATTAAAACATGAAACTAAAACACTGAATGGAAGCATGTATCAAACAATAATGCACCAACCATTAATAAAGGAGTTCACCCCTCCCGGGCTACATCTCCTTGGATCAACTCTAAACGCATGACCCCTTCTCATTATTTTCAATATCTAAGAAAATAAGAGTACCTAAGCTAGTGAAATGGAATGGATAGTTTCTCCTTCAAAGAAACAACTTCCTACAAAAATTTTCACTCCATACACATGTTAACCTATAATTTAACATGTAAATCTTTAGCACGCAGAGGCATCTTACACCAAGACCCCATAATCCAACTTCCAAAAACATAAACAATACAACAATCCACTTGAAGTACTTAAACAATTCTCTTTCTTCATACACATATAGATAAAAGAAGAAATAAAGCTATAACACTACTACAATGGTTGCTGTAGAAAACATATGGAGGCTAGAAGACCCCTGCAAGGTCATCTTCATCTTGGAGCTCCTCCATAAACTGAATCAATGCTCTAGTTGACCAGAGCACCCATAGGCTTCACTTTACAAAAATCCTATCCAGAAGTACTCATTTGCTCCTGAAACCCGTTCCAATGAGTCCAGAATGCCCAAAAATGGCAATCTAGCCTCTTTTTGCAACCCATTTGGTCAAAAATTGTCTTAGTTATGACTTTTGCTAGTCTTTCCACAATTTTCTCCTCCAAATCTAGCTTACTACCAGTTAAATTCAATATCTGCAGTTAAAACTGGTAGTTCAGCCGAAATTGGTGGTTCCGCCATCTTTCCCACCTATCTCGCGGTTAAGGGATGAGTGGTCACATGCAGAGTGGTGGTCCGATGGAAAAGGGTATGGTTCCGTAGCTCTGTTAGATATCAAAATCGACTTTGCAGGTTGCCATTGGCCCCTGTAAATCACATATAGAAGGTGTTGAAGAACCAAAGGTAATGTAATGTGAGACTTTCTGCGATTACAATATGCTATAAATCACATCGCAACCATGCTTGAACAAGGGGTCGATTCTTAACTCCTTCGATATGTGATTTTCAGGAGCCAGTGACAACCGGCCACTTAGTGCTTCCTGATTCATTGGGACCTTTTCCATGTCATCCAGTCAACCTTGAAATTTGACTTTCTCTAACTTCTATTTACGAGCTCAGATTTGAGTGTCATTCATACTGTTGGATTCAGAATGAGGAGCTCTTTGATCTGAAGCTAAGCTTATTAGGATTCTAACGCTTTGATTTTTTGGCAAATTTTGAGCTCCTGATAAACTAGGCTCAATGGAGAGAAATCCACCCCATGGCATTACCATATATCTCGCCATTCAACAACAAGGATTCCTAGGACCACCGAGGCGCACGATCCTGGCTTTACTGCAACCCACAGTCTAGCTCAAGGGTTACTAGGCCAGTGGCTTTACCATGATCTAAATTCTAGTTCAGGGATCACTAGACCATGTGTTTTTCATTTCGGAGATCCACCCCACTCAACTTCAAATCCATCCGACAATCTAGCTCAACCAAAGTATGAGAACCCATCTCATCAAGGCTACCTGGAAATGGCAAGGCTAGGCTGAAAACAATGTCACACCTGGAAAAACAGATGATATGATAGAAAAGAACCACATGCAATACCATACATGCCAAATATAGCAAGGAAAACACACATGCAAATTGATACCTACAAATAATACTGTTGTAGTTGCTTGATCCTACTCTTCCTTGCTTGCTCCTTCCTTCCTCTTTCCTTCTTTTCCTTTCTTGATCCAATGCCAAAGTGCTCCAAGAAAACTCTAAGTATCCAAGAGTGAGAGAGAGAGAGAGAATAGAAGAGAGCTCCAACAAACTGAACTGACCAAGCTTTACGCAGTGATACTCATAAGCCTTTTTATTAATGAGGCCTCTATTTTCTTCATTTTCCATTATTCTTCTTCATTTTCCTCCTCACATGAAACTTGTGACCTTTCACCCCCCCTTTTCTCTTAATTTCCATTATTGTCATAAAAAATATGCCAATTAATGCCTCATTCCTATTCAAAGCCTTTTCCATAGCCTTTGCTAATTTTCTTAGCCATAGTAAACTAAATCAACACCAATAATAGATGTCTTGCCCACCATTCATCTTGGAATACGTGTCCCATCACCATGGTCTTATATATTTTTACATGAGTTTTTAACCAGGGCTGTTACAAAAGAAACTAGGTTAAAGGAAAAAAGTGACCAAGATCAAATGAACAAGTTCATGCATTTGCTTCCATGGTAAGAGAAAAGGAAACTTTGGGAATTTTGGTCCTCAGAAAAAGAAGAAGAAAGAAGAAGACCAATATGTTGAAAATCCAATGCTATGGCTATCAGGAATATGGACATTCCAAGAGAGATTGTCTGAAACTCAAGAAGGAAAATAAAAGTTAAGAAATGAATGAATCTCATATCATCGAAGAAGTGGAAGAACTCGAAAAGAGGAAATCAAATAAGGAGGAAGTGAAAGATCTATACTATGACTGAGATAATCTCCTTCTCTTAGTTCTTTTTAGTTTTGTAAATAATAACTATCATGGTAGGAAGCATTGTAAGTATTATTGGATGCATCATATTAAGAGACGTCATCACATTAGAAGCATACGATTGAAACAAGAGCTCATAATGTCATTAGAGAAGCTTGAAAGAATAGTTGATTTAGAAGTCTACATGGATGTAGTAGTCATCATGTAAAGGAAGGTAGCTCTTAGTAACCACATTGAAAATATGAGTAGCTTACATGGTTGGGACAAAGTCATCTAACATGGTAAAAATAAATCATCATGCATCATCATCATTAGGAAGGATCATTTTCAATATTAGGATAATCAAGATATTCCATTAGAATCTTCATTAGAAGGTTCACATTTTCTTGGAAAAAGTGTCTCACTGATCATTCCATATTGTGTGGGATCCATTGTTTAGAAGGATGATGATATGGTGACAAAGGAGTGCAACATGTCAATATGGTTGAAGTACTTTAAATCAAGGAAAGGAAGCTTCCAAAGGAAGTCTAGATGACCTAAAAGAGAAAAGAGGTATGTATATATTTGATAGATTAATTCATGTCATCATATAGTTGCAGACAACATGAGTAACTTCTCTATCTCATGGGCATGATCAAAGAAATGGAATCACTTCCTTGGAAAGATGCATGAAGGCATGGTTCACATATTGACAAGATGAAATCAACATAATAGTTCTCATATGGAATATGAGATAATTGACAAAGATGAAGGAACCATGGATGAGCGTTTCTAGTGAGTAATATTTGAAGAAAGAAAGAAGAGACTGTGAAAGATGCAACTATGGTCATGTAAGAAAAAGGAAATCAAGATCCGATGACTAAATGAAATGACCATCACATCTCCATATAAAAGTTATGAAGACCCTAATAAGGTTTGAAAAGGAAGGAGACCCTTGAAATATGAATGCTTGGAGATGTGTTTATGAATGTGTAAGATGTTGATGTTGCAAGCAAGTAGATGTCACACTGAAAGGCCATCACAAAAGGTAACTTTGATTTGATTTTCAATTTTTTTTTTTTTTTTAACATCTGGATGGGTTGATATAGGGCTACAAAAAAAGAGTTATGGATGTCACCTACAAATATCACTCATGTGGTTGGATGGAAGATCCTAAAAGAAATATGACTTGGAAGAAGCAACGATATGAAGAAAAAGTCAGATGTGGACTATAAGATCACTTTCCAATAAAAAGAAGGATGGCATGAATGATATGGTTTGTGATTGAAAGTGATGGATGACCAATTCCCTACAAACAATGAAGGCTCTGAAATGATGAATATAAAATTCATAACATCGAAAGGAGGAGCCCATACAAGCAATTGATAGTACCATGATCTCCACCACGGAGCTAAGAGTTTCTGTTGGTAACAAGTCCCTGGTTAAGAGGGAGCTTGGAAAAGTCCTTATATAAGAGGGAGATTGGGTACATTCATTTTATAGTAATGGGTATATCTTCCCTAGTTGAGAGGGAGAGATAGACCCATCATTCTTGTCTTCATATTATGAAGAAATAATGGAGGATTGGGTAAGAATCTGAGACGAGTTACGATACTCTTTGAGGATGAGGTGGGGCATCCAAGATAAGAGTAGTCAAAGAGGAAATTCCTTGAGGATTTGTTATTCCAAGACAAGAAGAGTACTAAAAGGACATACTCTGTGAATACATGGGTGGGGTATGTGCCTTGAGAGACAATGATGATGGTGTCTATCAGTCATTGGTCTCACCAACATTGTGCTATGATCTTGTGGAGAGATAGAGCTTCTAGTCAAGGCATTGTTATGTGACAATACTGGTTGATATGAGGATATGCTCTAAGATGGATTACCAATCCAACTCTTCTTATGAGAATTCTTTAGGTTGAGAATGTCGAAGTACCTTGTATGGATCATGAATACCTCCCTAGTTAAGAGGGAGTGTTGAAATATGTAACTAAGTTCGGTCTTCATAATGACAAATGTAATCATGATTTTATGCATTTAATGTAAAGAGAAAAATAAATTTATTATTGTTGTTCTTGAGGCATGGGTTTCATGCTCAAGGGAAATTTTTTTTTAGGTCAAGCACCCGTTGACTGCTTCTAGGTCAATTGATTCATTTTCATGCATTGAAGACCCATTTGGGCATGTTACATATTTTAAAGAAATTTCTTATTTGAGTTAAAGTAGAGTCAAAATACCCTCCAAGACCTCGTCATGATGCAAAAACTCAAGCCAACCTTCACAAGTGGACAAGTTGGCCTAGAAGAAGCAATTCAACCTAGTAGAAGACCTATATATAAGGAAATTTTCAACCTCACTTGGAGAACTCACAGAAAACACACAAGTCCGATCAAGAGGAAGAGAAAAAGGTGCAAAGAAGAGAAGGACAAGAAGAAGAAAGGAAGAGCGGGAATTTTGGAATATTTTTGGGCTACTTCTCTTCACACATGTGAAGTATATTAGGGCATCCTTCTGCAACAACAAGTACCAAATTACAGTTACTCAAGAAGAGAAATGTTTTTGGGTCAAAGGAAGTCTCCCTTGCAGGGTGAGTTGATAAAAAGAACGATTCATCTCAAGAGAAGAATAAAGAAGGATATAAATCACTATTATTCTCTCACACATGCCACTTAGGGTTTCTACAAAAGAATCTGCTAGGAGATTGAAGTTGTAGAAGAATCTACTCATGGTCGAAATTCTAATACTTCCAAAGCATACAAGTTGTATGATGAAGAAAATAAGAAGTTCATTCTTTCCAAAGATGTTATTTTTCTCATAGCATTTTGATCTAAAAACTTTGAAATGTTGAACAGTTGGGAGTTTATCACACCAAAGTTTATAACAAGTTCTATTTTTAATAACAAAATAAGGAAAACATTTTCTAATATAAGCTACACAAAGAATTTCTTCTCCCCAAAACATTAACTTCACATTCTTAAAAAACATCATAGATCTAATCATATTAAGCAAAGTTCTATTCATATGTTCTGCAATGCCATTCTGTTGTGGATTATAAGGTATAGTAGTTTGATGTTTGATTCCATTGTCCTTCAAATATTGTTCAAAGGCATGAGAAGTATACTCGCCACCATTATCAGTTCTGAGAATGCCTATATTTTGTTGAGTTTCATTTTTAATCATCAAATGAAACGTTTTAAAAACTTTAAACACTTGTGACTTATCCTTCAACAAATACACCAAACGTATTCTCGAGTAATCATCAATAAATGTCAGCACATATTTATTTACATTGGCAGTTACAATAAGCATAGGTCCACATAAATATGATTGTACAAGACTTAATTTTCATGAAACTCTAAAAGAAGAACTATGAAAAGGTTGTTTACAATGTTTTCCCAAAACACAAGCATCACAAGGTGTAATCTTTCTTGGATCTGTAGGAAGAGCTTTAATACCTTGATTTTTCATAATTCCGATGCTTTGATAATTGGTGTGACCAAACCGAGCATGCCACAATAAGATGGGAGACAATATATCACTTTGCTGCGTTGAAAGAGCAGAACTTCCACGAGAATTAGTAGATGAAGTACCATTTAATTTTAAAAGTGTACCTTCTTCCACACTGGTCATAATAACTGTATGATAATATGCCCTTCGTATCTCATCGATGCCATCAAATATATGAAAAGAATGCCCCTGCTGCCGAATATGGATAAGATACACCAAATTTCACTGAAACTCTAGAATATAAAGTACATCCTGTAGAACATAATATGCAAGATTTGGTACCTTCAAATGAGTAGACCCAATGCCAGATGGTTTAATTTGAAACTTGTCAGCAAAGTAAATAACACCATCAATATCATCATTGGAAATTTCAAAAAAATCTCGCCTAAATGTCATATGACAAGTGGCTCTTGAATCCAAAATCCAACTATCTCGCCATGAAGAAAATTAGGTGCTGAAAACATCATTAATATTAAAATTGTAGTGAGAAACAACATCATGTGCATACTTTGATGATTTTCCCTTATCTGGTGGTGGTTGATCCTTCAAGTATTCTCTCCTCTCACCGACTTTCTCCCAAGGGATTTTACAGTTAGCAGTAGTATGATCAATTTTACCACATCTAAATCATTTGATAGTTGGTCTATCATTAAAATTCTTTTGTTGTCTATCATTTTATTTTTGTCTCCCTAATTATCCCCCCTATCCCCCCACCTCTATAATTTCTCCTACCACGACCTCTACTAGTTTTATCACTTCTAGAAGTTTCAACATGAGACTTCTGATCCTTTTGTGCAAAGCACAAAGTTTCTACATTAGAGTTAGGTGGAACCTTTTCTCTCTTAGCTATTTTGTTTACTAGTTTATCAAATGTAATGTCCTTTAAATGCCCACTAGCTTAAACTAGCTTGGAGAGATTCCAAATAATGTGAATAGACAAGGTGAAGGACTTTTATAAAAGCTGTAAGTTGTAAATTGACTTCAATTTCAGTGGCTTTTATATCATAAAAAATGGATTTTATTTCAAAATAACTCTTCAATGGATCATTCTCTTTCATCTCCAAATTGAAGAATTTCAACAACAACTGAATAATTTCGAGTTTTGAGTATGAATCATGCATTTATTTCAACTTCTATAATGCTTCAAATGCAGTATCACAAAAAAAGATATATCATCTTACCTCTTATGTCATCGATGCAATTATTAATGCATATGTCTCGTTGTATTTTGTCTCCCAAATTGCACGTTGCTTCTCGTTATCAGGCAGTTTTAGTGAAATTTCTTTTCCATCTTTATCTGTTCTGTCTTGACAAACTTCCCACAAATCGTTAAAAACAAGGGCACTTTTAAGATTTCTAAACCACTCTTGATAATTCTCCTTTCCACTAAGGACAACTCCAACTATGGAAACTATTGAAGTCATAATTATTTTGTAGCCAAATAAATTCTTCAAACAAATCCTTTTCAAATATGTGAAGTAGTCCTCTAAAAGAAAATATAAATCCCTTTCTCCTTTTGTTTCAAATAAAAATTGGCTTAGTGATTTGATGTTGGGCTGCAAAAAGAATCCAGTAGAGGACTAAGTTCAAATATCACTCCGCCACTTTTAACTCCAAGTTAATTAATTTCAGAGTTAGTCACTTTTACTTTTACTTTCTCATTTCACCTTTCTTTAACCATTTATTTTTCTTCAATACAATTAATAAAAGAAATGATAATTATTTTCTTTAATCACAATTTGATATAGTTTCCATTCATGTGATACTCATCAACTTTTTCTCCTATTAGTTTCTTTGTTTCTTTCTTTGTTCACTTCCACTTATATGGCTCTGCTTCTTTCTCTGTTCACTTTCACCTTTCTAGCTTTGCTTCTTTCTCTATTCACTTTGACCTTTTTGGCTCTGCCTACTTCCACACAAAGATGTCTTTTATGGAAGTAATATGAAATATATAGGAAATGTATTCAAATTATTCGTGGTCTCATATTCTGGAAAACATCTCCATATTCATTTATTTTTACAAATTCTTGTGAAAAAATTTTATAAATCCTTTTTTATATACTTTCACTTTCATGAACCGTGAAGCATTCTCTACTTTCCAATATTGTGTGGATTAAATTTAAATGCCAAATATGGAAAAAATTATTCCACCAAAAACAATTAATAATTCACTAAAAAAATGCTTCAAAGCTTCGCTAATATTTAATGTTATTTATTTACTATTGATTGTGCCAACAATAAGGGTTACTAGTAGATAATCACTTTTCCATTGGTTTCTTTTAACTTGGTTTCCAACACTCTTGTGGTCTTTATTTCATGCCTTCGCAAGAAATGCGCTCCTCAAAATGCATTTTATGAAACTCATACATTCTTCTCTCCATAAACTTCAAACTAACGCCTCCTTAAAAATAAACTCAGTAGGCATGGAGTTTATAAACAACTTAATCGGGGCTCTCATACCACTATTCCACTATACAAGCCCAAATAAACTCCACAATGAAAGAACATCATATTAATGATAAAATCATGTATTTATACATGTGCAATCTAGGTACAAGACAATTGTGTCTCGGTAACTTATTACTGATTAACTATAAAAACATAATATGAAACTAATTACATATTGTACAATAACAATTCTGCAGAATTAGTTAACACTTTATAAATATATAAAGTTGAGTTTTTAATTTATTAAAGACACATTTATTAAATTTTATTTCAAACCTGATTTATGCTTATAAAAATAAATTAAAATTATTATTACTAAAATATATATTAAAAATTATTAATTAAAATATATATTTTTAAATACATTAATTAAAATAACAATTTTTTAAATTTATGAAATCTAATGTATTTTTTATAATAAAAAACAACTGCTTGAAAATTACATATTCTTTTGTAGTATTTATTTATTAATGAGTTATAATTGAGGAAAAAGATAAAAAATAAAAACCTTTAACCTTTCATACGACGCAGTTTTGATAATTAGTATTTGACTTTCACCTGGTAGTAGCATAAAATATGAACGTGTTATTCTAGTTATTATTTTCTCTCTAGAATCAAATAAGTAACCTCACATTTTAAATATATCTGGGCCGATAGATCATGCTTTCTGTAAGACTCAGTGGATGCAGGATTCTTAGCTTCCCATTCTCTCATCATGGAAGGATACTTGAACATCAAATTGAACAATAGAGATAAATAAGGTGGAATATATATATCATTTTGTTTTTAACTAAGATAAATAAGAGATTTATCTAAGATGGTAAATTTGAAAAATATATTGGAAATATATTTTCTCCAAATATAGATATTTTACTATGGTTTATAGTGAACTAGATCTTGAAATAGTGCTTCTTGAGATGAGGAATGCATATGCAAAGCCTTTTTAGCTTTTATATTTGACACATACTTATTGGAGTTCTTAGATTACAAATAACTCATAATTAAAAATTGAGAGTACAAATAAATCATAATTGAAAATCCAGAGAAATGGTGAAACCAGAAAGCAAAATTGTTCTTTGAAATTGAATATGATGATAAGGGAATTTGGTTGGATGTTAGAGATAGGAAAACAAATTTCTTCCAAAAAAAATACCAAGGCCACAAAACTTGTTAATTATCTTTGAATATTCATTATAATAGAGGAAAATTCTTGCAAATATAGAACATTAGCAAAGTTACAACCTCATAATTCAACAAACATATATTCAACCAAACAAGGTAACAATAAAGAAAGTGATATTAGTGGAAATAGTATTCCCATGGTGTTTAGAAGAACAAAATAATGTAGACATGTTTCTAGACCCATAAAAAAGATAAATTTATTGAGATTGTAAAGGAGCTCCAAAACAATCAAATATCTAGTCGAGATGGATCCATAATGAATGAATGAAATTTTAACATCTACTAGACTAGTTATAGTCTAAGGGACAACTAGCTTCCCTGCTTTTTGACTTTTGTAACTCAATCCTCTTATTATTCAAATTAATGATGAGCCGACCCAACCTACTAACAATCCCTTCACTAAAAAGACAATGCCGAAGAACCGATGTTAACATACTGTTGTAACTGTCTCTAATGTGTCTGAAAGCATCACATTCCAAAATGAAATGTTTTTCGATTCCACTACCCCATAAGTGCAAAAAGTACACACTCACTCTTCCCAAGCTTCTTTAGGTCTTTTCCATTGACCTATTTCGCACCGTAATTGATGTGAGTTAGTTCTTAATTGAGCAATAAGAATATTTTATCTCCATGGAGTGATAGCTTCAATGTACTCTTTTTATTGGAGATCACACGTGGGGTTGAATTCTTGAACGTAATACTTCTTCTTTCTACCGAACCCTTTTCCCCATATATGCTTATGAAACTTATCCATAACATAACTCTTCAAATCCTTTCTATTTGTGGGACATGCATTGATGTAAATATTCCATTTTTGCATCCATTTGTGGTTTTGTCTCATCCAAGATTTATTTCGTTCACTCATTCTGTTATCACCCTAAAATCTTTGTCTCTAAGCTTTGGTAAGTTGCCTTGTTTCTAATCATAGTCTTATAAGTTTTGAGTAAGCTCATCACAATTAGTGTCATTCTCATTTACAAACCCTTCTTTTAGTCATGGTGTTAAAGGGTCTCTAGGTCATTTCATGCTTTAAGAGTTAGGTCATAAGGTTAAAAGTCTTTCAAGGTCATATCTCTTTTCCATCAAATTTTGACAGCCTCATTCCATGTCCTAGAAGGCTCACCATGAGTTTGGAAGTCATATCTCACATTACTTTGGAGAAATTTTCAAACTAGCTACGAAATCAGTGTTTTTGTAGTGCGCTACGAAATCCCTGAAAAACCCTGTTTCAGCATAAAAAACTCTGCTTTCTACGTTTACTAGTAAACTTCCAGAAGGGGTTCTGAGCAGCTGAAAACTAAATTTTGAAAACTGAAAGAGGATTTTATTCCTAACATACCAAACTAAAAAAACCTCTTTCATTTTCTTCAAATCCATTATGAGGTGGGAGGAATGAATGATCAAACTTGCGCTACGAAACTGCTGTAGATGCAAGTTTTCCACAGGCATATTTCTCTGTTTGACACATGTTTTTCAAAGAAATATTCTAGACGGTAGGAAAGGTGTTTTAAAAATACAAGAGAGGTTTTTGTTCAGCATGGATTGGTTCACAAATGCCTCCTTCAGTTTTTCCAAATACGTGTTTTGTGAGAAGTTATGAGCTCTGTCCCAAGACCTATTTTTCAGCCAGAACAAAAGCTTATATCTCATGTCATATTCACTTACCGTTATATCGGAAATGCAAGGTTACAGTTGGCCAATGTATGTCAGTTTGTTTTATTTAGCATTATTTGTTGAAACTGTATTTGATAGGCCAAAGCTCGGTTGATTTCAAGAAAAAGGAGGCGAGATACATCAGAATGGTTAACAGGAAATTGAGAGCTGGGATCAAAGTTATGAAAAGGCAAATTGAAGACTTAAAGATACAGTTAAGCCAGCAGAAAGAATTTCCTTAAGGCAGTCACACATCAAGTAAGGTTTTGTTTCAGATTTTGATGGTCTTCCTTGTTATAATTCTACTTGAAGAATCATACCTTTCCATTCAGTTTTGAAAAGCTTTGGAACAATTGAAAAGGATGTTTAAATATCAAGAGGCTTAAAATAGCAAAATTTTGGTTGAAACTGTGTTTTTTTGGAATAACACAGCAGTTTCGTAGCGCGCTATGAAACTGCTGAAGCTGCACAATCTAATATCAGTCAACCGATTTTGAAATACAAGTGGAAATTTTTTAAAAAGGGAATATCTTCAAGGGATCATCTAAAGGTATCAACTTTAAACAAGTTCAAGACAGGTGGAGGAAACATGTATTCGAATCTAGCTCTAAAATTTTTGCCATAAAGTGATCACATTTACTACAGTCCAAGATATGTCAGGCAACTTGAAGAAGTTTTGGCCTTCACACAGGAAAGAGGTTTACAGCACATCAAGGACGTGGCATTCAGATATATTTTGGATAATCGAAGATGAAGGGCATGGTTCATTGGATTCGAACATTTTTGAGGAAAACCAAAGGCCGATAAACAAGGGTAGTTTTGTTTCAAGGGAAATGGAGAAGATGTGACATTGAGGACCAGTATGGAGCTTCGAACACCCATCACAGCCAAACTAAAAAGGACCACATGTCAAAGAACGAGAATGATTGTAATTAAGGATATTATTAGCATAATGAGGAGTTAGACTCCTAGTTGATTTAGATCTCTAAAAAACTCCAGTCAACACTTCGTTGTATTTATTAAGTAGTTAGAGTTTAACAATTGTCAGTAATAGAAGTAGTTTTCGAATTCCCCTCATGCTGGAGGAGGAATCTCGATCAGTTAGAATAAGAGCTCTATATATAGCTGAAACAACAATGTAATCAGGGTTGGAAATTTTATGAAAAAGCTGGTATTTGGCCTATGTAAGGCTCATTTTTAGTAATATACATGCTGAACTTTACTACTCAGGATTCATGAAGGATTTTTTATGTTTAGAATATGTGATGTTGTCCTTTTCTTAATTCTTACAGTGGTATGGATGTATAATCACTCAGAATTCACTGAATGTGCTCTGACTTCCTGTATACATTTATAAACTGTGTGGTCCCATATGAGTTTATGTTCTGAATGTTTAAATGCTGAATGCCCTGACTTCCATGTAAGGTTGAGTTCATTGTTATATTGAGGTGTTGTTGACTACATAAGCCCAATGGATAGTTTTGTTTAATGTGTTTCCACCATTCATATTTTTCACAGTTGTTCTATAAGATTTAGCCATCTTATCTTTAATCAAAATCATTAACCCATCAAGAGAGAGCCGTCTCAAGTTGAGGAGGCTAAGCCTCAGCCTAAAGTTGGTTTGAAATAGTTACTTGAAGTCTTCCTGGTCTGCAGCCTTCCAGGGCCTGATTTTGAGATAACATTTTGGTGCGTCTGCCGGGAGTCTGAAGTCTATTCATTCCCAAAATTAAGAGGTTGAACTTCTGAAGGTATCAGGAGCTCAAACATCTATTTGAGGCTGCAAAACTACCTTAGCGACTCCACACATCGAATAAGAAATTGGAAGGTGACTCCACTGCTAGAAGATCAGTAGCTTGATGAAGTTTCAAGATGAATTCCACTGCAAGAATGAATTCCAGGTATGCTCCTATGAATCGGTCTCATATCCCTGGTTTTCCAAATCCTATGCCAAAGGTTGATTGGTTAGAGGATCTTTCGATATTCAAAGATGAAAAGAAAGACAATGCTGCTCTTCATTTGGTTAGGTTTCATATGCATGTACGCAGTCTTAAGGTTCATTTTCCTGAGGATTGTCTCATGAGGATGTTTATGACCACTTTAGAAGGAAAAGCATGGTCTTGGTATAAAATTTTGGAAAATGGTTCATTATATTCTCTTGCTGATTTCCATGATGTGTTCTATGACATGTATAAAGAGTGTCATCCCTCCTTATTGCTGGTCAAAGATTGTTGTAAACATTCTACGAGTTTTATTCAATATTTTGAGGATTGTTATGATGATGATGAATTTATGGATGAAGAAATTTTAGAGGCTCTTCATAACAATGCATTTCAACACCAAGAAGACAGTATAACATCTCATGAAATGCAGCATGAAGATCAGCAGGGGTTTATTTGTGAAAACCATGTTTCATCCTTTGATATGAATGAAAAGATGCAGCAGATTTGTCAGTCTTTTGATCATAATGAAGATGAAAATGATTACACACAACAAGAAGAAATACTGGAAGAAATTTTTTATGACCCTCAGGCAGAGGAAAAGGTTGTTCATTTTTGTGATTCCTTGCAGCAGCTTGCATCAATGAATGATCACAATAGTGAAGAAAATTACATTGTTTGTGGGCATCATTCAGAAAGGCAGTTGGATAGCATATCAAATAAATTTGGTGTGGCTGAGGATAAGTTGTTTGAAGATATAGAATGTTATGAGAATCATCAAACTAACCATGTGTTTTTTGACCCTATAGCTGACTACATGGAAAAGATTTACTGTTCAGGCTTCCAATTATATGTTCATCTTGAAGAACAGTTACACCTCATGCTTCCTTGGTTATTTCAGTATCTAGTTTATTTATGCTTCAAGCACAGTAAGGAGATCCAAGTTTCAGATCAGATTGATGATTGGCTTCATTGGAAGTTTCATGTTCCTTGAGCTACAATTGGAGAATGCAGCTGATAGGGTAGGTAGGAATGTGCAAATAAGCTCAGGGTAGGTTGACTGAGCATCTATTTCAGTAGGTGCAGTTTGAATTCTTCGTTCAGAAAACATAAAGGCTTGAGGAGAAAATTGGGTAGAGGTTCAGAGTTTTATTCTAGAGGATGGATAGCGGCACTGGAGCTGCAAGTTCTTAGTATACCACAAGGGCACACTATCCCTAGTGGAGCCACTGTTATCACCCTAAAATCTTTGTCTCTAAGCTTTGGTAAGTTGCCTTCTTTCTAATCATAGTCTTATAAGTTTTGAGTCAGCTCATCACAATTAGTGTCATTCTCATTTACAAACCCTTCTTTTATTCATGGTGTTAAAGGGTCTCTAGGTCATTTCATGCTTTAAGAGTTAGGTCATAAGGTTAAAAGTCTTTCAAGGTCATATCTCTTTTCCATCAAATTTTGACAGCCTCATTCCATGTTCTAGAAGCCTCACCATGAGTTTGGAAGTCATATCTCACATTACTTTGGAAAAATTTTCAAACTAGCTACGAAATCAGTGTTTTCGTAGTGCGCTACGAAATCCCTGAAAAAGCCTGTTTCAGCATAAAAAACTCTGCTTTCTGCGTTTACTAGTAAACTTCCAGAAGGGGTTCTGAGCAGCTGAAAACTAAATTTTGAAAACTGAAAGAGGATTTTATTCCTAACATACCAAACTACAAAAACCTCTTTCATTTTCTTCAAATACATTCTGAGGTGGGAGGAATGAATGATCAAACTTGCGCTACGAAATTGCTGTAGATGCAAGTTTTCCACATGCATATTTCTCTGTTTGACACATGTTTTTCAAAGAAATATTCTGGACGGTAGGAAAGGTGTTTTAAAAATCCAAGAGAGGTTTTTGTTCAGCATGGATTAGTTCACAAAAGCCTCCTTCAGTTTTTCAAAATACGTGTTTTGTGAGAAGTTATGAGCTCTGTCCCAAGACCTATTTTTCAGCCAGAACAGAAGCTTATATCTCATGTCATCTTCACTTACCGTTATATCGGCAATGCAAGGTTACAGTTGGTCAATGTATCTCAGTTTGTTTTATTTAGCATTATTTGTTGAAACTGTATTTGATAGGCCAAAGCTCGGTTGATTTCAAGAAAAAGGAGGCGAGATACATCAGAATGGTTAACAGGAAATTGAGAGCTGGGATCAAAGTTATGAAAAGGCAAATTGAAGACTTAAAGATACAGTTAAGCCAGCAGAAAGAATTTCCTTAAGGCAGTCACACATCAAGTAAGGTTTTGTTTCAGATTTTGATGGTCTTCCTTGTTATAATTCTACTTGAAGAATCATACCTTTCCATTCAGTTTTGAAAAGCTTTGGAACAATTGAAAAGGATGTTTAAATATCAAGAGGCTTAAAATAGAAAAATTTTGGTTGAAACTGTGTTTTTTTTGGAATAACACAGCAGTTTTGTAGCGCGCTACGAAACTGCTGAAGCTGCACAATCTAATCTCAGTCAACCGATTTTGAAATACAAGTGGAAATTTTTTAAAAAGGGAATATCTTCAAGGGATCATCTAAAGGTATCAACTTTCAACAAGGTCAAGACAGGTGGAGGAAACATGTATTTGAATCCAGCTCTAAACGTTTTGCCATAAAGTGATCACATTTACTACAGTCCAAGATATGTTAGGCAGCTTGAAGAAGTTTTGGCCTTCACACAGGAAAGAGGTTGACAGCACATCAAGGACGTGGCATTCAGATATATTTTGGATAATCGAAGATGAAGGGCATGGTTCATTGGATTCGAACATTTTTGAGGAAAACCAAAGGCCGATAAACAGGGGTAGTTTTGTTTCAAGGGAAATGGAGAAGATGTGACATTGAGGACTAGTATGGAGCTTCGAACACCCATCACAGCCAAACTAAAAAGGACCACATGTCAAAGAACGAGAATGATTGTAATTAAGGCTATTATTAGCATAATAAGGAGTTAGACTCCTAGTTGATTTAGATCTCTAAAAAACTCCAGTCAACACTTCGTTGTATTTATTAAGTAGTTAGAGTTTAACAGTTGTCAATAATAGAAGTAGTTTTCGAATTCCCCTCATGCTGGAGGAGGAATCTCGATCAGTTAGAATAAGAGCTCTATATATAGCTGAAACAACAATGTAATCAGGGATGGAAATTTTATGAAAAAGCTGGTATTTGGCCTATGTAAGGCTCATTTTCAGTAATATACATGCTGAACTTTACTACTCAGGATTCATGAAGGATTTTTTTATGTTTAGAATATGTGATGTTGTCCTTTTCTTAATTCTTACAGTGGTATGGATGTATAATCACTCAGAATTCACTGAATGCGCATTGACTTCCTATATACATTTATAAACTGTGTGGTCCCTTATGAGTTTATGTTCTGAATGTTTAAATGCTGAATGCCCTGACTTCCATGTAAGGTTGAGTTCATTGTTATATTGAGGTGTTGTTGACTCCATAAGCCCAATGGATAGTTTTGTTTAATGTGTTTCCACCATTCATATTTTTCACAGTTGTTCTATAAGAGTTAGCCATATTATCTTTAATCAAAATCATTAACCCATCAAGAGATAGCCCTCTCAGGTTGAGGAGGCTAAGCCTCAGCCTAAAGTCGGTTTGAAATAGTTACTTGAAGTCTTCATGGTCTGCAGCCTTCCAGGGCCTGATTTTGAGATAACACATTCCTTCATTGAAGATAACTTTAGGTCATCTACCTTCTCACATTTGCTCAATTCTCTGAAAACACCTTATGAGATGCACCATAGAAATTGCTTTGATGGAAGTTGCTCTTGTTTCACTTAGCATTATCTGATAAGGAATTAACTTTTTATTTTAAACTTGCTCATGATCAAGCACTTTTGAATTTTCTCAATTTGCTTCCATTTTGAGACAGGGATGCTGTTAGCCCACAATTCATACTCATATAATATAACTGGACAAACTAGGAGTCCAAAAAGCACTTCAATTATTTTCCAATCCCATAACTCTGCCTCTCTACATCTGTTTTGAAGAGCATATAATGCTTTCCACCCTCCTAAGATTCTCTTCTTCCTGCAGTGCTCCCAATTAAGCTTATTTTTTAAATGAATCCCGAGGTACTTGTATTCATTTACTTCTTCAAGAATGTTTCTTAAAAGAAGAACATATGCCATCTCTGTTTATTTTTATTTGAGAAAATCATTACTTTGGTCTTGCTGGTATTGACTTTCATCCCCATTGCTTTACAAAAATGCTCAAGGGAATATAGGTGCATCTGTAATACCTGGGTCAATTTAGCAATCAATACAAGGTCATCAGAATATAAAAGAAGCTTTATCACAAACTCCCCCAACTGAACACCATCCCCACCTTACAGATTTAACAACTATTCCAATTTATCAATATATAAGCCAAAAAGAGTAGGGGATAATGTGCAACCTTTCTTGACTCCGATGTCACTTCTAAACCTTCCTAAAATGCATATTGAAGTTCTAATTTTGACTTTCACCTCTTCATAAAGCCTACGGACAACAACTATATAATGCAAAGTAATTTCAAGTTCTTCCATTGTACTCCACAACTTATCTCTAGGAATCGTGTCAAATCCCTTTTTGAAATCAACAAAGTAGCAAAATACTTCTTCTTTTCCCTCCCAAACCTTTTCAATAATGTGTCTCAACATGATATTATGATCTACTGTATAGTGTTTAGGCATAAAACCTTCTTACCCTTTTGCCCTCTTTTCTTTGACTTCCACCCACTTACTGATTCTATTTTCCACCATGTTGCTAGAGAACTTTACAAACAAAGGATTGATCATGATGGTTTTGTAGTTGGAAGGCTTATTAATGTCTCCACTTTTAAAAAGGGGTATTCCTAGACTATTTGTCAAATCTCTTGGGAATCCTTGCCAAATGATGTTGTTGAATATTTCCATGATGTGCAGTGCAAGAATGTTCATTCCCCACTTTAGATATTTTGCTTGAAGTTCAGCCAAGTCCTTTTCCTTTCATATTTTCAACTTCTTAATTCTTGTCTCTACTTCCTATAATGTGAAAATCTTTGTGGATAGTGTTGATCTTGGGAGGAGGATCTTCCTTTGATTCTTTCTCATAGAGTTGCTTTGCATAATCAAACCATTGATTGACTGTAATATTACTTTCAACTTGCTTCTTCCCTGGTTGAAGTTCCTGCCAAAAATGCTTTGGGTGATTCTTGCCTAGATATATTAACTCTTCTCACCTTGTTTGCATGAACTATTCTTTTTTATTCTTTAAAACAAGCTTATATACCTTTACATTCATCTTCATCTTCTTCTCCTCCTCACCTGCCTTTTTCAAGGTTTTCCTTGCCATTTTGCATTCCTCATCAAACCAACATTTATAGGAATACCAAGCATTCTTTAGGGTATTTTGAAATTTTATTAGCATGGAGGTGATGGAGGAATCTTATAGGAATGGCAGGAACCTATGGGGTTTGGGCTTAATATTCATAATGACAATTCCAAAAGTAAGAAATTTAACAAAGTTTGTATGGTTTATGCCCATCTCACTGTGCATATGTATCTACAAACCGATTGCAAAGTCCACAACCCCTTATTGATCAATCGAGTGTATATGTGATTATTAGAAGCTCATGACATTTAGGATGTAATGGGATCATGTCAAGAAATAATGCACCTATAAGAGAAAAATGAAATAGAAGAAAGCATTTGTAGTAAAGGGTGACTTTCCCAAAACATTTTATCATATAGGTTGGATGCAAGTGTTTTTGTTTTATATTTTTGACATTCTAGTATGGATCATGGGCTGAAATTGAATGATAGATAATGATGCTTTGGATGTATGTTCATTTCCTTATTTCACCTTGGCGGGTATCATTTTCTTCTAGTCTATTGTGACCTTCTTTAATGATTTTTCTTTCATTAAGAGGGGGACACATATTAGGCTTTCATTATGGCAATGTCCCATGTTAATCATCCTTCACCTGATTTATTCTCCTATATTTTAATTGGTTGTTGTTAGTGACTCATACTAAATCCCTATATACCTCATCCTATAGGAAAAAGGGGTTAGAAATAGTCTTGATGAAATTACAAGAACGGAAAAAATATATAGAAGTCAAATTTAAAAATTGCAAAAGAATGAGGAAAGATGTAAATTAATCTTCATCAATATGCCTATAATTAATATAAATCTCTATTTACTAAATTTATTTTCAATTCTAAACTTAATTATTTAAATAAAAAATACTTTGTGTTAAGAATTATTTTCAAAACCTCATACATAATATTATATTTGTATTTATAGTCTGTTTATATAAATTTTGTAATTATCATTTAACAAATAATCTATCATAGTAAAGTAGTGTTCATAAATCTACATATAATTAATATAAATCTCTATTTACTAAAATTATTTTTAATTTTTAATTTAATTATTTAAATAAACAATAATTTGTTTTAATATTATATTTGTATCTGTTTATATAAATTTAGTAATTATCATTTAATAAATAATATATCACAGTTTGAATTGAAAAACAATTACACATAATGATGAAGTCAATAATAACACTTCGAAATAAAATATAACTCTGCACATTTTGAAATGCACCCATAAAGTATAAGATTAAACACACAAACCCTTCGGTAAACTAAAGAATTATTATTTAAACATATCAATTCAATATGGGAATGCTACACCAACAACTCATCTTTCAATTACACGCATAGATATTAGGTTTTTGAAAACAAAATAACGGTGAAGCTTCTGAACACGATCATGGAGATGATACTCGTAACTTTCTTTCATTACAAAGTTCATTCATGAACCTGCAAAATCAACTAAATAAATGAAACCTGATTCAAACCTATTAGTGTGAATGTTAACATATTTTAAAAATGTATTCATGGCTCTATGCTGGCCATTTCGTTTAAATGAAAACAAGACATCTACCTAGTCAGTGCATCCTTCTTGGTTCCCTCGTCGAACACTTTTTCAAACACCCCGATCTCTATATCCAATCTTGAAACGAGATCGTCCAAAAGATCGTTCCCTATTTTGACTAGGTTATGTAGATTTTCTTGGTTGAAAGAACGATTCAGTTTGCATTATCTCATAATTTGACTTGGTTCCCAATTATACAATTTTTAGACTTCAATGCGGAATCCATGAGAAGAGGTAGTCATCAACTCTTTTTAAAAACACATACCAATAGATTATCTAAAAATAAGGAACAATGAAAGAACCTGGACTCTATTTGAGAGACAATATGAGTAGCAGCTGCTCTTGTATTCATCACAAAAAAACTTGGCCCTCACGTACAACTATCCATAGAGTTGCGGTTCTTGGATTTTATATACACTTGATTACATGAACACAACGCTAGTGATTCACTCAAAATAACTTCAACATGCAAAAACAATATATTTTACTTTTCCTAAAATAAGACTGAATTCAAACTAACTCACACTCTAAATCTAGACTGCACTTAACTCAACTTATCTTTTCATGCATCACTCGACTTGGATCTTGCTAGATTTTCATGTGGGAGTAATTACTATTTCCAACACTTGTCCTTAATTACCATGGTATGACTCAACATAAATTAATCATGACTCAACCTGAATCAACTACGCTTATTAGACTTACAATAGAAATTGACTCAATCATCACTTAAACATGCATGTTGGTCTAAGTCTCAACTAGGCTTACAATGACTCAAAACTTTTACAATTTTGGATTTTATTTTTCGTTTCTTCCAAATTCTATAGCCTTGAAACTACTTCATTCTTAGTTGTGCTTTCTTGTTGTAGGCTCCATGTTTATTTTCTTCTTGTTGTTGCAATTTTTCTTTTTCTTGTATTTGCTCTGAATCTGTCTTCTACAACTTCCTCTTCAACAATTCTTTCACTCGTGGATTGCTGCCACAACTCTTCATCTTCAAACTGTCTTCTTTTCTCTACTTCTTGCATGTCATATTCATAATCTTCTTTTAGCCATATTTCTTGATAGAAAAATCTGATTTCTTCTTAATTCCATTACTAAAAAATTGTTTCAATGCTTTCATCTTTGTCTTCAAAAACAAACATCTCTTTCTCTTCACTTTCATCATTAGGTACCACTGTTTTTTCATGTACTCTGCACACTCAATATCAATGTTAAAACATCTTCATTATGCTTTGTATTGAGGTATTATTTCTTTTCCTCTTCATTCTCTGCTTTGTTCGCTCTGCTACAAACTTCAGCAGTTGGGGGATAAAATGACAGCTTGGCAGTGTTGTTGATGGTTAAAGAAAGCTTGGAGCAGTCCTCTCCTCTTTCCTTCTTCAATTTTCTTCATGCTCTCCCAGCCCCGCCATCTTTATTTTTTATTATGAAACCTATCTGTTCCACGTTTAAATATTCTATTTTACCTCCATTCTACCTTTGAAACTCTTCGAAACCCCATGTTCTCTCTAACCATGAGTGTTAAGCTTTAGCCACTTTTAACTTTGTGCCCATGTAGCCCTGTGCCTTCATTCGACTCTCCGCCTTGATCTCCACCGTCAATCGCCCACGATCTGAAGGTCTCCGCTATGTTTACCGCATGATTAAACCCCGTGCACTTTCCTCGTCATCTGACCGTCTGTCGCAAGATCGGACGGTAGTTGCAAGCCCCAATCGCGCGACTTGCGCACGCATTAACCCGCGGGGGCAGCGATTTTCGTCCACCATGTGTTGTATTTTTATTTGATCGCACGCCCTCATACAGAAACCACTGTTGCTCCATGGGCGGTGCGGGGAATAGCGCCCGCCCGTGAAACTGCTTGTCCCCCGGCCGTTAACCTCTATGCTCCTTTCGCGCCCGATCGCCGTCGGATCTGTCCGACTGCGATCCGACTGCCCATATTCATTTTGCCTCCATGTCACCTCCCGATAACCCTCATCATACGATCTTCGCCGTTGATTTGAATGATCCAACGACTGAGCTTCGTTCCTCCATTCAGTCTACCTCCGCCATTTCGTTTGTGCCTTTAGCCTGTTCTATGTTTCCAAAGGAAGAAGGTGGTCAATGTTTCATCTCCCAAGTAGGAATTTGTGCCTAACCCTTGGGTTGTTCCTCTAAGATAGGAGTTAGTTTAGGTAACTCCTATATTGTTGTGTCTGGTGAGAAATTATCTCAACCAAAGGTGTCTAAGATAGCACGCACTATCTTGAGAACACTGTCTCTCATCTATTTATTTGTAACACTATATAAAATTATTTTTGTAATGTATGAATGAGAGATAATACATGAGGAAGCTTGAAGCTTCAGCCTTTTTCTGCCAATATTGTGTCTCTGGTTTTTATGTGTGATTTATATATTTCTATGAGTTAATTTCTCTTTTCAATTTCTCTTTACAATGGTGCGATGAAAAGTGGAATTGGAGGTCGTGTTTCATCTGATGGGGTCAAGAGTGTGTTGATGATGGTGTATGCTTCATGTTGTTGTTTTTTATTTGTGTCTAGTTTTGACACATAAATGATTTCATTTATCACACATAAAGTTCAATGCAAGCAAGAACAACACTTGTAACATAATAGCGTCAAGGAAGGACAATT
The DNA here is from genome assembly GCA_031772625.1 of Pinus tabuliformis. Lineage (NCBI taxonomy): Eukaryota > Viridiplantae > Streptophyta > Pinopsida > Pinales > Pinaceae > Pinus > Pinus tabuliformis. The sequence continues at coordinate 220,019,233 of CM062817.1, forward strand.
GAACTCGACACTTGCATCTGTGCAAATACAACTCATAATCATAGATTGTCAACATCAACATTCTACATCAACAAGCAAATTCACTTAATCAAGTTAAAGCATTTCAAAGCAAAGTTTGCATCAACATTCTTGCAAACGAATTTAAGAACTTGTGAATCAAATTCCAATTACATTGCATTGTACGGGTGCATTCTCGGTTGAAACCGACACCCACGTTTTGATTTGATCAGAAGTCAAGCACTTAGTCAAATTAAGACAAGTGAATTCCTTGTTTTATGTGAGTCATTAAAACCATTGTAAGCTTTTTTGGGTGCATTTTCGACAGTGTTCGACACCCTTCCTTTAAAGCACAATCAAGTGAGTCCATGAGTTTTAACTCCTTGAAACAACCATCATAGCAACCAAAACAAGTTCAACTCTAACACCAATCAAGCAAGTTGAGTTCGTCATCAAGCGAGCGTGAATTCCAGAAAGTTCTAACAAGTGTTCTCAGCAAGTACAATAAGCCACAAATCAAGCGAGCATGCCATTCAACTTCCATAGCAAGTGAGCCTGTCATTCAAGTAACAAAATCAAGTGAAACAGTTCAAAGCACAACATCTACAACAAGAGAGCCTGAGTTCAAGTGAGCAAGTTCAGATGGCGCAACATATTCAGTTGTTAAAAATTCTTCACAGTTTGATCATCTCCAGTGATGAAGACATGGTGCACATCAGCAAAGAAACTCTTGCTGATATTTCACAGCATCTAAAACAAACACATGAAACCATTGAGTTTCTTCAACTTGAGTCCCAACTTCAAAGGAATGAATTGCAAGAAAAGAGTGATACTTTCAAGTCTTTGAACCATCCAGATGATAAGTCATTCATCCCAACAACTTCAAGTGTCGAAGTTGTTCATGAGAAAATTTCTTCCAAACACATCATCAAGCCCTGGGAAGAGATTAAAAATAACAAGAATCGACGAGGCTTAGGATATGTCCCTGATGACACTAACTTACAAATCCCAGATTATTCCAAACCAGTTAAGTTTGTGAGTGCAGGATTTCTTGAACCACTCACCTCAGCAGGTTCTGAGAAAGTTGCCAACAATCAGAATTGCTCGCAACCTGAAGTTGAAGTTCAACCAAACTGTTCTCATTGTCAAAGAACTGGTCATATGGAAGATCAATGTTTTGATCTCCATCCGTGTTGCCATTGTGGCAAGCCCAATCATTCCTCAGAAAAATGTTGCAACCCACACAAATCGGCCAGATTGAAGATACATTATGAATGGATTGATCCTTGGGAATGGTCATCCACAGTCAAACAGTTATCTCAGTTCTATAACTGACTACAATCACACATAGTGCAGCTAGTAGTGAATAGATGATGGTACTCTCATGCAGTTGAATGAGGGATTCCAACAGTGAAACTCTCCTACACCTGAAGGGGGGGATTTCACATATATTTTGGAGAAGATTGTCTCTCCTTTCAGCTGACAAAGGGGGGAAAATGTCAATGAAATTGACAAGTGGTTGTCAGACTGAAAGTCTCGACAACATCAGCGAAGTAGCCAGTGGGCATCTTCATCAGCCAGTGGGCATTTGTCATCAACAGTGAGCATCAGCAAATTCGCTAGTGGGCGATCATCGTCAGCAAATACGCCAGTGGGCATTCATCAAATTGTGTCAGTGGACACCAGATGCTGTTTTCAAGCAAAGGATAGTTGGATCTTTTTGCGGCTTGGCACATGATGGAGTTGTCAAGTGTCCCTCTGAGATGAATCAGTCATGCAGCTGGCTCAGTCTCTTCATTTTGCGGTTTGTTCAACATCCAGATTTGGCGGTTTTTTCAGGCAATGTTTTTGAGGATCAACATGAGAACTTGGAAGATGGTTCCTCGTTCTTATTTAATTAATTAAATATTCCAAGTTAGGAATTTGTGCCTAACTCTTGGGTTGTTCCTCTAATATAGGAGTTAGTTTAGGTAACTCCTATATTGGTGTGTCTGGTGAGAAATTATCTCAACCAAAGGAGAAATTATCTCAACCAAAGGTGTCTAAGATAGCACGCACTATCTTGAGAACACTGTCTCTCATCTATTTATTTGTAACACTATATTCAATTACTTTTGTAATGTATGAATGAGAGATAATACATGAGGAAGCTTGAAGCTTCAGCCTTTTTATGCCAATATTGTGTCTCTGGTTTTTATGTGTGATTTATATATTTCTATGAGTTAATTTCTCTTTTCAATATAATAAATCCTCAGAAACCGCATTTAAAAGTCAGAATGACCGAAGGACAAAAATGACACCCTCGAGCAATTCAAGCATTTATCAGTGATGGAGCATGTTCCATATTATACGCCACCTGTTCAGAGGAGGACTGTAAAGCACCAGAAAAGGCCGATTTGTTCATTAAGATAATCAGATCGTAGCAGAGGCCCATTTTAGAGAATTAATGTGGTTGGTGGTCAGCTATGACCCTCCATGCATAACCTGGAAAAATATCTTTGTAATAAACCTCTATATATATCCAGAAGACAGATTGTAATAGGGGTTGATGGTTGATGAATGTTATTCTAATGTAAGGTTCAACTTCTGGAGACTATAACTACTGTGATACCTGTAGCGTCTGGTCTTCATTTTCAGCAAATGCAAGCTTCTTTTGCTATTAATTTCTCACTTTCCACTTCTTCTGTTCTATTTTAGGTTGTGCCTGTTATGCATTTATTCATGTGCTGTAGATGTTTAGCATTAGAGGGGCTGTCATCCCACCTCTGTGTTAAGAGTTATGGCATTAAATACCTAATAAACACAAACAATATGAGCTGCAATTCTTGGCTTTCACATACAACTATTTATCACACAAAAAATACTCTCACATACAATTATTTATAAAGTTGCTATTCTTGGCTTTCATATATACTTGATTTTACTTGACTTGATTACAATGAATCCAACTTGCTGTATTTATGCTTTTTAATTGTCAAAATAACTTCAACATACAAATACACACTATTTGACTTTTCCCAAAATAAAACTAAGTCCAAACTAACTCACCATCAGTTAACTAGTCATTTTTGGCAAATATAAATATTTATTTCATGATAACTTCACACACACACACACACACTCTCTCTCTCTCTCTCTCTCTCTCTCTCTCTCTATATATATATATATATATATATATATTGAGATTCTTAGCCATGGAGATTTTTAAGATGCAAATAGATTTTGTTATAGTATTGTTAACAAATATTGTGATTTATTAATACAGCGTGCCCAAAAAATCATGATTCATGTTTACATTGCTTTTTCTAATTAATCAATTTAATTAAAGAATTAAGCAATATCATAACTACTTTGCAGATAAATCTTTCAAAAAATATTTTAGAATATTTTTAATAATAGTCACATGTTTAGATTTATTTAAAAATTAGTTTTGTGTTTTTTGTCTTTTTAATTAAATTAATTAATTACAAAATAGTTGGCATATAACATGTGCTATGAACGTGAATTATGGTTTTTGGACATCATTGTAACAAGCCTATCCATGGTAAAGTGGCCATGAATCTCCTTGATTTCATAATAATAATAATAAGATTTAATTAATTTTATGATTTTTTGAATTAAATAATGGAAAAACCGTAATAGTTAGGATTGTGTTTGTAATTAAAAAGTAGTTCCTATTTTCCAGTAGGTTGTTTCATCTCTCTAACTAAACACAACTGTATAAGATTATATTAATTGATTTGTGAATTCAATAAATTGAACCAGCATTAAGGGCAACCTCAGGATCAACTCACCTGATCTCTGCCAGTTTCACTTATTTGTCTATTGTCTTCTTATTTTTTTCTAGTTGGTATCAGAGCAAGTGATCAGAGGCATGTGTTCCGTTTACCAAGGGAATATTGTCCATTGCATGGAGTGTTGGTATCAGAGCAAGTGATTAGAGGCATGTGTTCCGTTTACCACGGGAGTGTTGTCCATTGCGTGGAGTCTGTTGAAGAGAGTCACAAAGTTGGAGAGGTATGTGATTCCATGCCGCGTGAATTTTCACCTGAGCATTTGCATGACGCCCACGGTGCCAGAACTGGAGCTAACATGGAATCATAGGGAAGTGTGCACGGTCTGCATAGAGGCCGAGGTTGTTTATTTGGTGGCACCTCACCGAAACGAAGGTGCTTCTATGACTGCATTTCATGGCTGAGAGGACCGGTTTGTGTGGCCATTGTGTTGGAGATAGAGAGTTGATATGCCCCCACCTCATTACCATTTGGGTGCTCTGATCACATTGCAGAGCCATTGTCTGACAAAGTTTGCCATTTTTATTTCTTATTGATCCAATTTTACCAGTGGCAGCAGAGCACCTTGTTCTCCTTGTTCGCGCCAATCAGAGAAGCTCTGTTGCCAAATTTTGAGATTTTATTACGTGTTGCTAAATAAAATTTATGAAGATTGGAGATTTGCACCAGACTAACTTAGAGGCCTTTGCATCAAACTTTTATCTGGATGATTAGTGTTGTCGTCCTCCACGCAAGGGCATTTGACCTTGGCATCACTGGCAGGACGAGCAAGATCTCCTTTAAGTCAAGTCTCAGCATTGGATTAGATCGACTAGCTCTCAGTATTGGATTGGATTGTGTTTCTCTCATTTGCGTGTTGGATTGGATCGACCAACCGTGTCATTGCATCTCTCTTGGCGGAGGGAATCTCCAGTAGATCGAATGTAAGGCAGATCGATAGTAAGACAGTTAGGATTGTGGTGCCTTTGCCATGTATGGTTGCATTGTATGGAATTTTTTAGATGACTATGTGAGGTTGCTATAAGAGCGTTGAACATCCGAAAGTTACGAAATTGCTAAACTTGTGATTGCAATGCTGCTTAGTTCTGTTGGGTAATGTGTTGCCCCGGGCAAAGGAGAATGAGAACGTGAATGTGAAGAAGAGAGCCCAATGTGCGTTGGAAGTTTGACAACAAATTATGTAAATATGAATAATAATTGAATTAGTTACTACTAGTTAGTTTTATACCGAAACAATAGTTATGTAATAGAGGAGGCTTGTATAAAACTAGTGAATGCCCGAGAAATGTAAGTGTGGAGAATCATTGTTGAATTAATAGAGATTCCAATCCCTTGCCCCGTGGATGTTTCCTTGACACCTTGTCAAGGTTTTACCACGTAAATCCTGTGTTTTTATTTGTGTGTTTGGTTTCAGTTTTCAAGTCAGTTATGAATCTTTCTTGGTCTATGTGTAACTAAATCTTTGTTTTTTTCCTCATTTCCCCAATTATCACAACAATTGGTATCAGAGCGTTAGTTAAGTTTTTGAAGAGCTGAGCACTGTGAACGACAGAGCTGTAAGTGCTCTGCATGACGAGGAGGAGTCTGGAATGAGAGGCCAGTGTTCACCTGCATGAGTAGAGCATCCATCTGCGTGCGTGAAGGAGGCCCTGTATTTCTATTGCCTGTTACGTGATGCCAGAGAAGCCTGCCACAATTGTGAAGGCTCTGCGTGTGCGTGAAGGAGAGAAGTTACCAAACCCGCTGTGAAGGTATTGCTGTCTCTCACATAGTAAGGAGGACTGCCAGAATGCTGCGTGTATTGCTGTCCATCTGCGTGAGGAGGTCAGCGTCCATACGCTGCTGTGCAACCAGTTGGAAAGGGTTTCGGCCTGCGTGAAGGAGCAGGAGATGCTTGGTATATGCTGTCCAAGGCGTGAAGATCTGCATGAGATATTCTCTGCTTGAGACCCTGTATTGTCCGGCTGCGTGAAGAGGCAGAGACCTCTGCGATTTGCGTGAAGCCTTTGCTGCGTGATGTCGGCTGTCCATTCTGCGTGAAGCCTCTGTAGAGTTGTGTGGGCTGCGCGTGCAGGAGTGACCTATCTGTGTGCAGAGCCAGAGCCGCGTGAAGAGGGTGTTGGGGGTGTTGGATTTGTTGCTACCTGAACCCCATCAAGCTGTTGTTGCCTGTTGAACCCGGGTATTTATCAAAGTTTCTAGAACTTTTTTATTTTCAAAGGAAATATTTTTTAAAACAAAACCAGCAGATTGAAATCAAAATCAAGTTTTTTTTAAGGGGTGGATTTTATACAAATATTAGAGGAAAGAACTTCAAGAAAATAAAATAAGAAAATATTGGAGGAAAGAACTTCAAGAAAATAAAATCTTTGTTTGTTTTCACAAAAACAAGGGTTTGAAATAAAAGAAAGGGTTTTTTTGTTTGTTTTCACAGAAAAAACTAAGCGGTTTGCAAGAAAGAAAGGGTTTGCAAATAATTTTTATTTTTTTTGCTGGAAGATTACATTTTGAAAAAAATATAACCCTAGTTGAAAGACTGAATCCCTAGGAGAAGAACAAAATGGCCAAGATGTCGAATGCGAAATTCGAGGTGGAGAAATTCACCAGAAAGAGAAATTTTTCTCTTTGGAAACTGAATCTTAGGGATCTGTTTGTGCAACAAGGGTTGCACAAGGCATTGGATGGAGCAACTAAGAAACCTGCAACCATGACAGATTTAGATTAGGAGGACTTGGATGCTTGAGCTCTCAGTACCATTAGGTTATGACTGGCGAAGGAGGTTCTCTTCAACATTGTTGAAGAGAGTATAGCTTCAGGTTTATGGGAACTGGAAAAACTCTATATGACAAAGTCATTAACCAATAGAATTTATTTGAAAAGACAGTTGTACAGTCTTCGAATGAAAGAAGGTTCAAAAGTTGCATAACATTTGAATGTTTTTAATACACTTATATGCCAATTAACAGATATGGAAGTTAAGATTTAGGAAGAAGATAAAGCCATAACTTTGCTGTGTTCTCCGCCCGAATCATAGAATCACTTCGTAACTTCAATCAACTTGAGCACTACTAATTCTTTGAAGTTTGAATTAGTCGTGGGAGCTCTCTTGTCTGAAGAAGTACGAAAGAAATCCAGTATTGAAATAGCTGCATCAGAAGCCATGGTAGCTAGAGGACGCTCAAAGGAGAGAGGAGAAAACCATGGGGGGTCTTCTAGATCTAAATCGCAGGGAAAGAAGTGTAAAGTAAAATGTTGGCACTGCAATAAAATTGGACACTTGAAGAAAGACTGTTGGAAACGAAAAGAATCCGATAACCTGAAGAAGGAAATGAATCACGTTGATTCATGTATGATAGACGAAGTTTTATCTACTGAAGAATTACGTATGATAGATGAAACTTCACCTGAAAGTAATGTCTCTCAGGGTTTGGAAAGTTGGTTGTTAGACTCTGGTGCTTTTCATCACATGTGTCCACATAGAAATTGGTTTACTTCGTATGAAAATGTAAATGTTAGTTCTGCGTTTATGGGTAATAATGTGTCATGTTACACTGTTGGGATGGGGAATATCAGGATTAAGATGTATGATAACACAATTAGAACATTAACTAGTGTTGGACATGTACCTAATTTGAAGAAAATTTTGATTTCTTTGGGAGTGTTGGATTCAGATGGTTATAAGTTTATAGGTCAAGATGGCATTTTGAAAGTCTTTAAAGGAGCCCTAGTGGTTATGAAAGTAGAAAAGGTCAAAAATCTTTACAGGTTAAATGGAAGTGCTCAGGTCAGTGAAGCAGCGGTTGCGTTAGAAAAGGAAGAAGCAGGTACTCGTTTATGGCATCAACAAATAGGTCATATGAGTGAGAAAGGTCTTCAGATACTGATGAAATGTAAGTCTCTTCTTGATTTGAAATCCTTGAAGTTAGATTTTTGTAAACATTGTGTGTATGGAAAACAGTGTAAACAAAGATTTAAAGTTGGAAATCATAATAGTAAAGATATTTTAGACTATATTCATTTTGATTTGTGGGGACCATCCCCTGTTGTATCATATGGAGGTACTCTATATTTTTTAACGTTTATTGCTGATTTATCCCGTAAATTTTGGGTCCTTATGCTAAAAAAGAAAGTTGATGTATTCAATGTCTTTAAACAATTTAAAGCAATGGTAGAGAAAAGAACAGGAAAATCTATTAAATGTTTAAGAACTGACAATGGTGGTGAGTTCACTTCAATTGAATTTGAACAATACTGTAAGGATGAGGGCATTATTAGACACAAAATTGCTGTTTATACTCCTCAGCAAAATGGTGTTGCTGAGCATATGAATCGGACTCTTATGGAAAGAGCTAGAAGCATGATCAACAATGCTAACTTGCAAAAGGAGTTGTGGGAAGACGCAGTATCTACTGCTTGTTATTTAGTTAACAGATCACCTTCAGCAGCAATTAATTGTAAAATCCCTGAAGAAGTTTGGACAGGTCAATCTTGATTATTCACATTTGAGGATATCTGGATGTGATGCTTATTCTCTTATTCCTAAAAATCGGCATTCAAAATTAAATCCAAAATCAAATTGTTATGTCTTTGTTGGGTATGACTATGCAGTGAAAGGATAAAGGTTGTGGGATCCTACATTGCGGAAGATAGTCATTAGTAGAGATGTAACATTTGATGAATCTTCTCTTTTAAAATCAAATGTTGAAAGAATTGAATAGGAACAGGTATCGCCAAATCAACGAGTTGAGTTGGAGGCTAGACCTTTCGGTGAAAATCAAAAGGAAGGAGAGACTTCTGGAGAAAAAGTTGTTGAAGACACAAAGGAAGCTGTTGAAGCTTCTGAACCAGTTCATGTTTCTAAACTAGTTCAGCAACCAGTCGCTCTAAGAAGGTCTACAAGGGAAAGAAAAACTCCCAAAAGGTATGAAGATTCTACTTCATCTTTTGCTTTGATTACTAAAGATGGGGAACCTTCTTGTTATCAGGAAGCAGTAGATGATACATATAGCAAAAAATGGAAAACAACTATGGAAGAAGAAATGGATTCCTTAGCCAAGAACAACACCTGGGATCTTGTATAGCTTCCTGAAGGGAGAAGTGTTGTTGGATGCAAGTGGGTCTTCAAACTGAAACAGAAAGTTGATTGAAGTATCGAAAGATATAAGGTGAGACTGGTAGCAAAAGGGTATTCTCAGGTTGAAGGTATAGAATTTCATGGGATTTTTTCTCCAGTTGTAAAACTTGTTTCTATTTGTACTATGTTAGCACTAACTACATTACTTAATCTTGAGTTAGAACAGTTGGATGTTAAAACAACTTTTCTACATAGTGATTTGAATGAAGAGATATATATGGAACAACTAGAAGGTTTTGTACAAGGTCACAACAGAAGATTAGTTTGCAATCTTAGGAGATCATTGTATGGTCTGAGGCAGTCTCCTAGACAATGGTAAAAGAAGTTTGATTCCTTCATGGTGAGCCAAAACTTTATAAGAAGTGAGTATGATCATTGTGTATACTTCAAAAGTTTCAATGGAAAATTCATTATCTTAGCTTTTTATGTTGACGATATGCTTATTGCAAGCAAAAGCATGGAAGAGATCAACAGGTTAAAGGCTCAGCTCTCCAGGACGTTTGATATGAAGGATCTTGGAGCAGCAAAACATATCTTGGGCATGGAGATACACAGAGACAGGAAAAATGGTAAGCTTTGGTTATCACACTAGAAGTATGTGGAGAAAGTACTTGAAAAGTTCTCTATGAACAATGTGAAACCTATTAATGTTCCACTAGCTTCCCATTTTAAGTTTTTTTGGGTTTTGAGTCCTAGAACTAATCAAGAAAAGCAATATATGTCTCATGTACCTTATGCAAATGCTATAGGCAACTTAAAGTATGCAATGGTATCTACAAGACCTAACATTTCACATGCAGTTGGAGTTGTCAGTAGGTTCATGGCAAGTCCAGGTGAAGAACATTGGCGAGCGGTGAAATGGGTGCTTCGATATCTAAGAGGCACAAGTGACCATTGCATCATCTTTAGTGGTAGTAAAGGATTAGTCTGTGGATATGTAGATGCTAATTAAGCAGGTGATTTGGAAAAAATAAGATCTACAGGTTATGTCTTTACTCTTGCAGGTGGAGTAATTAGTTGGATGTCAAAGCTTCAAGAAACAATTGCATTGTCCACTACCGAAGCAGAATATATAGCTGCTTCAGATGCCAGTAAAGAAGCAATCTGGTCAAAGGGTTTGCTTGATGAGATTGGAAGGATGCAGGAGAAAGTGAATGTACTTTGTGATAGTCAAAGTGCTATTCACTTGGCTACAAATTCCGCTTATCATAGCAGAACCAAGCACATTGATGTAAAGTATCATTTTCTGAGACATGTGATTGATGGCAAAAGAGTAGCTCTTCAAAAGGTCCATATGCGAGAGAATTGTGTAGACATATTCACAAAGCCAGTTACAGTAAAGAAGCTGCAATGGTGTTTAGCTTCTCTTGGCTTGTAGAAAAAATGATGAATGGGCATGGGCAAGGGATTAGGAAAATTGTTGTCAAAGTGGAGTTTGTTGGAAGTTTGACAACGAATTATGTAAATATGAGCAATAATTGTATTAGTTACTACTAGTTAATTTTATACCAACAACAACTTTGTAACGGAGGAGGCTTGTATAAAACTAGTGAATGCCTGAGAAATGTAAGTGTGGATAATCATTGTTGAATTAATAGAGATTCCTATCCCTTTCCCCGTGGATGTTTCCTTGACACCTTGTCAAATTTTTACCACATAAATCCTGTGTTTTTATTTGTGTGTTTGGTTTCAGTTTTCAAGTCAGTTATGAATCTTTCTTGGTCTATGTGTAACTAAATCTTTGTTTCTTTCCTCATTTCCCCAATTATCACAACAATGTGGGGCCCTTCCATTGGAAAGTGGACAAGAGGTTAAGGAGCACTATGCTATTTTAAGTAGACGAGAGTTCCTTTTTTAGAGGAGCTCTAATTTGAAAGTTTTTTTATTAAAAGGTATTGTGATTATATATTTTTTTTAAATGGGAAGGGGCTTCATTTTTGGGTCGATAATTGATCTCCTATAAATTTATTTTTAGTCTCTATTTAAATTTACACAAAGGTGTTCTTGAAAGGAATTGGGAGAAGATGACAAATCCACTAGTAGTGACATGCTTGAACAAAGCCAATAAATTGGATGGCGTGAACTACATGAATTGGGAATTCAAGTTGCAAACATTGTTGGAAGGTTATGGCGTTTGGACCATCACGAAGGGAGAAGAAGCGAAACCCGGTACAGGTTTGACAACTGAATCAATTCAAGATTGAGAGAAGAAAGAGAATAAAGCAAATATATTATTAAGAATGTTTGTGAAAGACAATGTAATTCCTTACATTCGTGATTGTCAGACCTCTAATGCAACCTGGAATGCATTAAAGGAGTTGTATGAAACTAAGAACACAAATCGAGTTCTGTTTTTGAAGAGTAAGCTCTTGTATATTAGTATGGAAGAGAATGAATCTATTAGTGCCTTTATTTCAAGAATTAAAATTTGAAAGATAAGCTCAGAGATACAGGAAAACCAATACTCGCTACTAATCTTGTGACAATCACTTTAAATGGAATGTTAGAGGATTGCCAATTTTTTATTACAAGTCTTGTAGCAAGGGATAAAGCGTAAAAAATTAAGGCATTGACATGTATACTATTGCAGGAAGAAGAGAGGTGCAAGAACTTGAAGCCTCAAAATCCAGATTTGGCACTTGTGGCGAAGAAGAAATTCTTCAAAGGGAAACAAACAAAAGCAAGCAAAGGTATAAGCTCATCTTAGAAAAGGCCATTTTCAAGATCAAATCAATGTATGTGATCTGGAATAAAATAATTTTACTATGGTAGAAGTGGGCATCTTTCCAGAGATTGTTATAAGAAGAAAAATGATGAATCTAGGCATAAACATAGAAGACAGTTAAGACATTTTGCAGGAGAAACCTTGAATTCTGATCTAAAAAATCTCAAGCTATTTGTGTCTAATGTTGTGTTGCTTGCTGAAATGGATGATGCTAATACATGGTTGTCGAATTTGGAGCTTCAATTCATATGACATGTAACATGAGCTGGAATGATAATTTTAGGGAGGTATGCAATGGTGCTATTAATATTTATCTTGGAGACGATCACCCATATCAGATTAAGGGATGTGGGGATATTCCTGTAACATTTCCAAATGGAAATGTCAGGCACATTCATAATGTTATGTATGTGCATGGAATCAAGAAAAATTTGATCTCTGTGTCTACAATTATAGATCATAACCTGAAGGTTGAATTCTTCAAAACACATTTCACAGTGAAATATTTGCTGGATCACTCCAAACTTGTTGCTTCAGGAGTCAGAGTTGGAGGTCTGTACAAGCTTGATGTTAGCAACAAGAGACATCAAGAATTGACTTCCACAACTATGTCAAGAGAAAGCCTTTGGCATGAGAGGTATGGTCACATCAATTATCATGATTTATTGTTGCTACAGAAACAAAGTATGGTTGAATGTCTCCCTATGTTAAAGAATGAATATGCTGCTTTTGAAGTTTGTGCATTAGGTAAAATCCACATAAATGAATTCCCCTCTAATTCTAATAGGAGAAGAAGAGACATATTAAAACTTGTGGATTATAATGTTTGTGGACCCACGTGTTATAGACATTTTTGCGCCTTACAACATGAAGCATGAAATGTCAATAATCTAAGGGATCCAAAGTCCCTAAACATGTTGTTCCTACCCCTAGAGGAACAAGGTCAGCAAACCACAGCACTGAATATCAATTCTCCACCTGAAAACACTAAAAAACAAGCTAATTCTGGATCATGTCAACTGCTCCACTGAGCATCTGCGCTGAATGTCAACTGCTCCACTGTGTACCTGCGCTGAATGTCAACTGCAAAGAAGGCTACCTGCACTGGGCGAGTTTGGACAAGTGGCACAGTCATTCCTCAAGGTGTCAATGCCCAGGAAGCTTCCAAAATGACACTTGGATAAGGGAATTCGACTGGTGATGAGTAAGAGGGTCTAGATCTCCAAGTGGAAGCAAGAACCTCCAAGTGGACTCAAGAACTGAAGAATAACTGAAGTGGGAGAGGACACTAGTCAGCTTCATACCAAGCTTAAGCTGACTCATCCTTTCTCCAAAACTCCTATATATAGAGCTCTCTCATGAGGTCTAAGGAGGCTGGAATCTTGTGAATGTAAGGAAGTGCTGTTGGTTTGAGTATAGAACTATTGGGTGATTTGCTTTGAAGGAGGTGAAGAGGAGATTTCTTTCTGGTGGGAGGTGATGCTAGATTGGGCCTTTTATGGTTGTATCACTTCCTGAACTTTACTTCTTCCATTAATAAAGCATTTGAGGTTCTTCTATATGCATGTGTCTCAATGATGTGTTGTTATACTTGTGTATTTGATTTATTCTAATCCTTGAATCAATTATGAATGTATGCTTCTTGTAGTTTCCCTCTCTTGCCATTTTGTAGGATCTTGGTGTAGCTGGGCCAGTGAAAGAGCAAGGAGCTGGGAGCAAGCAGCAAAGACAGAAGATTGGATCAATCATTAGCGGAAGACATCGGTTAGTGGATCTCTTCCTCCTCTCTCTTACATCTCATAAAGAAGTAATCTCAAATAGCTTTGCTTTGATTGTTGCTGAGGTACTATCACCCTTAGAGTGGGATAGGGTCATTCCGTATTGGATACTTTTCCCAACAACAAATTGGCGACTCCGCTGGGGAGTGTATCTTGTTGGTTGTTTGTGTTTTTTCCATTCATTTCATAAACACAGGGAGTACCGAATCGAACTGCATTTGGAGTTTTTCAAATGCAAAGTAGAGGGCAGCTACTCTAGCTCAGTTTCTGGGCATGTTTATGATTTGAAGAGCTGATCCACAAGGACTCTGAACAGCTCTTAGTGATAGCGTTTCATCCTCCTTTTCATCCCTTAGTGTGTACTTGATTGATAGCTTCTGATTTGGCCAAAAACTGTTGATTTTTGAGCAATCTGTGACCCGGAAACTGAGAAAAACGAAAGTTTATCTCTTCATTGCAGGCACTGTGAAGGCAGTCTGCATTTCATCGCAGGTCCCGAAGGGGCTACCTGCGCTGAATGTCAAACTGACAGTGTACCACCTGCGCTGAACCAGTTTTTCCTTGTGCTACTGGGGTTCCCTGCTGTTTATTGCCCTGTTTTCATCCTTGTTTTTGCTGCCTGTTATCAGTCAAGGTACCTATCTGAAACCAAATTTCCTTGCCACTATTCCGCCTCGGTTGTATAAAGGAACTGTATTTGTTCTTTGTGTATTTCTTATATCATTCACAGTTTCCCATAAAGAAAGTGAACTAGTCTTGCTGTGGCCTCTTAGATCTAGACCTGTGATAAGTGTCGTTTTGATCTTAAGAGTTAGTTTGTTTGCTGTTCATAGCTGATTGAGCTTTTGCTTTCATCATATGGTTTGAATTAATGTATTTCTAGTGTCGAAACAAGTAAATCTTAAGGTGTCTTTTGATTTTGGACAAGCTTGTTTGCTTTCACTTGAAATTGAATTCGAAATTATACAACAGCTTTCTTTTTGTATTACATCAACATTAAGAAAGAGAAAAGAAATACCTGCATTGTGCATGTGCATTTTGACAGCTTGCATGTTGATTCAGGGAAAAGTGCATTAGTGTGTGCTCTATGATCTGTGTGAAAAGATGATGTCTTTCTTTTCCCTCAGTAGTTAAGATTTTCAAAGTTGAAAGATTGAAAAGCTTGCTTATCATCTTAGACTGCATTTAGGAAGTTGTATTATACATCTCGTGGTGATCCATAAAGGCAAACTGCTAAACAAGATCAACCTTAAAATAAATTGAATTTACATAACAACGCATTGAAACATAACTCAAACACATAGAGGTCTAAGCTAGAGACGTGTTCCAGCGTCGTTAAACGTGATATCTTAGCGTTGAGTGGTTGGGTGATTCCTCCACGGTGAAGCGATAAGTATCAATACAGACTTGTGCTCCCACGTACCGTCACGTATATATTGGGAGACCCCTATAGGAACAAAGCCTTTATCCATAGGAAGCTATGTCGGCCGCCCTACTGATCGCAATGCAGTGAACACAACATTCACGAAGATCGACCACTCGTACCGTAAAACGTATTCTGTGGTTTTGCGAAAAGTTTGGCACACCCTCTGCCTAGAACTCCAGAGCAGTTTCTTTTGGCCTTTTTCAAACTCTATAATTGAAAAAGTCCATCCGAGCATTTGTCACTTCGGGCTCGTTAAAACATCGAAGGAGACTAGAGTCATCTTTAGCTTTTTCTCGACTCTTAAAAAGTGAAAAAGCAAGTTGTGTCTAAAGCGTCGTTATAAAATTTATTTTAAACGGAACATAATCACCTCCCATTCCTGCGTTGATCTGTAGGTTGAGAACATGGAACGCACCAACCAAGGAATTCCACATGATGGGAATCCTAGTCCTTTCTCCTCTTGGGTAGAAGTTGGTGCGCCCCACATGGCCACATTGTCGCTTCCAGGACTGACAATTGGTCTGCCAATTCGGCTATTCTCAACCAATGTAGTTCAGAATACCATGGTTCCTGAACAGTCGAGTCAACAGTTAGATCAGTCTAGAGCTGCCCACCAGCCTTCTACTTCTTATAACTCTTCCTCCAATCCTTCATCTTCGCAAGGTAGAGCCGGAAAAAGCCAAGCTCCCATGGAGAAGAAGGAGAAGAAGAAGAGAGAGAAGAAGAAGAAGGAGCCTAAGGCGACTGGGGGCAAGCAAAAGACATCTGACAAAAATCCACACACAGCACAGATCGGGCCTAAATCTCCATGTGTCATGTGTAGAGGAGACCACTTCCATAGAGCTTGTCCCTGTATTCCCCGGATACTAAGGGACTGGTCCCCTCGTTTACACAGTTTGGGAGCATCAACCTCTGATAGACATGTTGAATGCTTACCATCAACCAGCGAAAGTGAAGGTTCAAGACAAAGAGGGGGAGCAAGATCCCCCTGCAGACTGTGTGAAGGCGATCACGCCATCCACCGTTGTCCCTTCTTAGACGAAGCAAAGAGAGTTTTGGAAGATCATCTGGTTTCACCGTTGAGACTTCCTCCTGGATACAAAAAACTCGTGCCAAGTCCTTCGTTGGTTGAGAATACAGCTGGCCCGCTCAAGTGGTCGGCTGAAGCATCAATCGTTGAAAATGAACCTACTGAATCCAGACCGGATGAAAGTACAAAGGTCGAAACGACAGTTGACCCGGTTCTCCCTTCAGAAGTTTCATCTTCAAATGACACCGTCACTGAAGATTCATCTTCAAATGACACCCTCACTGAAGAGAATAAGGATGACACCATCCAGATTCTTTTCATCAACACAGACTCTGATGAGCGTCGGGGCAATGTGCCCATTCCTTTATCACAGGAAGGAACATCGTCAGGGTCATATCCGGCCGTGTATTCGGTCCCACCACCAAGCAACCTGGTTGTGTCCTTTGATTGGAACCAACTAGGCAAACCCCGGTTGCCAGCCAGTATACCATTCAGAATCATAGTCCAAATTTATAGAATGGTAATGGCCGGCACTATCATTGATGAAGGGGCATCTGTGAGTATCCTTTCCTCTATTGCTTGGAAAGCACTGGGTTCCCCGACGCTTTTTCCTGAGATAAGAAATCTCTCGGGTTTTGATAAAGGAACCATTCGACCATTAGGGATCCTCCCCAATGTACCTGTTACATTGAAAGGGAAGACCGTTCAAATGAACGTGATGGTCGTTCAAGGACCCTTGGATTATAACCTACTCCTTCGACGAGACTATATATATTGCATGGGAGCAATAGTCTCCTCACTCTTTAGAGTAATGTGTTTTCCACACGAAGGAAGGATGGTCAAGCTCATAGACCAACTTTCATTTCCGGGATCACGCATCGCAAATAGTCATATACCAACCCTGAATGGCCTATTCAATCAAGAAATGTCTCCACCCCCAGTCCTTCTTCCCGATGAGTGCGAGTGATTTGGAAAGATGGGATTGGAACCCAGGGGGCATGCATCCTGGTCTACTTCGGGCAGAGGAAACCTTGGGTATAAGATAGAATTTCCGCGAGAGAATATGACTAGTCCGTACCCCGCCCGTGGATGGAAGAGGGGTTGTTCTAGAATAGGATTCTTTTGTCAAGGTTACGTGTTTGAAAAAGGTCGTTCACCATTGTCTACTTCAGTAGACAGTGCCGAGGAAATGTTTTTGTTTGAAGAAGTTAACAAAACAATCTTTGGGCAACCAGAAAGAGGCAAGTCTCACCCTTTAAAACAAATGTTTTAACGGATAAGTAGGGGCAGCCTTGAAATTGTACTTTATACCTGGGGGCATGCAAACCTTTTGGAGTGCAAGCTAAGAGCGGTTATTTATCTGTTTTTGGGATTAGCCATTTCCGAACTTGCATAAAGAAAGGATGAGAGGGAGCATAACTTTGGTAAGGCGCGAGCTCTATAAAAAATGGGATCTTACAGGAGACATTTCTTATCTTATGACTGGTATATCGAGCAGTTTTAGCATAAAGTTCATGCTCTTTAAAAAATAAACGCAAGATCCGAGCAATTTTAACGCGGTCTTCATGCTCGTTAAAAAATAAATATAATCAGTGAGCAATGTTTCCTCCAGAGTTTAAGCTCATTTTTAAATAAAAAATGAACCTATCCCGGTAAATAACCGCTGTGATCGTAAATTTATCAGCCATAAAAGCCTTGGTCGTGTTTTGCACCTGCCACCTCCATTCCATTTGGCCGATCGTTCACCTCCATATGATTGTTTACCTATTTTGAGGAACAACTGTGAAGAGTGATTTCACCTAGCCATCCTTGTGACACTACCGTGATTGGAAAATTCCAACCTGTATCTGGAACCAGTTGCTATCCCTGTTTATCACTCGTTCCTCAAAAGACGAGTCTTCTTTGAGCTCTTTTCATTTGACTCGTAAAATATGAAAAGTTTGCCGAGTTTTGGCCTTCCAGCTCGTTAAAAGGACCGGAAGAGCTATCCCTCCTCTAGATTTTAATCTTTTTGGACCTGAGGGATTATTGCACAAAAAGGTCGAGCGCTTGTTTTATTCGGCTCGTTAAAATTATCGAAAACTCATCCCTTCTGTATTGTTTTATACTTCTTTGGACTTAAGGGATTAGATGACGAAAAAGGAATTTTGGAGTTAACTTTCTGTACCTTTTCAGACTCTCTAAAAATGAAAAGGACCGAGTTTTCTTTGTCGTTAGACTCGTTAAAATGATTAAATAGCGACAAACTTGTCTTTAGACGAGAACGAGTTTCCCTATCGCTAAGCTCGTTAAAACATAGCGATGGGCTTGCCTGAAGGGCAGGTTATAGAACAAGCATATGTTATCCTCCTCAAGCTTGACAAAAATAAAGAGGTACTGGTCAGAAATGACTGGGGAAAAATTGGGAGAACCTCGAAGCTTTAATGGTAGCAAGTCGCCCTTCAACATGACACTTTTCCTCCGTATCACATCGGGTTGGGTTGTTTCATTCACCGGTCTCATCACCATGGTCTCGCCAAACCATCCACATTTGGGGTAATGCTACCGATCCATCGCATCAGTGTCGTTATATGTTCAAGAGATGTTGTTCAGAAAGAGTCAACCGTGTCCCATCCACTGCCATACATTATCCTTCATCCACCCATGATCGCCACCCTGAATCATATGTCACAGATTGTTTTCACCTCCACTAAAATCATTAGCTCCGTTCTGTGTCACTGATATGGGATTCATTAAGGCCCTCCTTTGACGGATCGCTTCTTGTCGACTTCAGCTCATTATCCAATAAGTTGATCTAGGAACACCCCCCTCAGTACTTTGAAGCTTGCATGCCTCAATGGCAAGTTTCTCACTTTCGGCGACAGGTATACATCAATGACCTTCGACCAGAAGATTTTGCGTGGTGTTCGACGCCAAGTCCTATATTCACACCACGTGAATTGTACTGCAGTACCTTGAGGGTCATTATCATTATTGGTGATTCCTCTCGCGCTTGTCAACGGTTTACATCATTGACCGGTAATCAAGCGATGTCTTTCCATGTTCGACTTCAGCGCAATTCTCACATGGATCGACTTGTACTTAGAGTGAAGATCGAACGAGTTTGAAGACCCCGGATCTAGTTTCATCCATCCGGGCTGCGATATATATTCAGGAAATATAAAGACATTTGACATGTACATCATTGCAGTAGATGATCATCCTTCTCAAAGGATGATAATTTCAGCAGAGAATTATCAGTCTACCATCAGACGATCGTCTGTTATATGTACCAAAATGAATTTATAAAGCTGAGCATGGGAATGCCCGCCTCAGCTAGATCATGAGAGCAGAATGAAAAATAATGTATTGTATTGTATTTTATTACAGGTCACCTCTCAGCGATTGAATGAACTTCGGATCCTCCTGATAAAGCATTTCACCCGATAAACGACCTCATACTTTAGGGGGCAACTGTTATAGACATTTTTGTGCCTTACAGCATGAAGCATGAAATGTCAATAATCTAAGGGATCCAAAGTCCCTAAACATGTTGTTCCTACCCCTAGAGGAACAAGGTCAACAAACCACAGCACTGAATATCAGTTCTCCACCTGAAAACACTAAAAAACAAGCTAATTCTGGATCATGTCAACTGCTCCACTGAGCATCTGCGCTGAATGTCAACTGCTCCACTGTGTACCTACGCTGAATGTCAACTGCAAAGAAGGCTACCTGCGTTGGGCGAGTTTGGACAAGTGGCACCGTCATTCCTCAAGGTGTCAATGCCCAGGAAGCTTCCAAAATGACACTTGGATCAGGGAATTCGACCGGTGATGAGTAAGAGGGTCTAGATCTCCAAGTGGAAGCAAGAATCTCCAAGTGGACTCAAGAACTGAAGAATAACTGAAGTGGGAGAGGACACTAGTCAGCTTCATACCAAGCTCAAGCTGACTCATCCTTTCTCCAAAACTCCTATATATAGAGCTCTCTCATGAGGTCTAAGGAGGCTGGAATCTTGTGAATGTAAGGAAGTGTTGTTGGTTTGAGTATAGAACTATTGGGTGATTTGCTTTGAAGGAGGTGAAGAGGAGATTTCTTTCTGCTGGGAGGTGATGCTGGATTGGGCCTTTTATGGTTGTATCACTTCCTGAAATTTACTTCTTCCATTAATAAAGCATTTGAGGTTCTTCTATATGCATGTGTCTCAATGATGTGTTGTTATACTTGTGTATTTGATTTATTCTAATCCTTGAATCAATTATGAATGTATGCTTCTTGTAGATTCCCTCTCTTGACATTTTGCAGGACCTTGGTGTAGCTGGGCCAGTGAAAGAGCAAGGAGCTGGGAGCAAGCAGCAAAGAGAGAAGATTGGATCAATCATTAGCGGAAGACATCGATTACTGGATCTCTTCCTCCTCTCTCTTACATCTCATAAAGAAGTAATCTCAAATAAATTTGCTTTGATTGTTGCTGAGGTACTATCACCCTTAGAGTGGGATAGGGTCATTCCGTATTGGATACTTTTCCCAACAACACCACGCAGACCAGATCCCTAGGAGGAGCCTATTATTTTCTGTTGTTTATTGATGATTGCACAAGGTACACTTGGGTGTACTTCCTCAGCAAAAAGAGTGATGTTTTTTAGTATTTCAAAGAATTGAAGAACATGCTAGAGAAGCAAACATGTAAGTTTATAAAGATCCTCTCTTCAAATCAAGGTGGAGAACATAGATTGGTGGACTTCGTCAAGAATTGCAAAGATCATGGAATAGTGTAGCAGTTCACAGTACCTTACAGTCCACAACATAACGATGTTGTAGAAAGGAAAAACAAGACACTGGTGGAGTGTGCACAAATTATGATCAAAAGAAGAACCTCACAAATGTTTTTTGGGTAGAAGCCATTAGTACTATTGTTTATTTAAATAATAAAAGTTGAATAAGGTATCTTGATTTCAAGACCCCATTCGAAGCCTTGTATGGTTTTAAACCAATAGTTCATCATTTGAGGATATTTGGGTGTAAGGTATTTGCACATATTCTGAAGGAGAATAGAAAGAAGCTTGATGCTAAAGCCATAAAATGCATTTTTGTAAGATATTGTTCATAATTTAAAGCATATAAAATGTTTGATCCATCTACACACAGAGTATTTACGTGTAGAGATGTAATTTTCCATGAACAGGAAAATGAAGGCAACAAGGATAACAACTATGAAAGATGGCACATTCTTCCTAAAGTTGAAGACAATAAAGTAGAATAAAAAGCATAATATAGCGAGTAGAAAAAGATTTGGGAAGAATCCAATGATGTGGACATCACCAGCAATCAGAGCCCAATCAAAAGTGGAGAAGTACTTTCATAGAACAGAGGTGAAAGAAGTGAAGCAAAAAGGGAATCAACTCAGCAGATTCGACTGCCTGAAAGGTATAAGGACTATGCTCTCATGACTATTGTTTTGAATGTCATAGAACCCATGAGTTTTAATGAAGCTAATGAACATGAAGAGTGGAGAAAACCAATGGAGGAAGAATACAAATATATAATTAAAAATAAAACCAAGGAGTTAACTGAACCGCCTGAAGGAAAAGAGCCCATAGGATGTAAATGGCTGTACAAACCCAATTTTAAAGCAGATGGTAGTATAGATAAATATAAAGCTATGTTGGTGGGAAAAGGGTACTCAGAAAAGGAGGGCATTGATTATGTATAAATATCTGCACCTATAGCTAAATTGAACATTATTAGATTGTTAATCTCCTTAGCTTAAAAGTACCATTGGAATTTGCACGAGTTAGATGTAAAGTCTACTTTTTTGAATGGTGATTTAAAGGAGGAGGTGTATTTGACACAACCTGAAGGGTTTGTGGAAAAAGGGCACGAACATTTAGTTTACAAATTAAACAAAGATTTGTATGGGATAAACATGCACCTAGTTCATGGTATGAAATGATAGATTCTTTCTTTCTCTAGCAAGGTTTTATGAGGAGTCAAAAATATCCAAATTTGTATACCAAGTTTGATGCAAAGGGGCATGTAGTATTGATTTCTTTGTATGTTGATGAATTTATTATTGCAAAAAAACCGGTCAAACTGATTGATGAAATTAAGACACAAATGTAATAAGTATTTGAAATGAAATATCTTGGTGAGTTACATTACTATCTAGGTCTTGAAGTGTGGAGAGATGTAGGCTAGAATTTTGTTACTCAAGGTTACAGTATGTGAGAGAAGTGCTCAAAAGGTTTAGTATGGATCAGTGCAAAGATGCATTTGTTCTAATGTAGTAGAATGTGAAACTACATTTTGATGATGAATCAAAGGAGGTAGGTTGTACATTGTATAGACAAATGGTGGGAAGATTGAATTATATTACTACAACAAGGCCTGATTTATCATACTTTGTTAGTGTGTTAAGTAAATTTATGGAAAGACCTCTAGAAATCCATTGGAGGGCAACAAAATGAGTACTCAGGTATCTTAAAGGAACAATTGATTTTGGTCTTAAGTACACTGATTCATTTGATGTTGAGTTGACATGTTACTTAGATTTAAATTTGGTTGGTAATCTAGATGATAGAAGTTCTACTAGAGGTTATGCATTGAGTATTGGATCTGGGATTGTTTCATGGAGTAGCAAGAAACAACCTACTGTATCTTTACCATCTATAGAGGTAGAGTATAAAGCTTTGTGTGCAACACATGTGAAGTTGTTTGGTTGAGACAAATTCTTCAATATGTTGGAGAAGAACAAAAGAAGACTACAGTGATCAAGTGTGACAACTAGAGCTCAATCAAGTTGCAAAATAATCCAATCTTCCATTCAAAGACAAAGCATGTTGATGCCGAGTTTCATTTTATTAGAAAGAAGATACAATCTAAGTAAATTTTTATTGAATATTGTAATACTTGTGAAAATGTTGCTGACATTTTCACAAATCCCCTTGGGAAGATAAAATTTAAATTGTTCAGGGAGATGTTAGGTGTGGAAATCAATCTTCTCCATCAATGGGGAAACTTAGAAAATAATGGGGAAACCATAATAGTTATGATTGTGTTTGTAATTAGGAAGTAGTTCCTATTTTCTAGTAGGTTGTTTCAACTCTCTAACTAAATGCCACTATATAATATTATATTGATTGATTTGTGAATTCAAGGAATTGAGCCAACGTTGTGGGCAGCCTCAGGGTCTCCTCACTGGAGGTCTGCGAGTTTCACTTATTTTTCTTTTTTCTTCCTATTTTTTTTAGTTTTTGTAATGTGGGATGTATTATGTAATATGAATTTTGATGTTTATAAAGTTATTTAATTTATATAATTATGTTAATTGATAATTAGATTAGAATTTTAAAATAATAATGTTGATTCCCAAATCCGTAGATTGAAAATTGAAAGTTTATTTTGGTTGGATGAAATTGTTATATGAAATCGCATCTCAATAAATTATATAATTAAAATATGATTTCAAAACTTAACTACAAAAGCCAATTTATACCAATATCAGAATCCGCATTTTCAATTTTATGGTAGCTTTCAACAATTGAAGAACAAGGTAACCTCTTAACCAAAATCACCCTTTGTTTAATCTAATAATTGTGAAAAAAATTATTTTGTTGGATGAAATGGAATATATCCAATGAACATATTGCATATTCAAGTTGCAGTACGTATTAGTCTTGAAGAGTGTTGAGTTCAATTTTGCAACAGGTTCGAACCAAGAATTCTGGGAAAAAATTATTTTGTTGGATTAAATTACATACATCCAATGAACAGATTGCATAAACAAGGTGCGGGATGTATCAATCCTGAATAGCGATGAATTCAATTTTGCAATTATGAAAATTTGTGATCCGTTCTTTTAAATGTGATATTTAAGGACATATTGCTTCCCCAGATTCCAGATCAAGGAAATTCGTTGACACACTATCCTAATCCTAAGGTACAAGTGATCTCATAATTTTAATTTAAGGTACATAATTATATATAAGGCATACCGGATTGTTTGTTGCAGCTCCCCCGTCTATGAGGTTGTAGCTTCTGGCGTTGCCTCAAGAATCTCGTGTTTCAAAGTAGTAAGCAAGAAGATATATTGGAGATGCTGACGTTCCAATGCAGACATCAAACAAAAATGCATTTTTCAACTCATCTTGTTTGGCTTGCAAAAATATTTATTATATCATGTTACTTTAAATCGCATTGGAAATCATGTCTCCCATTTAAAAGTTTAGTGACTCAAGATTAATTATAGCATAGAAAGCTTACTGCAAAAGTTGAGAATATTTTTTGAGATATTAATCTCATTGTATACTACATGTCATCAAATTTGATTCGGTTCTATGTTAGGTGTCAGTTTAATTTAGTTTCACTCTAGTAATTTATTATTTTCTATGTATTTTATTATCTATTTTGAATATTGACAAAATCAATATTTGATCCACAATTTCTCCTAATCCTTTATCAATATTGTGGGTTTCTTTAATTTTGTTGGGAATTTCTGATGATTCCAAACAAAAATCAGTGAACAGAGAATAATGCTCTGTTTTGCTTAACATAGGAACAAAAATTGTTTTTGCTGAAGATAGAGTTTCAGTAACACATAAAAAGAACTTGTATTCATTAATAATGCTGACTGTTACAAAATAAACTTCCTCTAACAGAGGGATTACACCATGCCGGCTTCAGAGGCAGTCCCCAAAAAATATTCAGTCTCCTCTGAAAAACAAAAACACTGCTGTGCATAAAAAACTCTGTCTTTGCTTGCAAATTTACTGCTGTGCATTATAAAACAAAATACTCTGTCTCTGCTAGAAAATAAACTGTCTTTGCTTGCAAATTTCTTTTCATACGCACACTGCTGCTGCGTATTGTCCTTTTTCATATTCAACAAAAAAAAACAGAACATAACTTTTGTTTGACTTGTGCGGTAAAAAAAACTACATCCGTGAATTAAAACAAAATAAATGCTTTACCTACATTCTACGACCACAATAAATTTTTCATTAATTGCTTTACTGATAAACCTAGCGGTCAAGGAAAATTTTACTTCACGTCACATAATATGGTGCAGGCTTGTACATCAACCGTTGATTTAATTGGACCGCTGTCAGACGATATCGCACGGCCCTTCCTGCTAAACTTTAAGTGCCGGGGAAAGTAGTTTTGGAAAAACTGCTGTGGCCACGTGTCAGCCGATGTACATGCTCGCTACCTCCTCGAGAAATACCATTGTTGCGTGAAAGCGGTGCGGAGAACTCCCATGGCAGTTTTCTGTTGCAGTTGGAATTAGCATTTCAACACTCTCCTTTAATTTCAATTGCTAGGTTATCAGTCATACCCAGACATTTCCTCAAAAACTCAAAACTTTTTTGCCCAATGATTTGGTCAGAATGTCTACAACCTGTTCCTGAGTTTTGCAGTGTACTAAAAAAATTTCTCCATTGTTTACTAATTCCCCGATGTAATGAAACTTTGTGTTAATGTGTTTCGTTCTCTTATGAAACACATAATTCTTGGATAATGTAATAGCTGAGCTATTGTCACAAAAAATCACAGTTCCTTTTGATTTCTCTTAGCATAAACTCTTTAACATCCTTCTCATCCAAACTGCTTGACATGCTGCTGCTGTAGCTGCCACATATTCTGTTTTTGCTGTAGACAATGCTACAATAGGCTGTTTTTTAGAAGCCCATGAAATGGCTCCTGAACCCATGTGAAAAACATAACTGGATGTGCTTTTCCGATCATCTACACTTCCAGCCCAATCACTATCAGTGTATCCAATTAAATCTGAACATTTTGAAGTAGTATATAAAATGCCAAATTTTTTAGTACCTTTAACATACCTCAGAATCCTTTTTGCTGCCTGCCAATGTGCTTCTTTTGACCTATCCATGAATCTGAAAACCAAACTAACAACATGCATTATATCTGGCCTAGTTGCAGTCAAATACATGAGGCTGCCAACTATGCTCTTGTACAAACTAGGATCAAAATCCTTGCTATTGTCCTCTTTGCTGAGTTTTAATCCCATCACTGTGGGAGTGATTGCTTCCTTGCTTTCCTGAATATTAAATCTTTCCAACACTTCATTAACATATTTCGCTTGTGAGATAAAAATCCCATTTCCATTTGTTCTACTTCTATTCCTAAGAAGTATCTCAGCAAACCCATGTCAGTCATTTCAAATTCTTCTTTCATGACTGTTTTGAAATTTTCAATGAGATAATCATTATTACCTGTGAAAATAACATCATCAACATATAACACAACAATTACTATTTTACCATCCTTTTCTTTGATGTAGAGGGTGGGTTCTCCCTCAAACTTTTCAAATCCATTTTCGAGTAGATAGGAATCTATCCTACTGTACCACGCTCTTAGTGCTTTCTTCAGCCCATAAAGAGCTTTCTTCAATCTGCACACTTTGTGCTCTTGGCCTTTCTTTTCATAGCCTAGAGGTTGTTCAATGTAAACCTCTTCCATTAACACTCCATTTAGGAATGCTGACTGCACGTCCATTTGGTAAACTTTCCACTTGTTTTGTGCTGCTACAACACTGCTCTCACGGTTTCCATTCTAGCAACCGGTGCAAAAGTTTCCTCATAGTCTCTCCCATACTGCTGCTTATATCATTTGACAACAAGTCTTGCCTTGTGTCTTTCTATTTTTCCTTCAGCATTACTCTTGGTCTTGTAGACCCATTTGACTCTAATGACTTCTTTTCCTTTTGATAGTTCAACTAAATCCCATGTCTTGTTTCTTTCTATGGCTTTGATCTCCTCATCCATAGCTTCTATCCATTTCCTATCCTTAATTGCTTCTTCGAAATGAACAGGGTCATCAACATGACAATATAAAGCAAACAAAGAGTTCATACCTTCATTTGCTGCCTCTTGTTCATAAATGTCACTTAAATTTATGAACTTCTTACCTCTTTCATTTGGTGTACAAGTGCTTGAAGAAGCACTTGAATTTCCTCCTTGTGGTGTGCTTGGAGAAGCACTTTCATTTCTCCTCAAGGGTGTCTCTTGCTGCCCTTATGTTGGTGCTGCTGTTTGGGGATGTATTTCAGCCATCTCCTCATCATCTTCATCACGAGACAAAGAGTTTTTAACATTCACTGTCTTCTCTATGCTTCCATCCCAATCTTCCTCCTCAATGAACTGAACGTCTCTACTCACAATAAGCTTCTTGGTGGATGGGTTATACAACCTATAAGCCTTGGATTCCTCACTGTATCCAATGAAAATACAATTCTCCCCTTTGCTGTCCAACTTCTTCCTTAGTTGATTTGGAACGTGTGCATAAGCCACATATCCAAAAACTTTCATGTGGGTGACTCCTTGCTTTGTCCCACTCCATGTTTTTTCTGGCACTCTGTTCATGACTGCTTTTGTAGGACATCTATTCAAAATGTACACTGCACAATGTACAACTTCAGCCCAATAATCATTTGGCAAATGATTTGCCTTTAACATACTCCTCGCCATATCCATGATTGTCCTATTCTTTCTTTCGACAACTCCATTTTGCTGCGGAGTGTACCTAGTGGTAAACTGCTTATGAGTTCTATTTTCTCTACAAAAACGTAGAATTTCTTTGGAGATATACTCACCTTCTCTATCAGTTCTTATAACTTTGATATGCAGCGTGCTTTGGTTTTCTACAAGTGCCTTGAAATTGCAAAATCTTTCAAACACTTCACTTTTGTTCTTCAGGAAATAAACCCAAGTTTTTCTAGTAAAATCATCAATAAATGTTAGTATATAGTGGCTGCCTACAAGTGATGGAGTTTGCAAGTGCTTTTGACCTTATGCTTTTCCTAGATGGAAAACTTTCTCTGTGTTGTTTCCCCAAGATACAACCTTCACAAATGTTATCTGGTTTCTTTATCAATGGTAATCCTCTTACCATTCCTTTTCTATTCAACAAGTCAAGACCTCCAAAGTCGAGATGTCCAAATCTCAAGTGCCACAACCAATTTTCATCTTTTGGTTTGCTTTGGAAAGCCTCTTGTGTCACTGCTACTATTTCTTCTCCATTTTTAAAATCTGCTTTCATTCTGAGAGGGAACATCCTGTTTCTTGTCATCTTCACTTCAGCAATACATTGTTTGCTGGGTGTTTTATCTGGCATGATGGTGCATACATCATCCACAAAGAAAACATTGTACCCATTTTGAATAAGTGTCCAATACTTAAGAGGTTACATTTCATTCCAGGAACATAATAAACATCTGTTATGGTTTTCTTTTCACCTTTCTTTGTTAAGACATTTACTTCTCCTTTTCCCATAACAAAAACTTTATTATCAGTCCCTAGTGTGACTTGTGACTTCACACTAAAATCTAACATAGAAAACAGGGCTATATTTCCTGTCATATGGTTACTGCAACCGGAGTTTAGAAACCATAAATCTTCACTCTTTTCTTCAGCGATATTACATGCTAAAAACAAACTATTTTCGCTAATATTTTCTCTAGTGAAATTTGCACTAGTTCTATTACTCATATCATGCTGCTTCTTCCTACATTCATTTGCATAATGCCTATATTTTTTACAATAGTGACATTGAACATTGGATTTATCATACCTTTGTCCTTGAGCATGATGTTGTCCACTTTGTTGGCTGCTGCCTTGGCCTTGGTTCTGATTTGGATTGCTGCCTCTTCCTCGAGCATTTGCTAGACTGTTTCTTCCACCTCTGTTTTGGATTTTTCCTCTTCCTCTCTTGTTTCCTCTACCTTGACCTCTTCCTCTTCCAAAGAACATCTCGGTCTTAAAGGCATGTTTTAGAGATGAGTTTTCATTTCTACTCAATCTCTTCTCATGTGTCATCAGTGATGGATGTAGTTCATCAACTGTGAACTTTGTGAGATCTTTTGTCTCTTCTATGGTGGTGACAATCACATCGAACTTTGAGGGTAGGCTCCTCAATAGTTTCTCCACAATCCTCCTTTCTTCAAGAATCTCTCCATGAGACCTTATTTGTGTGACCAAACCAATCACATGTGTGAAGAATGAGTCAATATTATCTGACTCCTTCATGCAGAGATTCTCAAAATCTCTCCTCAGCAACTGTAGTTTTGCTGTCTTCACTTTCTCCATGCCTTGCTAGGCTATCTTGAGAGTTTTCCATGCTTCTTTGGATCTCTTGGCTGTTGCTATCATTGGAAACACACTCTCATGCACTACTTGATACAAAAAGTAGAGGGCTTTAGAATGTTTCTTCTTATTGCTCTTCAACAGATATTTCTATGCCTGAGTTAAATTATTAAACTCATTTTCATCTGCTCGTTCTTCAAAACCATCATCAACAAATTCCCATAAGTCTTGCGAAGCAAGCAAAGCTTTCATAGTTATTGCCCAATAGGCATAGTTTTTCCCATTAAATTGTGGGAGATAAGTATTATAGATACCCATGCTAGTTCTGACTCCAGCCATCCTTGCACACTTAACTATGCTTCAAAATACTTGACTGTGTATTTAAAATAACTGACTGTCCTTAACAGTAACACAAAAACTAACTTGAGAAATACCTTGGATTCTTTCTTGACTGAGTCTTCACTCTGTTGGAAAAGCTGCTGCAACAATAAATGTTTCTTTCAGCTTCTTTGACACCTTCAAAGAACCTGGACAAGCTTTGATACCATGTTGGGAATTTCTGATGATTCCAGAACAAAAATCACTGAACAGAGAATAATGCTCTGTTTCTTAACACAGGAATAAAAATTGTTTTTGCTGAAGACAAAGTTTCAGTAACACATAAAAGGAACTTGTATTCATTGATAATGCTGACTGTTACAAAATAAAATTCCTCTAACAGAGGGATTACACCATGCCTGCTTTAGAGGCAGTCCCCAAAAAATACTTTGTCTCCTCTGGAAAATAAAAACACTGCTGTGCATAAAAAGCTCTGTCTCTGCTTGCAAATTTACACTGCTGTGTCTGCACTGCTGTGCATTACAAAACAAAATACTCTGTTTCTGCTAGAAAATACACTGTCTTTGCTTGCAAATTTCTTTTCATACGCACGCTGTTGTTGCGTATTGCCCTCTTTTCATATTCAACAACAAAAAAAAACATGACATAAATTTTTTGTTTGACTTGTGCGGTAAAAAAAATACATCCATGAATTAAAACAAAATAAATGCTTTACCTATATTCTACGACCACATTAAATTTTTCATTAATTGCTTTACTGATAAACCTGGACGTCAAGGAAAAATTTTACTTCACGTCACGTAATATGGTGCAGGCCTGTACATCAACTGTTGATTTAATCAGACGACTGTCAGACGATATTGCACAGCCCTTCCTGCTGAACTTTAAACGCCGAGGAAAGTAGTTTTGGCAAAACTGCTGTGGCCACGTGTCAGTCGGTGTACAGGCTCGCTACCTCCCCGAGAAATACCACTGTTGCATGAAAGCGGTGCGGGGAACTCCCATGGCGGTTTTCTGTTGCAGTTGAAATTAACATTTCAACAAATTTGATGTCATATGACATTCGTTAGCATCTAGTGTAATCATATTTCCCCACATTATTTTTTATGAAATTGTCCAGGTAAACCCCAGTATATATTGGTCCCTTTAGAAGCTGTGCATCAGCCAAGAAGCCTTTGTCAATCATTTAGATTCAAATGATTTACTTATATATTCAAATAAAGTTCGACATTGTCCATAAAGCAAAAAACCTAAAACTAGTTTACCCCTACACCGTAAAAATAGAAGGGGAGTTGTGCAAATAAAATTTGGTAATTTCCTTGGTAGAAAATAGTGGATGATTTTTCTTATTTGGAGCAATTAGCATCTATGTTACAAGAAATGAGAAACGAAAATGCTACTGGAGTTTGGAGGTTTCGCATATAAGAAAGGAGGAGAGAGAAAAACCCAATATTAAGGGTGAACAGAGTCAAAGAAGTCTAAGGGAACAAATATTGCATACATAATTACCAAAAGGTATATGACATGAGAGTTGCAAGAGAAAAATTCTCAGTTTATAGAAAACTTAATTACCAAATTTTATAAAGCTACGTGGATCAATTATTGAATTAATGATCATGGAGAAACATGGTAAGAATTTTGCCTCTATTGTATAAAACAAGTTAGATGAAAAAAACTTTTCAATCACAAGTATTCCTAGATTTGCAAGTGCTAGCTGTAAAAAGATTGACCAAAAGAATAAGCAAAAAAGAGATTTTAGTTTGTACCTATTCATAATAAAATGGACGAATGGACGATGCCGCTGAAGCTAACTCACCGGGGTGTGAAACTTATTTTCTCTGGAGACGGCTTCGATCTATTTCTTGCATGCGTTTAATGAGTGACGAGTTTTATTTTTTCTCCGGCCTAAATCCTTAAAAAACCATGGGCGGTTGTATGGCTAAAAAAGGCAACTGGTTTTCATAGGTAGCTGCAAAGTTAAAAAAGGAAAGATAACTATTTTCTCAATAAAAATGTTTAATATACTATAGTAATACTACCTAATTGGAGTCTGGAACTGAGCTTCTCGAAAAGTTGCCATATTTTTAACAGGGAGGTACTTTAAAGTTTAAAGGCATAGACACACCTATTGGAACCTGCATCAAACATTTTTGTTGAAATCATAGCAAATTGAGGGGTGGACGACAATTCTCTGTCTACAGAAATATAACTTCTTAAAAACTAAAAGGACTCTGGAACTGAACTCGAGTTAAGAGGCGTTTGGAAAAGAAAATTTGAACTGGATTTTGGAAACGAAATCGAGAAATGGAGAAGAAACGGTTTCCGTTTTGCAAGAAACTCATTTCTGGCCACAGAAAATAAAAACGACCATATAATACATCATTTCCCATGTTCTTGGGTTTCTAGCACATTTTCTCCGAGAAACGATGGGCATAGTCTTGTTTCCAGCAATTAGGGTTAACATGGCAGTGATCAATCCTTCGGTACTAGTTCTAGCAATTACATCGAAATAATTAGTGATACGGACCGCTGGATCATGATGCTTCTATTGTAGATAACTTCTCACTGTTAAACTAATTACAAAAACAAAAAATTTCAAATAGCTAATGCAACCAGAAAGAGAGAAACATGTTAGTATAACAAGAGTTTGAGATGACTTCTCACTGTTAAACTATTTTTTTTGCAAACAATTACACAACTGTAAAGAGATAAACATGTTTGTCATTGTTGGTATTGGTTTAGTTTAGTTAGATGAGTTATAGTTCAGTTTAGTTATTTATTATTTCTTGTCTCCCAACTGCTACTCAGTGGCGAGAAGAGCAAGTTTGCTCCATTTCCTTTTTCAAGTTTATTCTCTCTGTTTTCCTTATCAATTCTGGTAAAAAATATAACAAGAATTATCAGTTAACCTATGAGGCATAGGTGTATATGAGTTGTGTGTGGGGTTTAACTCTTGTCAGGTTACAAGTTCAAATTTTATTGGGGAGGTTGAGGATGAAAGTCACTTTGGGGAATTAAAGTTTCAAGGGCCATCTAGGCTCAATTGAGTCATGCACAATTCTAGTGATAAGCATCCCATTATGGTTAGATCATTCTTCTTCCATCCAATAAAAGTGTTAGCCCGGACCTAAATTCAGCCTGGTAAAAAAAACAAGACAAGATTAAAACGAGAAAGATTAAGGATGGAAACCACTTTGAGAAAATTAAATTTTCCAAAAAACATCTAAGCTCTACTAACCTCACACCATCTTGGTGATAAGCAGACCTCAAAATATCTCGATAATAAACATCCATATATGGATAGATCAATCTTATTTAATTCAATTAGAAAAAAACAAAAAAACCAAAAACACTTTGAAACCCAAAACTATCAATTAACTTATCTTATTATTTTCCTTTTATCTCCCTCCCCATTATTTTTAATTTTTATATAAATTACAAAGAATCCACGTAAATGGACTACAACGTGACATGACATCTAGCCACTTTTATTTATCAATCAAGTAAATTATATAAAATTGTTTTAGAATCAAATTATATAAAATTAAAAATAAAATAAAATATTAAATTAATAATTAATAATTATATTTATAATTAATTATAATTAATAATTAAACTTTTCACAGCTTAATTGGTGATGAAAGTAATGTCAGTCTTCAGAACACTGAGATGGCCAAGACACAAATCACCTAGGTTGTGACCTAGTTTACAGAGAGAAGGAAAGGTCATAGGCAACCCAGTTTACTAGTAAATTTAGAATTATGATGGATCTAGGCTATAGACTATTCTTATTATATAATGTAGTATAATGTTAAGTTACAATATGTGATTCCAATAAATTCCTACTGGATTCTAGACAAATTGAATGGGAAAATAAACTAGAATTTTTTAAAAAAGTCTCAAATGCCCCTTTACATTTATAAAATAATATATAATTTCTAAATATTTTAATAAATATATTTGTTATTATTGTTAAATATTTAAAATAAATTTAATTTTTTAAATTACAATATTTATATAAATAATTATTTAATTTTATATTATTAGAAAAGTATCTACATAAAATGTTTTATTTGTATTTTCATTTTTATAAAATTATATATTTTTACGATTGTTTTTTTGGATTAATCACAGATCATGGATGCTCCACGGCTCTTCATCCTAAGGCGTTTATCTCAGATCTAGTCTCGGTGGCTCAGATCTAGTCTCGGTGGCTCAGAGCAAGCATTTAGCAGTCTCGGTGGCTCAGATCTAGTCTCGGTGGCTCAGATCTCAGAAGTCTTCCGCAGATCCCTTCCGCAAGCATTTAGCAGTCTCGGTGGCTCAGATCTAGTCTCGGTGGCTCAGATCTAGTCTCGATGACTCAGATCTCAGAAGTCTTCCGCAGATCTCTTCCGCAAGCATTTAGCAGTCTCGGTGGCTCAGATCTAGTCTCGGTGGCTCAGATCTCAGAAGTCTTCCGCAGATCTCAGAAGTCTTGATAGTCTCAAATACGATTTCAGAAGTCTCGGTGGGACTCCAGAAGTCTCGGTGGGAAGTATCGGGCTTTCTCAGATTTCCTATCTCCTCTTCCGCAGATCTCAGATCTCTTCCGCAGATCGGGCTTTCTCAGATCTCTTTCGCAGATCTCCTCTTATATATATATATCTGCGATTTATTGGAAAACATATAAACCAACTAGCACGCAGATCTTGCTAGGCTTTCGCTGCGTTCTACGAGCAAGTAAAATATGGCTCCGAGCTTCGCAAAAATAACTGGTGGCTCATCCGCCTCTGAAGGGCAATCTCCTGCCCATATCGTGAGTGAAGCCCCAGCTCCCACTATCCAAGTGGTCCAGGACTCACTCGATGAAGCTTTGAAGTTCTCCGAAAGTGCCCTAATTTGCTAGTTCAATGGTTTTTGGCCGCGGCTGATAGCACTCCACAATTGGATCTCGGAGGTATGGAAGCCTATCATTTCTGATGAAATTAATATCTATCTCTGTGCTAGAGGTTTCTTTATAGTAGATTTTGAAAATCCTGAAAGCAGACAATGTATTCTAGATTCCGGCCCTTGGTTTTGGGAAAAATCAGGCCTATTCATGAAGCCATGGAACCCATCATTCGATCCCTCTACAGCAGTGATAACCTCAGCACCAGTTTGGGTGAGATTGCCAAGCCTACCTTTGCATCTCTGGAATCTCTCCTCGCTAAAAGCCATCGGAAATGCAATTGGGAAATTTTACTGCAGGTGCCCAGAAACAGAGGAATATGCCAGAACCACCTATGCACGCATCTGTGTGGAAATGGATTTTAGCGCCGGATTCCCAGCTGAAATAAACCTAACAAGTAAAGACTATGTGTGGAACCAGAAGCTTGATTATGAAAGTGTCCTCTTCAGATGTCGATCGTGCTTTGAGACGGGGCATCTAGCCAAAAATTTCCCAAAAGCCTCTGAGAAAAATTTTGCTAGAAAAAACCACCACAGATCTACATGGTGGGAAGGAGCACAAAAAGAACACTACACTGTCATCAAAGAAGAAGAATATTCTAGAGAAAATGAGTCACAAGAAATCAAGGAAGAAGGAAACAACTCTCAAAACAAGCAAGGAGAAAGCCCGCCCCAACAAATCAACAGTTATGAGGATTTGAATACCGCAGAAAATAAATCTTCATTTAACAACAAAGCAGATCTCCTAAACCAAACTTCTTCACCGACTATTTTCAAAAGAATGAACACAATAGATCACGAAGCTAAGACACCAATGTCCCAAGAACCAGAAGAGATGAAGGAGATGCAAGACAAAGGAAGTTGGAAGACCGTAGAGAAAAGAAAGAAAGCTACAACACCAATCTCGCCAAGAAAGACGAGGAGCCAGACAAGTAAAAATTAAGAAAATTGTAGGTCCGATAGACCAATTTGGTCTGAGTGGACGTTAACCATCATCATCATCATCATCAACATTTCGAACCAACCACTGTGGTTCAAGTCAAATAAAATTATATATATATGGAAATAAAGTATTTGGTATAAAATAAGAAACTAACCATGGTAGAAAAATAATAATTTCAAAAAACAATACATAAAAATAAACTAAATAATAAATAAAAATATACCAAAGAAAGAAAAAAAATTTATTTTAACCTCCACGAGGATAAATATAGCCTATGGGACATATTGCTTCTTCATCTTGTTGATGTATTCAACGTTTTTACTATGAAGCCTCACAATAAACATTCCCATCTTCTCAACAAACCCCTGGCTAAATAGATTATCCCAAGAGCTATCTCTCAAAATATATATTTGCATAACTTTCCTTAGCTAAATGGATTATCCCAAGAGTTAGCTATCAAAATATATATCTGCATAACTTTCCTTGTTGTCTTTGAAGGCCTCACATTTTAACATGAAATGTTATTCTATTTCCACTTTTCCGGAAGAACAAAAAATACATAATCTTTCCTCCCATGCTTCTTTTGGCTTTTTTCAGTGCCATGTTTCACAACGAAGTTGATGAGAATTAGTACTTAACTGAGTAATAATAATTTTGGCTTTCTAAGAAATATTCGCCTCTATGTATGCTTTTTGTTGATGATTATGAGTGGGATTAAACACTTCAATATAGTATTTGTTCTTTCTCCCTATCTCCTTATCACAAATATACGTGTGGAACTTATCCATAACAAAAGCTTTTATCTCTTTACTTTTTAAGAGACAAGTGTTCAAGAAAATACCCTATTTATTAAACTATTTGTTATTTCGCTGCATACAAGTTTTTTTTCTTAAGGAAAAATTATTTGAAAATATTTATATTATTCTCTTTTATTAATAAATTTTAAAATGAGGATATAATCAAGAAATTAATTAAACTATCAAAATGTTACACACACACATATATATATATATATAATATAATAGTATATTATAACTAAAAATTATTAAATAATAATATTAAAGAATAATATTCATATAAAGCTTAAAAAAAATGAGAGAGAAGAAAGAGGGACTCTAAGAAATTTAACTTTTACTTATTTCCAATCATAATTTTTGTTGAGATTTTTTTTTGCATGTTTCTCAATTTTCATATTAAAACCTTGCAATAACCTTGGAATCTTTAAGGCAAACATGATGGTTAATTCTCTTAACATGTTGAACTATCATTTAAAAATGGAAAAATGAAATATATATAGATATATAGATATATAATAAAATTATATTTCGAAAATTACAAATATTTAAATAATTAAATATATTTACATATAAATATTAATAATAATAATAATAATAATAATAATATCCATTTTTAAGGTCACAGCCAAGCCAGAGACCAATTTGGTGTATGAGACCCCCTTGTTTGTGGGACAAGGGACCCACCTCCCCGCAGCGATTTGACTGCTAAGTCTACGAAGGCATACATACTCTACCCCCCTATGGTTTTGAACTGTGACCTCTTACGAGGAAACACATGCTCTTAACCATTAGGCCCACTTAAGCTGTATTTCCATCTTAGAAACCAGTGAGCTTGACGTTCAAGGAAAAATTAGTATTTGCAATGCACTAATATGTCTTCCGAGATCGCTGGAGCTGGGCCAGTGGAAACCCTGATCAGATCTATGGCTCCATCACATCCAGCACAGTTAGTAGGGGTGTCTTTCTCATCATTGCCAACAACACCTACACTGCTAATGGTCAAACCTATTAACCCCTCTTTGTAAAACATACAACGTATTCATATTTCCGGCTTTATCATTTGCTTGAGAATACGTTGTAAAATCCCTATGATAATGATTTTCTTTGTTATTTGAATATCAGTAATCATGATTTGTCAATATCGTTTAATGGATACTTTGTTTTGGAAACGCAAGATAGCTTATTTTTAGTTTATCATTTTCTTTGAATACACAATGTAAAATAACTATGATTCCATTTCATGAATTGATATGCAGCATTGGCGAATCTTATCTTAATATCATGACACGCAAGTTGCTAAAATGCCTTGCAACCGCATCTTCTCGGCGCTAAAATCATAATAGGTTAACATATATTAATGTTTGATAGGTGTCTATTTGTATTTAATCGTTAAATATGGATCATGTTGAAATTTATAGGTTAATAATGATATTTGTTTAATTTTAAAAAAATAAATTATATATATATATATATATATATATATATATATATTAAATCTTATTATTAGTCATTTAGAAATATAAAAATAAATAAATAAATAGTGATTTATTTTTGTGTTAGGAGTCTCTAATATGTAAGAAAGAAGAAAAAATGATATAATGCTTTATCTTGGGCTGTCATGTTATGTAAATAAAAATAAAAATAATCATACATTAAAATAAAAATAACATATTGATTAATCATAATTATGTGTAATATAACTTAATTTAAAGAGGGAAGAGTAATCTAGATCCATTTTAACGCCACATCTACCAAGCATGGAAACTGAATATCTTTTCACTCTAAAAAAAGGTCTAGACCTTAAGAGATTTGATCCTCTTAGTACTTGGTAGATTCAGAGTTAAGATGTATTTAGGTAGATAGATAAGATTTTAAGGTAAGTATGAGACTAGCTCAGCTATATATATTAAATAGTTAGTAACTTCAATAGCCATTAATCCATCATAACCATCAAAACATTTATTTCATAAAACACTTCACAATTCTTAAAAGAAAATGATTAAAATGAACTAAATTAAAGTTTTATTATTATTATTATTATTATTAAAAGAATTAATTCCACCAAGAGGAACTCTCAACAAAAAAAACATTACAATGTCTTATCCTATATTATCTTGTCAAACATTTTGATTCACTCAAATTACATAATAAAGAAAATAAAAGAAAAGAAAAGAAATAATAATTATGATTATTATTTGTAATATCCCTATAAACTGCATTGGCATTCACAAGGGAAAATATTATTCTTACCATATTTAATGAAATGGTTGAAAACAAGAAATGTTAAGATTTAGTTGACAACTAATTTGAACCAAATAAAGAAATCAACTTGAGTTTTCATCATGTGAAGTATTGATCATCACAACTTTGGTGAGGAATGTTGTGGCTCCAACGAAAGGTATTCCTAAATATGAGAAATGCACAAGGGACTTCATGGTTATTGCACACAAAAGACAAGTAACCATGATTTTATTTGGAAAGAAATTACGTGAGTTTTGTGCAGGGAATTATATGTTATTTTATTAATTGGAAATATTGCTCTAGATTCTTGAAAGTTGCTTGGAGTTTTGTGTATAGAAATTAATTATTTCATTGGAAGGTTTTGCATGGTTTCTATGCAATAATTTTCTAAAAACATGCATGAGAAATTTACATATTAAAAACAAAGAAACCATGTTCTTTTATTAAAAAAAATATTGCAGGGATGTTGTTACTCTTGAAAAGAGAATGCACGTGAATCCTACAAACAAAAAGATTTAAGAAGTCATACTAATTTTCATAAAGAATGCATGTGAACTTACATGGTAAAAGATAAAGGAACCATATTATTTTCTTGAAAGAAAATTGCATGGTAAAAGATAGCCTAGGGATGTTTTCCTGGAAACAAAATTTAAGTGAAACATGCACACAAAAAGATTAAATAAATCATGATGTTATTTATGAAAACAATGTATGTAAACTTTTCTTATGAAAAGAGAAAGAAAATAAGTAATTTCATTAAAGAAAAGATTTTAGGGAAATTATGAGAGAAAATTAGATTATTAATTTCCTTAGAGATATTACCTTGATTCCTATAGAATTTTAATAGGAATATTCCCACAATAATAATATCCATTATATTGGAATTATTGAAATAAATTTCTATGTTAATTCTTGAAGAAAAATGTTAATTACATGCATCATTGTATTAGATTTCGAAGTGAAATCTCTTTGCATACATTATCATATTCTTGGAAAATAGAAAGGTTAATTAGGTTAATTTTTTTCAAAGGGTTTTGATGAATATGCATGCATATATTACCCATGTTGTTTATTTAAAGACTGCAAAGATTTGAATACATAAAAACATGCATAGGAGTTTTGTGCATGAATTGATGAAAAATAAAGATTGTTTTCTTAAAACATGGATATGAATCTCATTCATACAAGAAAAAAAACATGCTTGTTTCTTAAAAGATTATGTGCATTGAAGTAAGGGTCATTGTTTTAGAAAAAAAACACTTGTTTCATGTATAAAAGGGTAGTCCTATATAGAAAATATGGTTTTGCATGTAGATAGAGAAAGTTATTATGTAAATATTCTTGAAAAGATTGTCTGGCTCGATGAATTGTGTTAATTTCTTGATTTAGGTGCATAAAAGGTTAATTTAACCTTGTTATTGTTGCCTTGGTTTTATGAATAAAATATTGTTAGATATGGTAATTTATTGAAAGTGAAGCATGAAAATTTTTGTTAGGTCCCTATAATACTAGTGATTCCCCCATTACTATTATCATCATATCCATTATTGTTATTGTTGTGCCCCTATTGTACCCATATTGTTATTATTGTGCCACATAGAAGCCCACTATTGTTATTTTTGTGCCCTTCTATTATTATTGTTAGGTTGGATTTGGTTATATTGTGACCACTTATACTCCTATATATAGAAAGGAGGTTTTGTCATTTGTATCATCCAAGAATTGTTCATTTGTGTAATGTAAAGGAGGTTTCCCCCTATAAGAGGCTGATTTCTAAGTCATTGATCTATCTTTTCTATCTTTTTGTGAGCTGGTTTCATAACATTTGGTATGAGAGCTTAAATTCTAGGGTTTCGTTGCTCCAAATAGGTCATCATGGAATTGTCACGATAAATTTTTTCTGTCACGTTTCAAAAGTGAAAAAAAAAAACCCATTTGATTCGAAATCGCTTTGACCGTGTGTCCAAATTTCAGATCTTGTCTCACTATATTTTCAAAGATATGATCCAAGGAAGTTAGAGTTTTTACAAGATGCTGAATTATATCTCAAACAGGTGACCTGGGGAGAAACGTCATAACTTTTTTTTCTGAGCATCATATTGAAATTTCATAAGAAGTTACAAAAAGACAATTGACTGTAGTTTTCTATGTATTAGTTTCAGATCCTGAGGTTGAAATAATGACAAATGAAACTTCATACAAGCTTGCTCTACTAAACCAGTCTATAATCAGGTCATTGTGGGAGATTTGGCATAACTCTTCATTGGAGAATTCAATCTTGATCAGACTTGCGGGGTTAGAAAGAGTACTCAGAGGGTTACCATAGGAAGAAATTTCAGACCTTGGAGATCCAAAATTACAGAGATACAATAGATTCAATATCGAGCTCCTACAAAGTGAAAAAAGTTGTGTAGTTTTCTTTTTTTTAATTTTTGCATAAGTTTGGTTTGAAAAAACTAGTTTGAAGGAATTCAAAGGGCATAGTGAAGCATTATTATCAGTAATTGATGCCCCGAAGAAAGAAAATGGAAACACCTAGTAAGCAACCTGAAAGCTCTAGCATGACTCATGAAGAAGAGGAAGAAATGCAACATGATATATCAAAATTACGAGACCAAGTGCAACAAATTTCACTCGCACAAAAAGTAACAGAAGCTAAGATGGATGGTTTAAAGAAATACGTAGAAGCTAATATGGATGGTTTAAAGAAAGACGTATAAGCTAAGATGTATGGCATGGAAGCTAAGATGGATGGTTTAAAGAAAGGCGTAGAAGCTAAGATGAATGATGTAGAAGCTAAGATGGATGGCGTGGAAGCTAAGATGGAAGATTTGAAGACAAATGTGAAAAATGTTCTACAAGAAATGCTTACTAATGGTGAAAGGGTAGTAAAGGAAACTCATGATGAGAAAAAAATGAATTTTACTCATGATTTCATAGACTCTAACGTTGGATCGAAGAACCACCATGTTCCAAAGATCGATATAAGGAAGTTTGATGGAAAGGATCCCGTATCATGGATACTACAGATGGAGCAATTTTTCGATCTCCATAATGTGCAAAATACACAAAAGGTATGCATTGTAACTTTATATTTGGCACCAAATCAGTTTGTATGGTATCGATGGCTTTTCTCTCGTAAACAAATTTTCACTTGGGATATTTTTATAGATGAAATGATAGCACATTATGAGGATACAAAAAGAAACACTTTTTTTAGCCAATTGATAAATCTCAAACAAAAGGGTTCAATGATGGAGCACACTGAGGAATTCCAAAAATTGAATATAAGGGTAAAATTTATTCCAGAGGAGCATAAGATTGATGTGTTCATAGGGACTTTAAGGGATAACATCCAACATGAGGTTCACCTTTGGGAACTTGATTCATTGGAGAAGGCATTCAAGTTGGCAAGAAAAATGGAAAGCAAAATTATGGCAACAAGGAAGCCTACCACTCACAATCATAAAGATGGAAGTGTTATAGCCCTTATCTATCCACAACCTACAAGGTTGACACCACAACAATTGGAAGAAAAAATAGCAAAAGGGATTTGTTACAATTTTGATAACAAATACATTAAAGGTCGTAAGTGTGCTGAGAAGAAATTATTTTACATAGATTGTGAAGAGGAGGAAGAAAAGGAACAAGAAACATCAAATTAAGAGGATATACACCAGGAACAAACCCTAGAGAAAGAAGAAATGAATCTGACCATATCTTGTAATGCATTGGCTAGAATTTCCACTCCTCAAACTATCAAGATAGAAGGGCATATCAAGAAGAAAAAGGTAATAGTGTTGATTGATTTTGGAAGTACCCATAATTTTATTCATTGTAAGATAACAAAGGAATTGAATTGCTTCCTATATCCAACACTAGAGTGTCAGCAAGCGGAGGAACCATAAATTGCTCAGGAAAGTGCCATAATATCAAGCTATCCATGGGACAATATGTATTGAATAGCCCAATGATTTCCATTCCAATGGGTGGTGCTGATGCTGTATTAGGAGTCAAATGGCTACAATCC
Organism: Pinus tabuliformis; assembly: GCA_031772625.1. Taxonomy (NCBI): domain Eukaryota; kingdom Viridiplantae; phylum Streptophyta; class Pinopsida; order Pinales; family Pinaceae; genus Pinus; species Pinus tabuliformis. The sequence continues at coordinate 220,061,481 of CM062817.1, forward strand.
TTGGGTACAATAGCTTTTAATTTTCAAGAACTTTTCATGAAATTTTCTTTAGAAGGAAAGGAAGTTGAATTAAGGGAAATCGTAGGGAAACAAAGAAAGATAATTATCTCTAATGGAATGACAAAGCTTCTAAAGAAAGAACAATGAGGTATAATTGCACAATTATGCTCACTAGAGGTTCCCACATCGAAATAATTAATTTCTCCAGATCTCCAAAAAGTCTTGGATAGTAATTCCAAGGTATTTGAGACTCCCAAAGACCTCCCACCTATTAGTGATCATAATCATGCTATTCATTTGATTCCAAGAAGTGTTCCTCCAAAATATCAGGCCTTATAGATATTCGTATGCCCAAAAGAGTGAAATTGAATGTATGGTTGCAGAAATGCTAGAGGCTGGTATAATTCAACCTAGTCAAAATTATTTCTCTGCTTTAGTAGTATTGGTTCACAAGATGGATGGATCATGGTGTGCGTGTCCAGATTATAGGGAGCTCAACAAGCTCACTATTAAAGATAAATTTCTCATTCCTATCATTGATGAATTATTGGATGAATTTCATGGATCACTTTACTTCACCAAGTTAGGTCTTCATTCAGGATATCATCAAATTAGAATGAAGACTGAAGAGATTCCAAAAACAACATTTATAACTCATGCAGGTCATTATGAATTTTTGGTCATGCCTTTTGGCCTTACCAATGCACCTTCTACATTTTAAGGTTTGATGAATTCCATTTTCAAACCCTTCCTTAGAAAATGTGTGTTAGTATTTTTTGATGATATACTAATCTACATCAAGTCTTGGAAGGATCATGTTCAACATGTTGACAGGGTGCTCAAACTATTAGAGGAGAAACAATTATATGGAAAAAGCTTTAAATGTTTCTTTGGAGTACAAGAGGTGGAATATCTGGGTCATATTGTATCTCATGAAGGTGTTAAGGTGGACCCTAGCAAAATTAAAACCATTAAGGAATGAAAATCCCCACATTCATAAAGCATCTATGAAGATTTCTCAGATTGACATGGTATTATCGTAAGTTTGTTAATAATTATGGGATAATATCAGTGCTTCTAACAACATTATTGAAGAAAGGTGCATTTTCATGGACTCCAGAAGCAACAAAAGCCTTTGAACATCTTAAAGAGGCAAAGTGTCAAGCACCAGCATTAGCTACACCGGACTTCACAAAAACCTTTATTGTGGAATTTGATGCCTTAGGAAATGGAATTGGTGTTATTTAAATGTAAGAAGAAAGACCCATTTCTTTTGAAAGTCATCAAATCAAAGGAAAATATTTACACAAAGCTATTTATGAGAAGGAAATGTTGGCAATATTACATGCACTTAAGAAATGATAACCCTACCTAATAGGAAGACACTTCAAGGTAAAAACAAATCATGATAGTCTTAAATACTTCTTAGAACAAATATTTTCTTCAGAAGAGCAGCAAAAATGGGTCACAAAGATGTTGGGTTATGACTTTGAAATCATCTACAAAAAAGGGAAGCAAAATGTTGTGGCAGATGCACTCTCAAGAAAGGATGAGGATGTGGAAGCATTTCTTTGTGCCATTTCTATTATCCAACTAGATTGGATAAACAAAGCAAAGGATGAATGGAAGAATGACGAAGAAGTGTGGGCACTCATTCAAAAGTTACAACAAGATCCCAGTACATATGATACATTTAGCTCGAAAAATGATTCGTTATGGTACAAAGATTGGTTATACCTATGTAAGAATTCCCAACTCAAACAAAAGATTCTTAGGGAATTGCACACCTCTCCCTTAGGAAGGCACTCAAGATTTCTAAAAACATACCACAGGGTTAAGAAGGAATTTTTTTGGGATGGCCTTAAATTGGATATTCAAAAGTTTGTGGCGGAATGTTTGATTTGCCAAAAAAATAAAGTTGAAACAATTAAGACCTAGGTCTATTACAACCTTTATCCATTCCAAGCCAACGTTGGGAGGAGGTTTCAATGGATTTTATCATGGGTTTACCCAAGTCTGAAGGAAAGAGTGTTATCATGGTGGTAGTTGACAAAGTTACCAAGTATGCACACTTTTGTGCATTATCTCATCCATTTAAAGGGAGTACAATTTCTACTACATTTATGGAAACAATTCAAAAGCTACATGGAAACCCAAAGATGATTGTAAGCGACAAAGATCCCATTTTCACTGGAAATTTTTGGACATAATTATTTTCTTGTCTTGGTACTCAGTTAGCTAATAGCTCACCTTATCATCCTCAATCTGATGGGAAAACTGAGATAGTAAAAAAATGTTTGGAAGGATATATTCGTTGCTTTGTATCTGATAAACAGGCACAATGGGTCAAATGGTTGCCTCTGGATGAATGGTGGTATAACACTTCCTTCCATACTGCAACAAAAATGACCCCATTTATGGCACTTTATGGATATCATTCACCATCCATCACATCATATTTAAGAGAAAATTCTAAGATTCAAGCAGTGGAAGATCACATCGAGCATCAACAACAAGTTCTCCAACTCTTAAAGGATAACCTCACCTTGGTGCAGAATAGAATGAAACAATAGGCAGATCAACATCGCAGGGAAAGAAGTTTTAATAAGGTGATTGGGTATTCCTACGGCTACAACCATATAAACAAATGTACCTCAAGCAAGCTAATAAGGATAATAAATTATCACCAAAGTATTGTGGTCCATACAAGGTGTTGCAAAATACAGGTACTATGGAATACAAATTGGAGCTTCTTGCAGTGAGTGCACCGAGTTTTCCATGTTTCATGCTTAAAGAAGGTTATAGGTGACAAGGTCCCAATTCAAACAATATTGCCAGAACTTGATGAGGAAGGAAAAATCATATTGGAACCTGAAGCAGTAAAAGAAACAAGAACTTGACAGCTACGAAATTGATCAATTTCAGAGTATCTCATCAAGTGGAAGAACTTACCCATTGAAGATTCCACATGGGAGGATGAGAATTTTATACAAAAGCATCCATAACTACTCAAGCATTGAGGACGACACTTTTTTGAAGGAGAGGGGCATGTTAGGTCCCTATAATACTAGTGATTCCCCCATTACTATTATCACTGTATCCCTTATTGTTATTTTGTGCCCCTATTGTCCCCATATTGTTATTATTGTGCCCCATAGAAGCCCACTATTATTATTTTTGTGCCCTTATATTATTATTGTTAGGTCGGCTTTGGTTATTGTGATCCTTTAGATTCCTATATATAGAAATGAGGTTTTATCATTTCTATCATCCAAGAATTGTTCATTTGTGTAATGTAAAGGAGGTTGCCCCCTTGAAGAGGTGGATTTGTCATTGATCTATATTTTCTATCTTTTTGTGAGCTTGTTTCATAACAATTTTGCATATAGAAAGATAGAGAAATGACGTTATATTAACTTCTATTTTAAAAAGAAGTATACATTTGTTTACATGAAAATAATAGTTAATAATGGTAGAATTGTAGAGAAGGGAATATATGTTGCATACATTAAAGAAGGGTTATTATGATAAGCTCTTGCATACACAAAGAATAGTCATTGTGTTATAGATATATGTTCTTTGCATGGATATAAGAATTTTTGAGCTATATTTCTTTAGAAAAGTTACATGTGATTAATTTTATTCTATCTTAACTATTATGTTAGTTTCTTTTGGAAAACAATCATGTGTATGCATGCAAGGTTTGTATTATCTTTCATTTTGAAATAATATACATTTGTATGTGGGAAATGATAACGTGTTGTGTTAGCCTAGATTGGAAAAGATTCTTTATGAAAGAGGATGAATGACATGCACAAAAACCATAGTAATTTGTTGGCTTCCTTGGAATATATATATGGGTAATGTCGGTATAATCATTGGAAAAAAGGACATGTATTTGTATCCTTTTTTGCATTAGTTTTATGGAAAATAAAACATATTTTTTCATGCCCTATTATGCTAGATTTCCTTGAAAAGGAAACATGTGTTTTCATGCTCTATTGTGTTAAGCATTTTTTTGTAAAGTATATGCATTTTCATGCATAGGAACAACATCCATTGTCTTAGTATTTGTTACATATTTGCATGCACCAAAAGTAATAGTTAAAGGGATATTTATTTTGATGAAGTTTATGCAATTCGCATGCACGAATATGATAGTTGATGTGTTAGTTTTCTTTAAAGGAATGTCTAGACAGTTGTAGTGATTTGTCTTTCAAGAGTGTGTGCTTATGCGAGGGGAATATTAGTTAATGTGATATTTATTTATAGAAATGAATTGATGGTTACATTTATAACTTATGCATATGAAGTGTTGTTAAAGAATGCATGTTGCGGTATTTTGTTTGTGTTTTATGAATGTACATCAATAGATGGTGAAGCACCACTAGTATAGATTTATGAATTGGTTTGATTAATACTTGATTTAACCATGATATCAAAGGTTGTTGACAATAGAAGTTGCAAGAAAATACTATGACATATAAATATGGATTAAGTTACCATTATGGAAGACAACAAGTTAGTGGCCCATGCATATTTAAGGAATTTCGTTTGTAGGATAATTCACTAATGACAAGAACTAGGCCCTAAATACACAATACTCAAGGGTTTGTGGTAAATGATGTCATGATCATTGTAATATCTTATAACATGTTATCTTGTTTTTTAGATGACATTATTTGTAATATTTATTGACAATGGTCAAGAGATGGACTCCCTTACATCCATTGAGTGAGGGACGAACACCCTCACAAACATTTAATAATATGATTAAACGTTTGTTGGTTTTCATCCTACAAGGTTTTCAAGGTATATTGGTGTTCAATGATGTGATGGCTTATTGTTTCCATTTGATAATTATAATTCCTTACATGATGTGATGTTTATATTATTAAAAATATGATTAAATAACTAAATTAAAAGAATCATGGAATTGATGCAATGTTACATCATAAAGTTTATGTTAATATGCTACAACAATGGTTGTTAATGGTTATGTAATTTACTATTCCATTACTAAAGTTACTCTATATAATGATGAATATTATATTTAATGGTTAATGAGGAATATGGAATAGTAATTTGGATAGTTACTTGTCGGAAAATTGTGTAAAAAATTACATTTTCATGCGAGGTAGGCGGGAGATGTTACAAGTGGTATTAGAGCTAAATCTTATAACACTGACACCTTTTGGAGTTGTTAAGTAGAAAAAAAAATAGAGATATGCTACTAGTGGGAATCAACTTAGGTATGAGTCTAACAATATACATATTGATATATGCAATAGACTACGTTTGACATGAGATGCGTGATTCATGTTTATAACTGCATTGAAGTGTAGTAAGTAATAAAGTCTGCTGAAAATATATGTTCATGGCATTTGGATTCTATTGAGGATAAAAGAAAATAATACCTTTGTTGCACATATGAACAATTTTGAGCACTGACTAGTGAAAGTTAAAATTGATTAACAACCTTTGCATATACGTCAATATTAATGATACATTTAATGAACATGACTAAAATTACAATGCACTACTTTTAATGAGTGAATGCATGGATGTAAAATAAGGTGGATTTCCTTGAAGAGGAAGATAGAGTGTTTTAGAAGGACAATGGAAGAACCCCTTTAGATGTTAAACAATGAGTCAAGTAGTGAGAATTGACTGTAACAGCTAGTTATTGATTCAGTCTTGTCATGGTTGCATGAAGATGGTTAGTAGCATTGATTAGTTATTGTTGCATGACTAACTAATAAAACTTATATACATGGATTGATTTTAATTGAATCTTATTGCAAGTTTTAAACAAGTGATTATGGTAGTTACTTCATGTCTTGGTCTGTTGGTAACAATACATTGTGGGAATTAGAAATGTTTGGATTGTTATCCTAACTCTTATGATGTTTACACATTAATGAATATTTTCATATACTTTTATGCATGACAATATTGTATTCATGAAACTAAAATGATTTCGAAAGTGAATATTTATTTAAACAATGCATATTTATGACTAGCATTGATGATGGGATTAAGCAAGGGTAACTTAATGGAAACAAGAAAACTTGTGAAGGTAAGACATTGCAATGTGAATTGCAACTGTAAATGAGAAATTATAATGTTATGATATGCATGATTGTGTTATTTGGAAAAATAGAATGTGTACCACCTATAATGCAGGAGCATTCGGCTCAGAAATATCATTATACTTTAGTAGACATAGGCGGTCTTGTGTTTTAAGGAAGTTGGTTTCCTAAGTGTTGAATTAATGTAATTATTAAGGTTTTTAGTGATTTTAATGAGAGAAGCTAGAATAGGGATTTAATTAAGTATAGTGAGGCATATTTTTAAATGTTCGCGAATGTAGGAGAACATGAGAGATTTAGGATAGTTGATAGATTTGAGAATTAATTGTAAAACTTAGATTGGGAGTTAGTTCGTAATTTTGTGGATTAGAGAGGATTCTTAGAGATAAGGAAGAGACTTTAGGATTTTGTCAAGAAGGTTATGGATCTAAACTAGGAATTGGTTGTATAATCCTTTTGTATAAATGTAAGCCAAAAAGGCAGAGAGAGAGTTAGTCAAGTCAAGATAGATAGTTAGATGGTTAGCTAGTTAGAGGTTCAGAGATAGAGGTTTGACTGTAAGCCTACTGGCAGGTAGGAAAATAGAGGCCACTGATTAGAATATCAGGCTAGAGAGAGAGAGAGAGACTATTATGTAAATACTTATTTATTAATACAAACAACTTGATTTTGAGTTCATGTGTGTGTATTGAGTAATTGAGATATAGATTCTGTATGATCTTGAGTTATTCTGCGTAACATAGATTGCAGGTGCAGAATCAGAGGTGAAATACAGAGAAGAGTAACAGAGAGGTGTTACGGATTTACACACATCGACAGTATAGGAGGAAGCCTTTAATGTTACAGTGAAGGTGAAGGAAGTATAAAGGCATGAGCAGAATTAAGCACAGGAGGAAAATGTGTGGTAGAATAGTTAAAGACCAGAACCCTGAAGAAACTTGAAACCATAGAAACACTGAAGAAATGACATAAAAATGAAGTAAAGGGAAGAACGAAGAAGTGAGGTGTCGATGCATAGGAGTCGTTGGATCAACTAGATCAACAGACGAGATTGTTTGCGATAAGCGGCTAGGATTAAGTCACGTAGAATGGAGTAAAGGAAATGAACGGCTGCGATTAACTTAAGTGTTAGCGAAAGAGGAATCCAGAGGATACGTTGCAACCATCGATGGTAGAAGATCTACGGTCATCGGGCACTAATAAGCTCGGGTGTTAATTAAAGAAGAAAGGTAGGTTTATAAGCAAAAGCGGGTTATCGGGTGGAGAAAAAGTGGTAAGTGGTAATAGGGGGGAGTCACCTGATTCCATTTATCGACTGACACGTAGCATGTTGGAGGAGAGAGGAAACTGCTTTATCGGGTGGTTAATCCTCATGCAAGTGGCTCACTCGATATCATTGTTAAGCATTGGATCAAATGGGTTTTGATCAAACGATGGAGGATCACCGAGCAGTTCTGTTGATCGGGGAAGACATCAAACATCAGATCATAGGGTAAGATCTACGGTGGAGGTTGAAGCCGATAAAACTTGGGAAAGAGCGGAATCGAGAAGTTTATCAACACGAGTTAAAGATTATTTGAGTTCTAGAGGATGAGTGGAGATCATGCGACAGCCGTTGATCTGATGGAGTGAAATAAACAATGGAAAGTGAACCTGATAAAGGTAAACATCATAAAATGTGAAAAGGCCGAGGAAAGGTGAAAAGGTAAGGTTTATGTGTGTTTATGTGTATTTCTATTATATAATAATTATAATAGAAATAAAGCGGATAAAGTTTTTATTGGTTAAGTTAGCATGTAACCAAAGTTAAGTGTGGGGTTTGGTTAATATGTGTGGGATTAAGGATTAACTAAAGTTATGAGGGTGTATAAAGTCCCGATGGAAAGATTAATGAAGGGTTAGACTATAGAAAGCCAAATGAAATGTTTCCACATGAGATTAAATGAAGGGGCTTTAAACCTTTGTTTGTGAAGGTTTTCACCATGGATCAGGTGATTAAGGCTTGGGACCAGTGACGTGCAATTTTATTTGCATAATGTGGGTATTGTCGGCTTAGGCTGGCATCATTTTGGTATCAGAGTAGAATTTTGGTTGAAACAATTGATATAAGAACAACACAAAGAAATTTTGTGTGATTTTTTTTCGAGAAATTTAGAACAAAATTATGTTTTAAGATGTGTATGCAGGCAAGAGGAGATCAGATTCTAATCTGACATGCAAACAGGCACACAGAGATAATGTGTAGCAGAACTTGCATATGCAAGGAAACAAAGGACAATTTATTCAAAGTGCAGGTGAATGGTAGAACAAGATCATGCAAAGGTCTTGAAGGTGAGAAGATATGTTTTTATCTTAATTTGATTTGAATATTGGAGAGTTTGTGGTCTTTATATTGATGCATAGGTAGAAGCATAAGAAGGTGAGAAGACTGTAGCAACCTAGAGCAAGGAGTGCTCAATTGGTTCTAGAGGAAAGAACCAGAGAGATGCTAAAAGACTGAGCTCAGAGGAGAAAAGCTTAGTGAGGCATGTGTAGCAAGAAGGAGACTTGTTACTACAGAGGTATTTTTGTAGCTCACAGAGGAAATTCCACAGAGGATGTGGGTAGAATTGTTAAGTAATGAAGGAAGCTGGTAAGAGTTTCTAAGTGAAAGAAGAGGTGGTCAAAACCAAGTATTTCATTGTGATTGAAATACAAGAGGACAATTGTGTTCTTAGAAGATGCAGATGAGTTGAAGCCTAGAAGGAGCAGAGAGAAGTGCTCAAAAGAGGTTCCAGAGATAGAGAACCAAGTGCTTTCCAAAAGACCAAGTATAGAGGAAAGCTTGGTGAGGTAAGTGGTAGCAGGGAGGACTTGCTGTTGCATAGGCTTTAATGCAGCTCATAGTAAGTGAGTAAGGAGCTCATGAAGATAGAGAAGGAGAAAATGACTACTGATAGTCATAGCAGAGGTTCTGAGGAAAACCACAGTAGAAGAAAAGTGAAGAAGGAGGATGCCAAGGCAAATGGCAAGAGAATGAGTCAAAAGGAAATTGAAAAAGAGTTCGCTGAGATGAAATACCAACCCAATGTATTAAGGATGATACTTGAGGAAAACTAAAGACTAGGTTGGGAATTAAAGAATAATCCAGTGAAGTGGCATAAGTTATAGAGAAGGTTACAACAGAGGCAAGTTAAGTGGCTAATGGAAAAACTCATAGAAGTTAAATTGGAAATGGAAGTTTCTATTTGTGAACCAAAGTAGGGTGAAGTTCTGGCTGAAGAAGAAGGAATTGATGATGATTTTCTAAACTCTTGGAAAAATGTAGACCAACAGGAGAATGTAAAACCTTATATTGTTGAATCTAATAATTTTGATGTGATTACAGGTTTTGCAGAGGATGAGAAATATTTTGAAGTTGTCAAAAGTATGGAAGAGTATCTCTTAGAAGATAAAAACTCTGAAGTAAAGAATGATGAAGAATGTCTCTTAAATGACAAAAGCAGTGAATTATTGTAGCAAGACGAATTTAGTAATACATTGATGTTTGAAGCTGTGGCAACACACGAAAAATTTCTTGTGAAAGGAGATGAAATTCAACTTGAAGAACTGATATGTGAAACATTAGTTGAGACTGTTGAACCTCGTAATTTTCAAACTAATGATTTTTGTATAAATGTAGGAATCATAAGTAATGATGAAGTACTTATGAAATGTCACAAAGAAATTGAGTTGTTGGAGTATTTTCTGGGAAATTCAGAGTATGACAGTGTGATTGCAGAGGAAGGAGTTCACTACAGTGGACAAGAGCATAAAGACATCATTAGAGTAGATGATGTGGAAGGAATACTAACTGATAGTCTTGAGTTTACAGTAGAGGATTCTTTAGAGAATTCTTTAAAGAGGTTGAATCAACATACTGATGTGATGATAGAAGAGGAGAAATCAGAGCAGCATACTGAAGTGTTGCCAAAGGAAGAAGAGGCACTGAGGCCTTATGTTTTTTATTTTAATAATTGTTTTGTGAGTGCAAGTTTAGTTGAAAATGTTGGAGGAAATTTGGTGCAAATGAGCAGTCAAGTAAAGACGGTAGAAGAGGATTCTATGGAAGAATTTAATCCATGGAACAGAGATGTTAAATTGATGGAAAGAATGCTGGAAAGTTAGGATTCAATGCAGAAAGAGATAATCGTGAAAGAGAGTAAGATGAAAGGGAGGAAGAAAAAGTAAGAGTAAGGGTAAGAATTCGACAATTTCAAAGAGAAGAAGAATAGTTTGAAGAGTTAGTCAATAATAGCAACAACCTAAAACAAAGAGAAAGAGGTAGAAGTAAGTGGCAGAGTATGGACCAATCCAAGGATGTGCTGGAAACAAAGATTGAAAAATTATGGCAGTTGATGATGAAATAGTCCAGGATGAGGGAAATGATAGCAGAAAGGATGATCAATTAGAGTTTGAACCTGATTGACAAGGAGAGGAAGATGAAACAGAAGACAACAGACATACAACAGACATACAACAACAACAAAGGTGTAGAGCATTCAGATAAATACAAACTAAAGTTTGGGACCCTGGAGGGTTTCTATCAACATATGAAGGCACATGATCAGGAGATCATGAATGTTTTCTACCTTGGGAGTCTGATGCAGGAGCATTCGGCTCAGAAATATCATTGTACTTTATTAGACATAGGGAATCTTGTGTTTTAAGGAAGTTGGTTTCCTAAGTGTTGAATTGATGTAATTATTAAGGTTTTGAGCGATTTTAATGAGAGAAGCTAGAATAGGGATTTAATTAAGTATAGTGAGGCATATTTATAAATGTTCTCGAATGTAGGAGAACATGAGAGATTTAGGATAGTTGAGAGATTTGAGAATTAATTGTAAAACTTAGATTAGGAGTTAGTTCATGATTTTGTGGATTAGAGAGGATCCTTAGAGATAAGGAAGAGATTTTAGGATTTTGTTGAGAAGGTTATGGATCTAAACCAGGAATTGGTTGTAGAATCCTTTTGTATAAATGTAAGCCAAAAATGGAAAGAAAGCATTAGTCAAGTCAAGATAGATAGTTAGCTAGTTAGCTAGTTAGAGGTTGTGAGTTAGAGGTTTGACTGTAAGCCTACGGGCAAGTAGGAAAATAGAGGCCACTGATTAGAATATCAGGCCAAAGAGAGATATACTCTTATGTAAATACTTGTTTATTAATACAAATAACTCGATTTTGAGTTCATGTGTGTGTAATGAGTAATTGAGATATAGATTGTGTATGATCTTGAGTTATTCTACGTAACATGGACTGCAGGTGCAGAACCAGAGGTGAAATATAGAGAGGAGTAATAAAGAGATGTTATGGCTTTACACACATCGACAGTACAGGAGGAAGCCTTTAATGTTACAATGAAGGTGAAGGAAGCATAAAGGTGTGAGCAGAGTTAAGCTCAAGAGGAAATTGTGTGGCAGAACAATTAAAGACTAGAACCCTAAAGAAATCCAAAACAAAGTAACAATGAAGAAATGTCATAAAAGCAAAGTAAAGGGAAGAACGAAGAAGTGAGGTGTCGATGCATAGGAGTCATTGGATCAGCTAGATCAATAGACAAGATTTTTTGCGATAAGTGACCAAGATTAAGTCACGTAGAATGGAGTAAAAGAAATGAACGGCTGAGATTAACTTAAGTGTTAGTGGAAGAGGAATCTGGAGGAGCCGTCACAGCCGTCGATGGTAGAAGATCTACAGTCATCGGGCACTAATAAGCTCGGGCATTAGTTAAAGAAGAAAGGCGGGTTTATAAGCGAAAGCAGGTTATTAGATGGAGAAAAAGTGGTAAGTGGTAATAGGGGGGAGTCAACCGATTCCATTTATTGACTGACACATAGCATGTCGGAGGAGAGAGGAAACCGATTTATAGGGTGGGTAATCCTTGTGCAAGTGGCTCACTTGATATCATTGTTAAGAGTTGGATCAAATGGGTTTTGATCAAATGGTGGAGGATCACCGAGCAATTTTGTTGATCGGGGAATACATCAACCATTAGATTGCAGGATAAGATCTACGGCAGAGGTTGAAGCCGATAAAACTTGGGAAAGAGCAGACCCGAGAAGTTTATCAACACGAGTTAAAGATTATTTGAGTTCTAGAGGATGAGTGGAGATCACACGACATCCGTTGATCTAATGGAGTGAAATCAATGGTGGAGAGTGAACCTGATAAAGGTAAACATCGGAAAATGTGCAAAGGCTGAGGAAAGGTGAAAAGGTAAGGTTTACGTGTGTTTATGTGTATTTCTATTATATAAGAATTATAATAGAAATAAAGCAGATAAAGGTTTTATGGGTTAAGTTTGCATGTAACCATAGTTAAGTGTGGGGTTTGGTTAATATGCGCGAGATTAAGGATTAACTAAAGTTATGAGGGTGTATAAAGTCCTGATGGAAAGATTAATGAAGGGTTGGACTATAGAAAGTCAGATGAAATGTTTCCGCATGAGATTAAATGAAGGGGCCTTAAACCTTTGTTTGTGAAGGTTTTCACCATGGATCATGTGATTAAGGCTTGGGACCAGTGACGTGCAATTTTATTTGCATAATGTGGGTATTTTCGCCTTAGGCTGACATTAGCCTGTATGTCAATTATGTTTCCTATCAATCTAGATATTGTGGACCGATGTTGAGGGTGATGTGTAAATGCATGGTGTACATAAATGTTTCTTTTGTTTTAATGATGATGTCCACATGGTTCGTTATGTAAATCACTATGGGAAAGAGTGTTGAAAGAGAATTTTACATGCCAGACAATTGTGGACAATTGTGAAAGGCCAGGAGGCCTTGGGTTGACGGTGGTTGTCTACCTAGAGGGGTTGATGGCACTTTCTTGCCCGAATTTCCTCTCCTTAGATATAATATGATATCAATAAGGGAAAATAATTCACCAATATAATAAGAGGGGGAAATCCTTAGGAAACTCTATTGATTTGGATCTTGTTGGAGGAGGCCCAAAAATTCCTCATAGAGGGGGTGGTGTTGGAGGAATAGACAGGATGCTGCCAAGAGGAATCCTGTATTGGAACCTTTATGTTTATTGGAATTCTTGAGCTAGTTAACTAGTGGAATTCTAGAATGGACCTAGTATGGTCTCTGTCAAAGAGTTGTCTAGATGTGAAAATCACTCAATTTGGTTGTGGAAACCAGTTCCCATGGGTTGGGAGGAGCATTATTTTGCCACTGTGATTCTCATAGCAGAAAAAATTAACTAATCAATTATGTGTTGTGCTAAAAATGGATTTTCTATATAGTTTTGTAAATATTTTATGTACATTTTGACATGAAAGTAGCCTAGTGCTCGGTAAGGAATTATCGGCAATGGATTTCCTTCATTGTATTACTAATATTTTGAATGTATTAGCAGGGGCTAGGACAATATGAACTTTATGCATCTATTGATCATTTCAGAGATTAGAGAGTTAGGTTCTCTCTTAGTACTTTTACAAGCACTGTATGAATGTCTTTAGCGGGAGCTAAGACAGTGTGCATGTGGTACAATGATTTATCATTTTGATGATTAGAGTGTTGGTTCTATCTAAGTACTTGTAGAAGTATTGTGATTGAAATATCACATGATATTACATAATTGATTGATAGTTAAAATTATTTCATTTGATTGAAAATGATGTGACTAATATGATTATGTTGGATTTGTTAGTCATATATTACATGGTGCTTGCCATGGAATGTGAATGGGTTGTCAAAACATTCTTAGAAAACTTGCATAAAAGTGACCATGACTTTCAAGAGTAATTGGTAAGTAATGGTAAGTTGATATAGAGATTTTGTTTTGTATTTTATGAATTTAAATAATGGATATGTGACAAAAAGTAGAACTTGCATATTTGCAGTTGTAAATACTTATGACTATTGATAAACATTATTGTTTTTTTGTGGCCTAATGATATTATCTAGAAATAGAATCCTCCATTTGAAAGGGAATCCCTATAAACTGCATTTATGTTCCACACTCACAATGGAAAATATTATTATTATCATGTTTAACAAAATGGTTGAAAACATGAACCATTATGATTTAGTTGGCAACTAATTTGAATCAAATAAAGAAAATTATAACTCATAGAGATAAAGAAAGTTTTACAGGTTCTTTAAATTTATTCGTAAATTGGAAAAATGACTTTCATCTTCATCAACTAGAGTTTTCATCATGTGAAGTGTCAATTCATTGATCATCAAAACTTTGGTGAGGAGTTTTGTGGCTACAACAAAAGGTATTCCTGAACATGAAGAATGCACATGGGACTTCATGGTTATTGTGCACAAAGCATAAGTAACCATGAATTTATTTGGAAATAAATTGCATGTGTTTTATGCAAGGAATTATAGGTTATTTTATTAATTGGAAATATTGCTCTAGACTCTTAAAAGTTGCATGGATTTTTGCATATAGGAATTAATTATTTCATTGGAAAGTTCTGATTTTTATGCAATAAATTTCTAAAAACATACATGAGAAATTTATATATTAAAAACAAATAAACCATGTTGTTTTATTAAAAACATATATTGTAGGGATGTTGTTACTCTTGATAAGAGAATGCATGTGAATCCTACAAACAAAAAAATGTAAGAAGCCATACTAATTTTCATAAAGAATGCATGTGAAATTTACATGGTAAAAGATAAAGAAACCATATTATTTTCTTGAAAGAAAATTATATGGTAAAATATAAAGAAACCATATTATATTACTAAAAGAAAAATTGCATGGTAAACGATAAGTTAGGGATGTTATTTTTTTGGAAAGAAAACACACGTGAAACCTGCACACAAAAAGATTAAATACATCATAATATTGTATATGAAAAGAATGTATGTAAACTTTTCTTATGAAAAGAGAAAGAAAATAAGTTATTTCATTAAAGAAAAGACTCCCAGAAAATTATGAGAGAAATTAGATTATTAATTTTCTTGGAGATATTAGCATGATTCCCATAGACTCTTAATAAGAATATGCTCACAATAATAATATCCATTACATTGGAATTCTTGAAATAAATTTCCATGTTAATTATTGAGAAAAAATGTTAATTACATGCATCATTGTATTAGATTTAGAAGTGAAATGTCTTAGCAAACATTATCATATTCTTGGAAAAAAGAAAATTTAATTAGATTAACTTTCTTGGAAGGGTTTTGATGAATATGTATGCATATATTACCCATGATGTTTATTTAAAAACTGCAAGGATTTGAATACAGAAAGACATGCTTAGGTTTTTTGTGCATGAATTGATGAAAAGTAAAGATTGTTTTCTTAAAACATTCATATGAATCTCATTCATACAAGAACAAGAATGCATGCTTGTTTCTTAAAAATATTATGTGCATCGAAGTAAGGGTCATTTGTTAGAAAGAAAACACATGTTGCATGTACAAAAGAGTAGTCATTTCTATATAGTTTTGTGTGTAGATAGAGAGTTATTATGTAAATATTCTTGAAAAGAATAATCTCTTGAAAAAATTGTCTTGCTAGATGAATTGTGTTAATTTCTTGATTTAGGTGCATACAAGGTTAATTTAAACTTGTTATTGTTTCCTTGGTTTTATGAATAAAATATGGTTAGAGATGGTAATTTATTGAGAGGGAAGCATGAAAAACTTGCATGTAGAAAGATGGATAAATGATATTAGATTATATTCTTTTTGAAAAATAAGTATGTATTTGTTTACATTAAAATAATAGCTAATGATGGTAGAATTCTAGAGAAGTGAATATGTGTTGCATACATTAAAAAAGGGTTATTATGATAAGATCTTGCATACACAAAGAATAGACATTGTGTTATAGAGATATGTTATTTGCATGGATAAAAAAATATTGAGCTATATTTCTTTAGAAAAATTATATGTGATTACTTTTATGCTATCATAACTATTATGTTAGTTTCTTTTGGAATAAGATCATATATATGCATGAAAGATTTTTATTATATTTCGTTTGGAAAGAATATACATTTGTATGTGGGAAATGATAGTAGGTTGTGTTAGCCCGGAATGGAGAAGATTATTTGGGAAAGAAGATGAACTACATGCAAAAAAACCATAGTAATGTGTTGGTTTCCTTGGAATATATATATGGGTAATGTTGGTACAATATTTGGAAAATAATACATGTATTTTTATTCTTTATTGCATTAGTTTTATGGAAAAGAAAACATGTTTTTGCATGCTCTATTATGCTATATTTCCTCCAAAAGGAAACATGTGTCTGCATGATCTATTGTGTTAAGCATTCTTTTGGAAAGTATATGCATTTGCATGCATAGGAACAACATTCATTGTGTTAGTTTTCTTTACGTATTTGCATGTACCAAAAGTAATAACTGAAGGCCTAGTTATTTTGATAAATTTTATGTAATTCACATGCATGAATATCATAACTGATGTGATAGTTTCCTTTAAAGGAATGTCTGGACAGTTGTAGTGATTTGTCTTGCAAGAATGTGTGCTTATGCAAGGGGAATATTAGTTAATGTGGTATTTGTTTATATAAATTCATTGATGATTATATGCTTGTAACTAATGCATATGCAGTGTTATTAAAAGAAGCATGTCACGATATTTTGTTTGCGTTTAATGAATGCACATGAATAGATGGTGAAACACCACTAGTATAGATTTATGAATTGGTTTGATTAATACTTGATTTAATCATGATATCAAAGGTTGTTGACAATAGCAGTTGCATGAAAAGGCTGCAACATATAAAGATGGATTAAGTTACCATTATGGAAGGAAATAAGTTAGTGTTCTATGCCGATTGAAGGAATGTCCTCTGTAGCATAATCCATTGATGGAAAGAAGAGACAATTCTCAAGGGTTTGTGGGTAAATGATGTTATGATGATTTTAATAGCTTATAACAAGTTATGTTTTTTTTTTCTATGATATTATTTCTAATATTTTATGACACTCGTCAAAGGGTGGACTCCCTTATAACCATTGAGTGAGGGGCGAACACCGTCACGAGCATTTAATAATAAAATTAAATGTTTGTTAGTTTTCACCCTACGAGGTTTCCAGGGTATATTAGTGTTCAATGATGTGATGGATTATTTTCTTGGTTTGATAATGATAATTTCTTGCATGATGTGAAGTTTATATTATTAGGAATACAATTAATTAACGGAGTTAAAAGAATCATGGAATTGATGCAAGGTTGAATCATAAAGTTTATGTTAATATGCTACAACAGTGGTTGTCAATGGTTATGTAATTTACTATTCCATTAGTAAAGTTAATCTATGTAATGATGAAAATTATATCTAATGGTTAATGAGGAATTAGAATATTAATTTGGATAGTTACCTGAGTAAATTGTGTAAAAAATTTCTAACTCCATACATTTTAATGTAAGGTTATCGGGAGATGTTACATTATTAAAACAATTTGAATTGGTCAATTACATTAAAAAAAATAAAATAAAAATTAATACAAATATTTATAATTATAATGCATAATTAGACCATTCTAGAACCATATTGACTATGGATCTACCAAGTGTGGAGGAACCAAGTCTCCATCAACACTATTCTAAAAGAGGTTAGAGCCTAAAGAGATTTGATCCCTATAAAAAATTGGTATATCCAGAGTTAAGATGAATCTAGGATAGTATATAAGTAAAAGATATATACATTTAAAATAAAACATGTAATTCTTAACCATGGAGATTTACTCTCACTTCACCATGGAAATTCCTTGTTTCAATTCCATGCCTTATAATTACCACATGCCTAAAAAACGATAACCTATTTCATATGAGATTTTTTAATTAATTAATTTAATTAGAAAGATGAAAAGGACATAACTACTTTGGAGATAAATCTCAACCTTTGATTTATGAGTTTTACTTAGAATATTCTACAAAAATTCATGGAGGTTAAATCCCTACCATCTACCTAAAATTATTGATAATCAAATTAAAATTATGAAAACCCTATTCCAAAATAGACAAGCCTATTGGCATAACTAATACTAAGTAAACTAATAATTTGTATTTTATTTGTTGTAATAAAAATTAGTTATCCACTATTATTAATTTTGTGCTATAATTCTTGTAGCTAAAAATAACATTCAAGAAAAGCATTGTTGTAATTATTTGTATAAGCATGATTACTTAATTTCTAATTTATAAATTAAAAAAATATATTTTTTATTTGTTCCTCACTAAAAGAAACATTTTACTCAATAATGAGCGAACAAAACCCAAACTCTAAAACTCGATATATAATGCATATATTTTTCAAAATTTATATATTCTCAGATCGATAAATAAAAAGGTTTTATTGATAATTATAGTGTTTCATTTCATATATTATCTAGTCCTAAAACTAAGGTCTTTTGAGAGTGAAAAAAACATAATATAAGATAAAAATAGCAAAAAACTTATAATGTCTATGATCCAGGATAAGATTGTAACCTTAATGACCACTTTCTAAATTTGAGCTAAGACTATTACCATGGACACAATACATAAATACTTTTTACAATTTAAACAATATAAAACTAAAACCTCTATAAGAAGGGTTATGCTCCAAAGGAGTTCCCAGAGTTGCCTACTCCTTGTAGTAACCAAAATTTTAGGAGTACTAGATAGGTTGGATAAAATAAATAGCAGATCTTATGGAATTAGAATTGGATTATCTTAGAAAGCCTTTGATGCCATCAATCCTTAGTGCTCATCTACTTTTTAATCTCCCTCTATAGCTTGTTTAACTGAAATTTGAATACTAAGTATCCTCCTAACAAAAGAATCAAATTTTCCCATGAAAATCAAGGGTTATTGTCATAGATCCACAATTGTAGACTGTTAGATTTTAGACTTTTGTGGTCTTCTTTTGTGGATAGAGAGTTTGGATTTTCCATAGTAGTATTTGAACGTTGTTGACATTTCGAATCCCAAAGAGGATCCACCATCAAGTTAATTCTTGAAGAAAAATAAGCCAAAATGTAGGAATAAATAAAAGTTACAAAAATAAATCCGAAAAATATAAATGCTAAGCTAATAAATCTAATATTATATTACATCTATTATAATAAATCATAAATCATAATAATTATAGTAAATAATGTAATTAATTTTACATATAATAATTATGATTAAATTATTTTAAATTAATATGCTGTAAATAAATTAAATTGAATTAAATTTTATATGTTAAATTTTTATAATATAATTAATATTATTATAAGTTAAAATATTATATGAATTCAAACTAGGGAGAGAGATTCATATTTGAGAGGTTACACTTGAAAACAGTTGGTTGAACCAATTTGTCTGATCAAAGGAAACCAATTTCTATTAATCTCAATGCCACCATCCCTATTGAGATTATGTGGATGTTTCATTATCTCAAGGGCTTCCTTGGTCATTCTATTCTAACAGTGGTCATCCCTAGTGATGATCCTAGAATTTTATAGCAAAACATGATGATTAACTTTCAAGGAGTGTTCAACAAGGGATGAAGTGCGTGATATTTCATTTTTAAGGTGTGCTCCATGCTCCTTCAGTCTTCTTTGCAGGGACACCTTGATCTCCAATATAACTTTTACTACAAGAACAATCAATCTTGTAGACTCCTTTAAGTTGATGTTGATCAATACTATATTTCACATGTCTCACTCTTTCCTTGAATTTTCATGTTGTTTTGAAATGAGTGGATATATCCTTCTTAATCAAAATTCTTGCAATCTTGTTAGTAACTCCTTGATTGTAAGGGAGGTACACCTTACTACAATGTGCTTGAGGGAATTGGGAGCTAACCTTTCCTTCAACTATTCTTATAGCCTTCATAATGTCCTTGTCCTTGTATCCTATATTTTTAAATACTATAGTCTAGTGCTTCTTCTCTTTATCTAAGTGCTCGACATTCAATATTCTAAGTGCCCCGATAGTAAGAGTATTGTGGACACCAAACTTTTGATTAAGATGACGACAGGAATTAGCATTGAGGTAACTCTCCTTGTGATTTTTCTTTATGAAGACTTGATGTCCGAATGTACCATATTATTTTCTGGTGACAAGAAATCTAGGAATGATATGTTTTTTTTCCTTCGCCTCCATAGTAAAATTAATTTCAGAAGATATAGAATTAAGGTGATTGAAAAACTTATCAAATTTTGTTTTAACATGTGTCCATTTTACGTTCGTGCCATCAACAAGTCTCTTCCACCAAGCTAGTTTTAAAGGGTATGATTCAAGGGATTTCTTTTCAAAGTAATCCATGTATAAGTTTACAAAAATTGGTGAGAGAGGCGATCTCATTACAACTCTAAATATCTATTCATAATAATTTCCTTGGAAATCGGAAAATGTCGAGTGCAAAAATATCATAACAAAATTCGTTGTTTCAAGATCCACAACTTCCTTACTAACCTAAATGGCTTCAGCTAAAGGAATTTTGGTAAACAAGGACAACATGTCAAAACTTGTTAGGATACCATTTAGATCCACTTTTCATTGTTGATAAATTTAACAAAATCATTGGAATATTTAAAAAAAGAAATAGTGTTTCCAATAAGGGGCTTAAGGATATTGGAAACATATTTTTCTAATTCATAAGTGTAGGAGCCAATAGTATTGACTATTGGCCTGAGAGGAGCCCCTTCCTTGTGAATCTTTGGCAGCTCATAAATTTTGAGGATAATTTTAGAAGGTGTTAGCCTCTTCTTTAATCTCGCATGAAGTTTAGACACCTTGAGATATCATATCTTTCATTGTCCAGTACATTTCAACCAATCTAAAATACCTCATCTCATAAATCGTATTGTTGATTAGTTCTAGGACCAAACCTTGAGCTTCATTAGAATCATAGCTGCATTAGTTCCCTCACGCAATTGTTAAACCTCCATATCAACATCCTTAATGGAAATACCTTTCCCACTCCTAAGCATTGGTATAAGAATTGGCTTTGTGTACAAGTCATGTCTTGTTCCACTTGGGTCACATAACACTACATAGAACCCGTAGTTTGAATTGTACCCCAAGAGGCAGAGACCAACCTTTTCCCTTTGCTATTATGTCTACATGTGGGTTCCATTAATGGTTAACATGTAGAAATAAGAAAAACAAATTACTAGTCCACCACCATCGCAAACTCCCAATAATTGAGTCCCAACCCCTAAAATCTCTAAGAATAAGGTGAGGAGTCAAAAACTAGATAAACCACAATAAAAGTAAACTCAAAAGAGCATTCAAAGAATATATATATGGAGTCATACTTTAAAATATGTTAGCTAGCAACTAAAAAATAAGCCCAAAGATTACATCCTCCTCTAGAAATGATGGTGCATTAATGGTGGGTGTCTTCTCATAATGCCAAATCCATAATAATAATTAATTAGGGATACTTTCCTACTATCCCCACCCATGACATCAACTGTGTTGGCTTTCTCCCTTACACACATTGTCAACTGTTGTCACCCACTTGCTCAAAACTATAGGCAAGGTTGTACTTTAGGTGAACAAAAAGTGACATTAAAGGAAACCTATATTGTTTGAGCCCATAAATGTCCACCTTGACATCTGTGACTCACTCCCTTCTACCAACATAACTGTGCATCATGTTCAATATGGCCTAACACACCATCCAAGGCATTAAATGGGAAAGTTATTTGCATAGTCTTTGAAAATTAAAATATAATTAAAATCTATAATTCTAATTTATATTATATATTTTTTAATATTATTAATTTTACAAATAAAATGACAAAAACAAAAGAATAACTAAATTTAACAAAATAATATTCTATTTTGACATATTATAAATTCCACCTAATTTTAAAACTTAATTATTTTTGAGAAAGAAAATTAATATAGATTTAGCATGTTCATCCTTATATTTATATATTTATATTGTAGAGTATGTTTAATAATAATGATTAGTTTTAAATAGTTTTATATGGTGTTTCAAATTTGAAATTTTATAATAATTTAAAAAAAATCTAAAATTGAGCCATATTTAACATTAATGTGACCTCCTCTAAAAACTATCCCTCCATAATTTTAATGGGTATAATAATTTTAAATAATAATTTCTTAAAATAAATACTAATGCAACACATCACAAACATATTTTATATTAAAATGATTACAATATTTTACATAATAATTTTGTATTATAAATGAATACAATTTTAAATTAAATAAAATGTAAAACATATATATAATACCAATTTAAACTCTTTTTTTTTCCTGAGGACCAACCCATAATTAAAGAGAACAGAATGATGCATAATCGAGTGTTTACAAATATTTCAATAAATACTCTTTTTTTCCCAAGAGAACAATAGAGCCGCTCTTTCCTATCTTATTCTTTGCTTTGCTGCTTGCACACTGTAAACTGGTTATAAAACTTAATCGCTAGTTTCTACATTATCCTTTGCTTTGGTTACACAATGTAAACTAGTTATAAAACTACATTCGCTATAAAACTTGATCTTAATCTCAAAAGCAAGTTGTTAATATTCTATTCAGTGTCTTGCCATCATGTTGAGAAACTGACTCCACATGTGTTCATTACGATGGTCTAAATCTGATACAGTCTCATTATAATAGAATACAGTTGTATTTACTTATGATTCATACCTATCTGCATCGCTCAACAACACTCCAATTATTTCAAAATTATATAAATAAAATTAGTTTAACCATTTGGTAAACATAAACATCTATGATACTTAATAACAAATTACAAATTAATTGATATATATATATGTGTATAACAAGATTTTATGCAATGTAAATAGATTTTTTTAGCATTATATATAACAAGATTTTATACTGTGTAAATAGATTTTTCTATAATAATATTGACTAATATTTTGATTTATTAATATTATCTTTCTAAAAAACCATAATTTATATTTATATGAATTTTTTTAATTAATTAATTTATTTCAGAAAAAATAATAACATAATTATTTTGGAAATAATAATATTTTAAAATATTTTATGGAAATTAATCCTTCACAAAATAATTTACAATATTCTTCATCATAGTCACATAATTGGTGTACTTTTTGTCTTTTATATAACTATGTTAAATGGTAATTAAATTAAAATTTTAATCCATAGATTGAAAATTGAACTTTTGTGAAATTGCATCTCAATAAATTAAGTAGTTAAAGTATAATTTCAAATTTTAACTAAAAATCAATTTATACAAATATTAAAATATAATTTCAAATTTTAACTTTAAAAAACAATTTATACAAATATTAGAATCTGCAGTTTCAAGTTTAAGGTCACTTTCAACCAATGAAGAATAACGCAACCTCTTAACCAAAAACACCCTTTGTTTAAACCAAGAACTGTGAAAAAAATTATTTTGTCACATGAAACTACATATATCTAATGAACATATTGCATATTGCAGTACGTATTAGCCTTGAAGAGTTCTGAGTTCAAATTTGCAACGGGTTCCAACCAAGAATTCTGGAAAAAGATTATTTTGTTGGATGAAATTACATACATCCAATGAACAGATTGCATAATCAAGGTGTGGTACGTATCAGTCTTGAAGAGTGTTGAATTCAATTTTGCTCGAAGAGCGTTGAATTCAATTTTGCAATTGTGAAAATCTGTGATTTTGATTCATTTTTTTGAAGTGTGATATTTAAGGATAGATTGCTTCCCCAGATTCCACATCAAGGAAATTCTTTGACATGCTATCCTAATCCTAAGGTACAAGTGATGGTTCTCAGAATTTTAATTTAAGGTACATAACTATATATAAGGCACATCGGATTGTTCGCTGCAACTCCCCCGTCTATGAGGTTGTAGCTTCTAGTGTTGCTCGAAGAATGTTTCGATGTGGTAAGCAGGAAGATATATTGGAGCTACTGAAGTTTCAATGCAGACGTCAGTCAAAAATGCATTTTTCAACTCATTTTGTTTGGCATGCAAAGAGATTTAGCATATCATATTACTTTTTTAACTCGCATTGGAAATCATGTCAGGCATTTAAAAGTTTAGTTTAGTCACTCTGGATTAATTATATTATATAAAGTTTTGTTGGAATGATAATTTCAACCTGCCGGAAGCTCACAGTTGATCAACGACTCAGCTTATACAGAAAATAGCGATTGGACTTTCCCTGCAATGCGATCTGGTTTCATATCGCATTTTTCCCTTGTTTCATTTTTTGGTTACCTTTTGTTTTGTGCGATCGCGAATCTTAAAACTTCTGCGCGTTAAGCCCTTTGCTCCTTATCCGCCGATGCGATGGTGCGATGTTGTAATAAGCCATGCATTAAATTCCGATAAGATATTTTCAGCCGTGTAATTAATGATATTTACTACGGTTGGTAAATGTAGGTGAAATTTTTAATTTTATTGTTTTCTATTTTACAGAAGTATGGGCACAAGCAACACGTATTGTAAGATATTTTGCGTTGTTCATTATAAAAAAAATGCAAGAGCAGACAGAGTGTGTAGAATTAGAGAAAGAGTTGTTTTTTTTTCCTGCAACGCAACTGAAACTGCCGTTTTCTGAGATAGTAAAATCAGATGCTGGAACTGAAGCGTTCCTGTTGTAATCCCTCTACAGAGGAAGACATTTATGTAACAGTTTTCTTTTCTTTTTATATGATTAAGATCCTGTATTGAAATCAGAACGTTGTTCTCTGTGTATTTGTTTTGTGTTTGAAATCACCAGAAATTACCAACATGGTATGAGAGCAGGTCTAGGCACTCAGTGAGTCAAAAAACAGAGTTTGTTTTTTCACTGTAGGAGTTGTAAGAAGCTTATTGAGCAGAGAAAGTTCTTTGCTTGTTTTTAATTATACAGACAGTATCTCTTCTTATACAAGTTAAGATGGCAGATGCCGGAACAAGTTTGACAAATTCCCAACTACCACAGTTTAATGGGAAAAATTACAGTTATTGGTCCATAACAATGAAATCATTGTTTGCTTCTCAAGGAATATGAGAGCTGGTTGAAACAGGTTATGCTGAACCTGCAGATGCAACAACACTGGCTGCTTTGACAGTAGCAGAAAGAGATCAGTTGAAGAGCGAAAGGAAGAAGGATGCCAAAACCCTCTTTTTCCTCTTCTAATCAGTACATGAAAGTGTTTTTCCGCGAATTGCAGCAGCAACAAAATCCAAGGAGGCATGGGATATTCTCAAAACTGCCTATCAAGGCATGGAGAAGGTGAAGACTGCACAGTTGCAGATGTTGACAAGAGACTTTGAAACACTCAGCATGAAGGAATCTGATACAATAGATTCGTTCTTCACTCAGGTTATTAGGTTGATAACCCAGATAAGATCTCATGGTGAGATTCTTGAAGAAAGAAAGATTGTAGAAAAGATCTTGAGAATTTTACCCTCAAGGTTTGAAGTTGTTGTACTAGCAATAGAAGAAACAAAGGATCTCTCATAGTTCACAGTAGATGAACTGAGTGCTTCTCTTATGTCTCATGAACACAGATTGAGTAGAGGAACAGATTCCTCTTGTGAGCAAGCATTCAAGACTCAGATGTCTTTTGGCCAAGGAAAAGGTCGAGGCAGAGCAAATAACAGAGGTCGTGGAAGAAGAAAAAACAGAGGCAGAAACAATCCTGCAAGCACAAGCGGAAGGAGCTGCAATCAGAACCAAGATGAAGGTTCAAGCAAACAACAAGCTCATGGACAAAGGTATGACAAATCCCAAGTCCAATGTCATTATTGTAAGAAATATGGGCACTACGTCAATGAATGTAGAAAAAAACAAAGTGACATGAATAATAGGCAGAATGCTAATTTTGCAAATGAAGAAGATAAGAACCCAAAGAACGTGCTGTTAACATGTAACATAGCACAAGACAAACAAGAAGATTTTTGGTTCTTAGACTCAGGTTGTAGTAATCACATGATTGGAAATATTGCAATGTTTGCCAATCTGGATGAAAATGTGAAATCTGAGGTAACAACAGGGACTGATGATAAGATAACTGTCAGGGGTAAGGGCAAAGTCAGTATTCGAGCAAGAAATGGAGAACAGATGATTGTGCCAGAGGTATATTATGTACCTGGGCTGAAATGTAATCTTTTGAGCATCGGACAACTCATTAACAAAGGTTACAATGTGTTCTTCAAAGATGATATGTGTACAATCATAGACATACCTCCAAGTAAGAAGATCATTGCACAGGTGCAGATGACCAGCAATAGAATGTTTCCTCTCAAACTCAGAGCAAATTTGAAGGAAGGAAGAACTATTGTAGCTGTAACACAAGAAGTCTTTCAGGAACAAGTGAAAGATGAGAATTGGTTATGACACTTGAGATTTGGACATCTCAATTTCGGAGGCTTGAATCTGTTGCACAGAAAAGGAATGGTAAAGGGATTTCCGTTGATCGAGAAACTGGACAGCCTTTGTGAAGGATACATCTTGGGTAAGCAACACAAAGAAAGCTTTCCAGCAGAAAAGAGTATAAGGGCAAAAGCACCCTTGGAAATAGTTCACTCTGATGTGTGTGGACCGATGCAAATACCATCATTTGCTGGAAATAAATATGTTTTAACTTTCATTGATGATTACACTAGAAAGACATGGGTGTATATGCTGAAACAGAAGAGTGAAGTGTTTGAGAAATTCCGCCACTTCAAAACTCTTGTTGAGAAGCAGTGTGGGCATTATATCTAAGTGCTCAGAACAGATAGAGGAGGAGAGTACATCTCCAAAGACTTTCCGCGTTTTTGCAAAGAGAATGGCATACAAAAGCAGTTCACCGCGAGGTATACACCTCAGCAAAACGGTGTTGCCGAAAGGAAGAATAGGACCATTCTTGACATGGTCAGAAGTATGTTAAAGGCAAAGCACTTGCTGCATGAGTATTGGGCAGAAGCTGTCACTTGCGCAGTTTACATCTTGAATAGATGCCCAACCAAAGCTGTCATGAACAAAATACCAGAAGAAGCATGGAGTGGTCAAAAGCAAACTGTCACTCACATGAGAGTATTCGGTTGTGTGGCATATGCACATGTACCGGATCAGCTAAGAAAGAAGCTTGACAGTAAGGGGGAGAAGTGTGTCTTTATTGGCTATTGTGATGAGTCAAAAGCATACAAACTCTATAATCCATCCACCAAGAAATTGATAGTAAGCAGAGATGTGCAGTTCATTGAAGATGAAGCTTGGGATGAAAGCTTAAAGAAAACAGTGAATGTGAAGACAATAGTGTCTCATGAAGAAGAAGAGAAAGGGACAGCAGCAAATAATCCTTCCTTGGTGGCTCTTCCTCCACCACAGTAAGTACAACAAACCACACCACAAGCTGGAATTCGAACAGCCTTAAGAAGTCAAGGAAGTGCTTCTTCAAGCACACCACAGGGATCAGAAATACCCTCAAGTTCGGATGGAACTCCAAGCACACCAAGAAGACCAAGATTTAGAAATCTGAATGAGATTTATGAACAAGGAGAGGTAAGTAACAATACCGGTCTGAATTCATTATTCACTTTATATTGTCATATTGATGACCCAATTCATTTTGAAGATGCTGTAAATGAAGATAAATGGATTAAAGCAATGAATGAATAAATTGGTGCAATTGAGAAGAGTAAAACATGGGAGTTAGTGGACCTCCCTAAAGGAAAAAATGCCATTGGAGTTAAGTGGGTCTATAAGACCAAAAGCAATGCTGAAGGCAAGATTGACAGGCACAAAGCAAGACTTGTTGTGAAAGGCTACAAGCAGCAACAAGGCAAAGACTATGATGAAACCTTTGCACCAGTAGCAAGGATAGAAACAGTCAGAACATTGTTGTCTATTACGGCACAACACAAATGGAAGATTTATCAGATGGATGTTAAATCTGCATTCCTGAATGGGGTGTTAAAAGAAGAGGTTTATGTTGAACAACCTCCAGGCTATGAAGTTGAAGGCCAAGAGCATAAAGTCTGCAAACTGAAGAATGCTCTTTATGGGCTGAAGCAAGCTCCAAGAGCATGGTACAACAGAATAGATACTTATCTGATTGAGAATGGGTTTGATAAGTGTGACGGTGAACCCACACTCTACATAAAGGAGAATGACGGTAAGATTCTTATTGTTGTTTTATATGTAGATGATTTAATTTTTACTAGCAATGATGCTTCTCTCATTGCTGATTCCAAAGCAGTCATGAAAAGTGAATTTGAAATGACTGACTTGGGCTTCTTAAGATATTTTCTTGGAATTGAAGTAGACCAAAGTGAAAATGGTGTTTTCATTTCTCAAGAT
Organism: Pinus tabuliformis; assembly: GCA_031772625.1. Taxonomy (NCBI): domain Eukaryota; kingdom Viridiplantae; phylum Streptophyta; class Pinopsida; order Pinales; family Pinaceae; genus Pinus; species Pinus tabuliformis. Next base: position 220,089,824 of record CM062817.1, read on the forward strand.
AAATATGTAGAAGCAGTGTTGAAGAGATTTAACATGCAGAACAACAAAGCAGCTATGACTCCAAATGTAATGGGGTTGAAATTGACCAAAGAAGACAGAAGCAAGGATTTTGATCCAAAATTGTACAAGAGCATAGTTGGCAGCATTACGTACTTAACTGCAACTAGGTCGGACATTATGCACGCTGTGAGTTTAATCTCCAGATTTATGGAAAGACCGAAAGAGATTCATTGGCAGGCACCCAATAGGATTATAAGGTATGTGAATGGAACGAAGGGGTTTGGTATTTTATACTCCTCTTCTGAAAGTTTCATGTTGACAGGTTACACTGACAGTGATTGGGTTGGAAGCGTTGATGATAGGAAAAGCACATCGGGATATGTGTTTCATATGGGATCGGGAGCCATCTCATGGGCTTCCAAGAAGCAACCAGTGGTGTGTTTGTCAACAGCAGAGGTAGAGTATGTGGCAGCAACGGCAGCAGCATGCCAAGCAGTGTGGCTGAGAAGAGTTCTCAAAGATTTGTGTCATGAACAAGAAGAGGGCACAACCATTTACTGTGACAATAGCTCAGCAATAGCATTGTCTAAAAATTATGTTTTTCATAAAAGAACAAAGCACATAGACACCAAATTTCACTTCATACGTGAATTGGTTAACAATGGTGAAATTGTTTTGCAGCACTGCAGAACAGAGGATCAGTTCGCTGACATCTTGACAAAACCATTGGGAAATAAAAGTTTTGATCATTTCAGGAAATGCCTGGGTATGCAGAAAAACACAGCAGTTGAAATTAAAGGGGAGTGTTTGAATGATAATTTCAACCTGTCGGAAGCTAACAGTTGAACAACGACCCAGCTTATTCAGAAAACAGCGATTGGACTTTCCCTGCGATGCGATCTGGTCGCATATCGCATTTTTCCCTTGTTTCATTTTTTGGTTACCTTTTGTTTTCTGTGATCGCGATCTTGCGATGCGATCAAATCGCAGATCGCAGATCGAAAATCTTAAAACTTCTATGCGTTAAGCTCTTTGCTCCTTATCCGCTGATGCGATGGTGCGATGTTGTGATAATCCATGCATTAAATTCCGATAATATATTTTCAGCCGTGTAATTAATGATATTTACTACGGTTGGTAAATGTAGGTGAAATTTTTAATTTTATTGTTTTCTAGTTTACGGAAGTATCGGCACAAGCAACACGTATTGTAAGATATTTTGCGTTGTTCATTATAAAAAAAATGCAAGAGCAGACAGAGTGTGTAGAATTAGAGAAAGAGTTGTTTTTTTCTCCTGCAACGCACAACAGTGCTGAAACTGTAGTTTTCTGAGATAGTAAAATCAGATGCTGGAACTGAAGCGTTCCTGTTGTAATCCCTCTACAGAGGAAGACATTTATGTAACAATTTTCTTTTCTTTTTATATGATTAAGATCCTGTATTGAAATCAGAACGTTGTTCTCTGTGTATTTTTTTTGTGTTTGAAATCACCAGAAATTACCAACAAGTTTACCATAAAAGTCGAGAATATTTGTTGAGATATTAATTTCACTCCGAGTTTGGGGTTAGTTTAATTTTATTTTAGTTTTGTCGAGTTCACTTAGTCATTTATTGGCCATGTTTTCTATGCATTTTATTTAATTATTTTAAATATTGAGAAAAACAATCTTCATTCTTGGTCAATATTGCGAGTTGGTGCAACTAATTGAGTTCATATGCGGGAATTATGACGCTCGTTAGTGTAATCATATATTCCCACATGTAAAACACACTAAACTAGAAATCAAATCAAATGTATATTAATCAATCTCAAAAAATTATGTACAAGATGTACATATAAATACATATAAGAAATAATTTAATTAGTTCCTAGGAGTTCTTGGACTCCAATAACTACCCAAATTGACCCAAGGTTAATCTTGAGGATTATCTATCTAACACTCCCCACTTAATTCAAAGGGATATACCAAAGTCCAAGAACGAGAGTTCAAAATGAAAAAATGCATCTCAACGAAGAGTTGAATGTCTCTCAAAAATAGTTTTGAAGGATGACCACAAACCAAGATGGGAGAACTCAAAGTCTCAACCAACACCAACTCTGGAACCTTTATAGTTTTTCTTATAACAAAAAAAATGTGGTTTTACGGTGACCACAAACTCTGAAACTATCACAGTTGTTCATCGACCAATTCAAAACATGGAAGTGCTCAATCAACTCAACTCTGTAGTATACCTAGGAGGGATAATATGGGATACAAAGAGAGGTACCAAAGGGAATAAGGTAATAATGGGATGGGCCATAGTAATAAATAAAGTGGTTAACATGTATCATGTAAGGGACCACAAGTAGTTAACAATAACGTAATAAGCCCATCATATTAGATAGATGGTATTAAGGGAACCATGGTAATGACCCATGGTATTGTATGTATGAAGCCTATATAGAGGCTAGAGACTCCCCATTGAGAGATGTCAAGGATTATTGTATTGTCAAGCATATGACTTGTGGAGTGTTCTCCTTCCTTAAGGAGTGAATGTCTGGTGTTGCCTTACCTTCAGGGTTTTGATCAATAAATAAAAATTTCTATCTATATTCAGATCTTATTATTTTTGGTAATTATTTACAGTTATTGGGTATATTGGTGTCATTTAATATATTTTCAAGTCAGATCTATAACAAGTGGTATCAGAGCACTTTCTAGGGCGAGTGGTATCTCCATTTGTAGCAATTTGTTTTTGCTAGAGACGTGTTCCGGCGTCTTTAAACCATGGGATTTGTCATTGAGTGCATAAATCTGCGGATTTGGAGAGGCATGCACGCAGGAAATACAAGAGGTGGTCATGCTTGTTGGACTCCCTTGTAACCCCTGTGGGTACCCCTTCGAGTAGTAGCTCATTAGACAGAATTGCACACAAACTGTCTTCCACGTACCCTTTGGGTATATCGGAAGCCCCCTAGGCTCACCTAAAACCTTGCCGTAGATAAACCGTCGGTCGTCTTGCTGCTACAGTACATCGAGAACAACACTCGGGGAGATTACTCGCGCATACAATATGGTAGTCGGGTAATACAGCTAAGGGTATGGTTGATCCTCCTTAGTTAGTGCCCTGAAAGATTACGCTGAGTACTATTGTTGGACTCTTATGTATATTGTGATATGTAGAACCTAACACTCCTTTAGACCATAGTTCCCTCATCTCTCTAAAGATCGCCCATCATCTTCTTTGCCAGATGATATCTAACAGGTTGGGTTTTGTCGTTGCCGCAACAATCAGATCCACCAGTTCAGGGTCTACCGCCACAGTACCATTCAAATCTAGCAGCTGGGGTTATGTCGTTGCTACAGTCCTATTCTCATTCTGCAGTTGAGGGTTTCATAGACAGATCTGACCATTTGTGCAGGAAGGCTTGTGGCCCCTATACCCTAAGGCGATTCTCGCACGACATTGGGCATGATTAAATTTTCTGGAAATTGGCTACTGTAGTATTGATAAGCGGGGAGTAAAACTCCTTTCAGAGTAAAAAAAAATGAGTCTGAGGCCATCCTTGGATGCTTATAAGAGACTTAGCCCATAAGAATTAGGACGAAAAGCTACCTGCTACACATCAACATAGAAGAGCTGTTAGGATCAACTTCCATCTCAAGCGAGTGAGGCACCAACTAGATCGAGGGTTCACCTTTCTCTTGGATGGCTAGATGCTCATGCATGGTACTAGTGGACTACTCTTTTGAGTAGATCTTATTATTTTTGTTTTTCTTATGTTTCAGGGATGAAACATGTTTAAGGTGGGTGGAATGTAGTATACCTAGGGGGGATAGTATGAGGTACAGAGAGAGGTACCTAAGGGAATAATATAATAATGGGATGGGCCATAGTAATAAATAAAGTGATTAACTCGTATCATGTAAGGGACCATAAGTAGCTAGCAATAATGTAATAAGCCCATTTTATTAGATAGATGGTATTGAGGGAACCATGGCAATGACCCATGGTATTGTATGTATGAGGCCTATATAGAGGCTAAAGACTCCCCATTGACAGATGTCAAAGATTATTGTATTGTCAAGCATATGGCTTGTGGAGTGTTCTCCTTCCTTAATGAGTGAATGTATGGTGTTTCCCTACCTTAAGGGTTTTGAAACAATGTAAACTTTGAAACGGGAACTGATACTGTTACCCGTTTTGTAGAGGTGGCAAAAAAATGACCCGATTTTCAAAAGTGTTGATGCAGAATACACATGTTTTTTTAAGAACATGGTTTTTGGAACTTTAATTTTTTTCATGTGCATTAAGTTTTAGAATGGTAGTGAATGGTAGTGATTTTCATCCTGATTTTAAAAAGTGAGTATTCTGCATCACACCCTTTTTTTAAAAGACCTATTTTTTGACTTTAAATTTTCTAGTGTGTGAAATGTAAAAAATTATTTTCTAAATTTGATAGTTTTTGAAGTCGTCATTGTATTCATATTTTCTTGTTCTCTATCTTAATTTTTTTTTTTTTAGTGGGGTTTTTATTGTTTTGCTTTTTTAAATTAGAAAGTCGATAGTTTGAATTTTAGATAATCTACATATTTAGACATCCTTAATTAATTTTTCAATCCACATGAAATAGTTGTTTCTAAAAAACAACATTTTTTAACAATGGACATAAAAAATAACCATTTTTAACATAAATATAACAAAAAAACTAAACGTTTTGATAATTTTTTTCTATAATTAATATGTCAAAATCACAATTTTTATACAAAAATATTAACTAAAAATGGTCAAATAATAGTTTTTTTTATGAATTTCATGTCAAAAAGATAATAATAACGATTTTTTTTTCAAAAAAAATGATTAACTTAAAAATCAATGCAAAAATCACATATTACCAATATTGAACGTATAACAACCCTAATTGAGTGTTTTTTCTTCTCATAAAATGTCAAAGTCAAAACATTGCAAAGCTTAAGTTATAAGCATAACTTAAATTTAATCAAGAATGTCACGTAATCCAAACTCTTCGTCCTCTAGAGTTTCATCATTGTCCTCTTCCACAATATTTTCTGTTTCATTTTGCTCATTTTGCTCATTTTCCTCTTCTAATGGGTCTTTCATGTCTGCAAATCCCCCAATATGTGTCTTTCCATACATTCCATGTAATGGTGGTTGGGGTTCCTTTGCCTTTTTTTGCCACACGTGATTCACTAAAGTCCCCTTTCTTCAACCCAATTTCTTGCATTGCATCTGGAAGAAATTGAAGAGCATTAATTCTTTGCTGAATGAAATTGCATTGTAATGGATCTTTCTCAATTGCAATGCAATTTCTTCCTTTTTGAAGGCAGCATGCTAGTGTTGTACCTAATTATCAAGCACAAAAAAATAATGAAGTAAATTAGTACAATGACTTATTAATTAAAAAAAGAACATATTGAAATTCAATTCCATGTGGAAAAACGTACCTGAGCCAGAAAATAAATCCAGAACCGAATCTCCTTCGTTTGAACATATGTCTATAAGATAGTTAATCAATAATTGTGGTTTCTGATAAATGTTACCTATCTCTCCTTTTATTTCTTTGTCTTCATATGTTAGTTTTCTCACAACAGCATCATAAGTCAGTATTTGGCTATGACTCTTTTTGTCCACCCGATTAAAAATCATAGACATATGGCTATCATCTTTTGCCCAACTATCAATATGAATGAACTCACAGTCATTTATAAATTGTTGATCTTCATTGTCAAGAAGATTTGACTTTTGCCTGTAACATAAAATAGTAAAAGTTCAATTAACTTGTACATAAATTAATTTTTCAATATTAATCAAATATACCTTTAAACATCTTACCATGTAAGCTGCATCCTTGAATTTGTTTTCCCCTTGAAGCTTGACAATAACATTGCCAATTGTGTGTCTGAATGAAATGTCACAAATCTCCATAATGGTGATGACGTCACTTCCTTAAATCCCGCCACCACTTTATTAAAAGCTTGATAAGTATAAGGGTCAATATCATAGCAAATGTTTGGAATATTGAAACCATGGGGAATATCTGCAATAACTAGGGCATAATCCCTTTTTGGTACGAGTTTCGCAATGTCTTCACAGTCGCCTTGTATTACTTGATATTGAATAGTGTCTAGCCCATTCCAAATGAAATGATTAAGAGTTGGATCAAGTTCAACATTCTTAATAAGTTGCTTTCTCAGTCTTTCAATCTTTATTTTTTCAATAAAAGTCTTGAAACTTTCTGGTGCTCCATTATCTTCTTTCTTCATATTTTACCAAACAAACAAATGTATGTGTAAGTTTTAAATTAAAAATAGTACACAGATGATTAAAACTGAATGTATAAATCAAGTTACCTTTTTAAATGCAAGATAAAAAGCTTTCAATGTTGATGTAGAACTTGAATCTGGATAGTTGCGTACAACATCATCCCAACTATCTTCATTCAACAATTTAACCATTTGTTCCTGAATTTTCATGTAAACTTTGTGACTGCATAGATAAAGTAAGAAAAAGTTAATATACTGATATGTATAACAAATACTACCAATAACATGTTTTAGTTAAAAGATAACTATAATCCTAGAAATAAGTAAAAATAATTCAGCAAACTTACTTTTGAAATTCTTCAGACATTTCTTCCAATGATAATTCCCCCGACTTCACACGAGATAATATTGTTTTGACAATTTTTTCATTTTTCACTCCTTGCATCGCCCTCCAAGGCGTGATGGTCATATCGTCTGGAAGTTGCTTCAGTTCAGGCGCTGATTTATTGTTGCTACATATCAATGGCTTAGACTTTCTGACCCTCTGGTTTTTAATGCGAATGTCTTCCCACATGCTAAAATTGTCATCAATCAAATTCCAAATATCTCCAGTTCTAAATGCCAATTGGAAAATGTTATCAACACCTCTGAATAAATCGCTAGATCTGCTGTCTTTTCCATTTTTTGAATTGCCTTTATCTTTAATTTGATAGCCTATTTCCATACAACATTCCTTTCAGAAATCTGTAGTAATATTGATCTTATCCCCACCACATTTTTCTAGGAATTCACTATGAATAAATCTAACCTTTTGGATCAAAGTCATAGACATCCTATATTCATTATCTGAATTATGATCCCATGCCACTAACTTTGCTTATGTTTCATTTAAACCAGCATAAATGATACATTTCATCGTTTCAAAATGTGGGTTATTAGGATATTCCTCCATCAATTGTCTTTGAGCTTCAACAGAATGGTTCCCCCAAGCACATAATAATTGTATTCAAAACATTTTGACTTATCAAATGCTTCTTTGTTGGGAACTTGAAGTGGATCAACAAGAAGCACATAACTAACCACATGAGCATATGGATTGTACCTCATCAATGTCTTCAAGTTGTGAAGATGCAGATGATGTGGCTTTCTGACTTGATATTGGCATTGTCCTTCACTTGCCTTATAGGTTTGTGTGACATTTAACTGAAATGTACGACCCCCATCAACTAAGTTTCTCTTTGTCAAATTCTGTCGAATGGCATTTTGTTTTGTTTTGATAATGCCATCACCTAAATCAGCTCTGGGTGTAATGATTTCTCTGCTTTCTTTTGAAGTTTCACTAGGTTCTTGACTGTTGGTAATGACTACTTCAAGATCTTCAACTCTACTTTTTTTCGTCTTAACATTCTCAAGAGATCTATTCTTGGGCATTGTTACTTTTGGTCTTTTACGACCTTCCACAATTTCAATGTCATCTTCAGTAATGGCAACATATGCTTCATTGTTAATTTCAACTTCATCGTCCTCAAAAGTAACTTGTTTACCCTTGCTAGATTTATCCACCAGAGGCCTTTTTTTTCTGATTCTTTGGATGTAGTTTTGTAGCATCATCAATTACTACATTTTCCATGTTTTCCATATCTTCTTCTGACACTGAGTAAAAATAGCTGACAACTTTCATGATATCATGCTCTATGTAATGAATGCCTCCCAACATAATTGAACAGTTTTCAACAAAATTCTGCCAAACAAAATATCATATGTTAATATAATCAAAGTTAAAAAATATAGCGAGACATTTTCAAAACGAAAAATAAAAATACAAATAACAATACTTACCGTGTTTTGTGTCATATCATTTAAGATTTGTTTACACAACTTTGTAGATACCTCTCTCCTGTCATATAATGAATATGATAGTCGGTATTTAATCCTTTCATGTGACTTGGCGGCTTTTGCAAGTACGTAAACAACTTCAGTGTTTGGTACCAAACACATATCTATGACTTTTCCCATCACCTCCAAATTTTCATTCTTATTGCGTGTATCAATGTATAGATATATATTCACAGTTGTGCTCTCTCTTTCTTTCACATACTAGGCTCTTGATGGAAATTTCACCTCTTTTGAACTTTTCCAATCTGAGATTAGCTTCTTATCACTTAAACCAGTTGACATATTTGTAGGTATGAGCTCAGGTGGAGTTCGTTCACCAACATTTTTTCAAGATAGACCTTTAAGACTCCTTGCTCCAGAAAGATTCACAGAAATTTTCCTTGATGCCATTTTCCTAAAAAAAACACATAAATTAGTAAATAAAAAAACATATTAACTTAAATTAACAACAAAAATATACCATAAATTTTTTATTTGTATAATCAAAATTGCTCTCCCCCTCCCCCGACCAGCCTGCCAGCCCACCCCTAGGCCCCCCGCCCGGGCCGCCCCGCCCCCCTCCCCCTCCGGCCCCCCCTCCCCCCCGCCCGGGCCGCCCCCCCCTCCCCGCCCCTCCGGCCCCCCGGGCCGCCCCTCCCCCTCCCTCCCCCCTCGGGCCGCCCCCTCCGACCCCCCACCTCCACCCCCTTCCCCTCCCTCCCCCGGCCGGGTCGCCCCAACCCCCCCCCCGGCCACCCCCGCCCAGGCTACCCCACCCCCCTCCCCCTCCCTCCCCAGGCTGGGCCGGCCCCTCCACCCCCTAGCCCCCCGCCCGAGCCGCCCCCTCCACCCCCCGGGGCCCCGCAGCCCCCTCCCCCTCCCCCTCCCTCCCCCTCCGGCCCCCCCCGCCCGGGCCGCCCCCTCCGGCCCCCCCCCGCCCGGGCCGCCCCAACCCCCTCCCCCTCCCTCCCCCGCCCGGCCACCCCCGCCCCCCCCCCCCCCCTGGCCGTCCCACCCGCCTCCCCCTCCCCCTCTCTCCCCCGCCCGGCCACCCCCGCCCGGGCCGGCCCCTCGCCCCCCCCGGCGCCCCACTCCCCCGCCCGAGCCGCCCCACCCCCCCCCCGCCCGGCGCCCCCCCCCCCCCGCCCGGGCGGCCCTGGTGGGGGTGGCCGGGCGGGGGAGGGAGGGGGAGGGGGAGGCGGGTGGGGCGGCCCGGGCAGGGGGGGGCTGAGGGGGGGGGGAGGGGGCGGCCCGGGCGGGGGTGGCCTAGCGGGGGAGGGAGGGGGAGGGGGTGGGGCGGCCCGGGTGGGGGAGGGCCGGGGCGGGATGGAGGGGGAGGGGGAGGGGGGTGGGGCGACCCGGGCGGGGGTGGCCGGCCCGGCTAGGGGTGGGGGCTGGGGTGGGCCGGGGCGGTGGTGGGCGCCGGGTGGGCCGTGCGCCAGGTGGGGGCGGGGATGCCAGGGAGGGGGAGGGGCGGGCGGGGTTGGGTCGTGCGCCGGTGGGGGTGGGGTAGGCGGGGTGCCGGGGAGGGAGGAGGGGCGGGTGGGATGGGCAGGGGGGCCGGGTGCCGGGTGGGCCCGGGGTGGGGTGTGGGATGGGCAGGGGGGCCGGGGTGGGGGCGGGTGCCGGGTGGGCCCGGGGTGGGGTGGGGTTGGAAAATTTTTTAATTTGAAAAAAAATATGGGGGGGGGAGGGAGTTAGGGGGGCAGGGGTTGGAGAAGGGGGAGGTGTGGTGGGCGGGGTGGGGTAAATAGCAAGATTAGGCTAGACAGTTACCGATTCACCATGTGGTATAAAAAAAAAAAAAAAAAAAAAAAAAAATTGGCTTGGAAAATTTTTTAATTTAAAAAAAAATTATTTTTCATTAAAGTAATTTAATATGAAAATTTCGAAAAAATAATTGTACTTACCTTTCAATTGCGACAATTCTTCGTTGTATATATTGTTGATAGCAATATCGCTGCTCCACAAATTCACGAGTCTTTCAAGGGACTTCAGAAAACCTAGATGTGAGGAGAGTAATAGTGATAGCGAAATTTATTATATAAGTGAAATTACGAAGATGTTTTTCCATACGATTAATGTGGGATAGTTTGTTTTACATTATTATAGAGAGAATATTGTAGAGTTGTTTTACAACGGATTGAATGTGGGATTAATTTGTTTGAGAATATATTATAAAAATTAGAAAAAAATAATTGTTAAGTAAATATTATATACTTTAACTATTAGAATAATTAATGTACAAGTTGTGATTTACAATTTGAATTTTAGTGATTTATTTCATAAAAATAAATTAGTTTACGTTTTTCAATCAATTGTAGAATAAAATAATAAAGGTAAATAAATCTAACAAAATTTTGGAGGGAAATATTTTCACGAAAATTTTTGGAGGGAATAACTTTCAAGGGAATATTTCATTCTTTAAGCTATATAATATTCTTAGGGTGTCACAATGTCCACTTAGTCCTAATTCTGAGGACTATGAGAGTAGCAGTTTTGAAGAATGTGATGGTGAAGTTCAAAAGAATGGATGGTCACGATGTCCACTTAGTCCTAATTCTGAAGACTATGAGAGCAGCAGTTTTGACGTGCATGATGGAAAATTTCAAAATAATGGAGTGTCAAAGTGTCCACTTAGTCCTAATTCTAAGGACTATGAGAGCAGCAGTGATGATGAATGTGATAATGAATTTCAAAAAAATGGAGTGTCAAAGTGTCCACTTAGTCCTAATTCTAAGGACTATGAGAGCAGCAGTGATGAAGAGCATGATGATTAATTTCAAAAGTATGGAGTGTCACAGTGTCCAGATAGTCCTGAGTCTAAGGACTATGAGAGCAGCGGTGATGAAGCGGGGGATGATGATTTTCAAAAGATTGGAGTATCACAATGTCCTCTTAGTCCTAATTCTAAGGACTATGAGAGCAGCGGTGATGAAGCGCGGGATGATGATTTTCAAAAGATTGGAGTATCACAATGTCCTCTTAGTCCTGATTCTAAGGACTATGAGAGCAGCGGTGATGAAGCGCAGGATGATGATTTTCAAAAGATTGGAGTATCACAATGTCCTCTTAGTCCTAATTCTAAGGACTATGAGAGCAGCGGTGATGAAGCGCGGGATGATGATTTTCAAAAGATTGGAGTATCACAATGTCCTCTTAGTCCTAATTCTAAGGACTATGAGAGCAGCGGTGATGAAGCACGAGATGATGATTTTCAAAAGATTGGAGTATCACAATGTCCTCTTAGTCTTGATTCTAAGGACTATGAGAGCAGCGGTGATGAAGCGCGGGATGATGATTTTCAAAACATTGGAGTATCACAATGTCCTCTTAGTCCTGATTCTAAGGACTATGAGAGCAACAATGATGAAGAATAGGATGATGCAGTTAGTCCTCATTCTAATCAGTATAAAGGTAGCAGTGACAAAGGACAGGATGTAACATCTTCAATAAGTAAACAACCACATTTTCAACATAGTCCTAATTCTATGGACTATGAGAGTAGCACTGACAATGTACATGAGGAAGAATATCCATTAAAAATCGAGTCAGATTTTCCATTTAGTCTGAATTCTAAGGACTATGATAGTAGCACTGAAGAAGGGGAAGATGATGGGTATCCTCTCAGTCAAAATTTGAAAATCAGAGCAAATCATAGTGTGGATAACGTTCCTCTTAATGATGATGAAAGTCCTTATAAAAATGATGATCCAATGATGGAGATGTTGCCAAGAAATATTGTATCGAGGAGTAGGAGTAGACCTTTTCGTATTGATGCAAGCTATTCTAGTTATACAAGGGGTAGAGCAGAATATCTGACGAGAAGAAGTTCTATCAGCGCTCTCATTTCAAGTGAATGTTGCGAAAAAAATTGCTTGAAACGTATGGATTTCACATTTGCATTAGAAAGCAGGAAGAGATATTTGTCAATGAATAAAAGCATGCAAAACTCATATTTAGTTGGCTGCATGCAATCTACATTGTCAGGTTATGATTATCATATTAGAAATTTTTTATTGTGTAGAAAAGATTTCAAAATGTTTCATTCAATTGGGAATTTTTGTCTCTCGAGAATTCAAGAAAATTTGGAAAAGGATCCCACATTTTATTCAGAAGTACGTTATAAAAGACAGTTTGGGCCATTATCAAATACTGCAATGTCATGGATGAAAGATTTCTTTTCAAAGCATGGAGAGTGTATGCCAAATAGAGAGACAATACATATTCCAGATAATTTTTCAAGACGAGAAATCTACAACTTATACAAAGAATATGCAGAAAGTGCTGAGGGACAGGGCCACTTTATTACATATCAATATTTTGTGAAGATATGGAAGAAAGAATTCAATAATGTTCGTATTCCTAAGAAGACAAGGATGGGGATTTGCAGTACATGTGCTTCTCTTAAATAAAAAAGGGACAAATGTGAAGGCTCAGAAAGAGGTAAGTGTTCATAACTTTTACTTTTAAAATTGTATAGTCATCAACTATGAAAACATATTTCTTAATGAATTTCTTTTATGTTGTGTAGATTTAATTGTCAAAGAACTTCAGGAGCATCGCGAACAACAAACAAATGAAAGGAAGAAGTTGTACAAGCATCGAAAGAAGTGTTATGATAATCCAAATAAATATTTGGGTTTGGTAATTGATGGTATGGACCAGAAGAAAACACTTTTACCACATTTTGTTCGCACACCCAAAAATCTACAAGAGGAAAATTTTATTCAGTTTCACTTGGTCGGTTGTATGGTCTTCAATGGGAAAATGTTGCCAAGGGTGTACTTCACAGCTCCAAATATTCATAATGATGCAAATCTGACCATAACCATAATTCATGATGTGATTTCTCATTGGTCTGGTAATCTTCCTGAAGTTTTGTATCTACAATTGGACAACACTTGCCGTGAAAACAAAAATCAGATTGTTTTTGGGTATCTGAACATGCTTGTTGAATTGAGAATTTTTCAAAAGGTAAAGGTTGGTTTCCTTCTTGTTGGGCACACTCATGACCATATTGATCAGATGTTCAGTCGTTTTTCAGTCACATTGAGGAGGAAGGAAGTTGGGAGCTTGCCATCACTAATTGAATGTATTAAGAAATCATACATGCCAGAGCCTGCTTTTGAAGTGTTGGAAGAAACTGTTGACATGCGAAGGTTTATTCTGGGATCATATGGTAAGGGGAAATGCATTGAACAACTTAATGACATTAGCTTCCAACATCAATTTCGTATCAAAAAAATTGATGGGAAAACACTAATATGGGGCAAGAAGTATTCAACTACTACAGAGTGGGCACCGTCATCAGGATTGCAATTTTTGAAGTTCATTCCAGATCATCCAATATTTGCATCAAAAATATTGTCATTACAATCAGTTGGTGAAGTTCAGAATGCACGTAGACAGAACAGGGCTATAAATTATTCTGATTGCCTGGAAGAAATTAAAAAATGTATTAGATATACATATGAGTACTTTGACATTGCTGATTCAGTTTGGTGGGAGTCGTTTTTCAATAATCAAAGTGATCTCATTTCGACAACAATAAATGAAGATATACCTTTGAAAAATCCATTTATTTGGCCACAAAATGTGTCGAATGAACATGAGGAAGTAAACGTTGTTGAACAACAACAATCTCAAGGTATTATTAATTCTTCACAGGCAGAGGAAAGAGAGATGTATATAGTTTCCAGAAGATATCATGCACAACGTGAAGCCATGAAAGACCTTTATAGGGGTTCAGTACAGGATATTAAGGAGGGTTGCATGATTGCAGTGCTAGCAGATGGAGATCCCAATGGCTATCCATTTTGGGTTGCTAAAGTTTTAAAGGTCTTTACAGAAAATGAGGATGTTACAGGTGTTGAAGTACATTGGTATGCCACAAATACACACCCATTCAATGGTGTGTATAAGCCAGAGATGGTAGTTGACAAAAAAAATGGTGGAAAAAGAAAAAGAAAGGGTACAAATATAAATCGCCGCCGCACAGACATATTACAATTGAAGGATGTTGACATACTTGTTTATGACTTCAATTTAACAAAGAGAGGAACTCTTCGCTTCAAGACGACAGAGATTCTGAAAAGGTTGTTACCAGAAGGAACAGTGTTGACATGGGACTCTGCTGAAACTAGTCGTAGATCTAGAAGAATTTTGAAACCTGGAATCTTGGGCATGCATGTGGACTCAGATGGGGCACTAGTTGATGACAGAGAAGAATATGGAACATCTTCGTCAGCATCCAGTCACTCATCTGAAGATGTGAATTCTGATGGTGTGCAAGAAAATATGAGTGATTTTGAATAATTGTTTAAGACATTTTATATAACTGATGTATGCATCGTATCTTCAAATAAAATTAATGTTTTCCATATTTTGTTAAATGAGAAGTTATGAAGCATTTTTATGTTGTTGGATTATGTCTTAAGTATGATAAATTTTATTGTTTAAATATCTACAATGCAATATCAAATTAGAGATATAATGTCTCTTTTATTCAGTGTACAAATAAAGACTTTTGAATTCATTCAGTGATATAATTTGTTCATAATGTCATGTTTTTTTAGTTTTGTGGTTGAAAACATGTTAAATTTATACTTAGGAAAGAAAAATGATATTCTACCAGAAACATTAATGTGTTTTTCCTTAAAAGTTAACTTTGTTTGAGACATAAAAAATTGGTTTTATTAGCATTGTTTAAAAAGTATGAAAATTGACCCTAAAAAAAAATCATTATTCCAGTATCAACACTTTCGTTCTGAAGCTATATTTTGCAGGAAAATTTCGTAGTCGCTGCCATTTTTAAAACAACTGCAAAATTGACACCTAAAAAAAAAAACATCGTTCCAGTATACACACTTTTCGTTTTGAGCACTGTTTTTGTGGTTTTTTTGGGGTTTTTGGGCCAGAGTTCCCGTTTTGAGTTTATAGTTCCCGTTTCAAAGTTTACATTGTTTTGATCAATAGAGAAGCATTTCTATCTATATTTAGATTCTGTTACTTTTGGTGATTATTTATAGTTATTGAGTATATTGGTATCATTTCATATATTTTTAGGTCAGATATATAACAAACTCTGACTCAATCTCGCTTGACATATTGAACTCGAACCTGTAGCAGATAATCAAACATTCCCCCCTTGTCAGATACAGGGCCAGAAGTACTCTTTATCACTGCAAGGCTGGTCATCACTCTGGAACATATTCTTCGGTATGACTTGTAAATTTTCTTGGCTCTTTTCGTCCAAACCCAAGAAGAAATCAATCCGAAATGTTAAATAGAATGCACAAAAAACACGGATGAAGATCAACACATTAATCTTTCACATGTCCAACTCTGTTACATTGTTGGCATTGTTGGGCACCAAATTGGCCTATCTTTTCCTTGCATTTCCACTCCTCTTTTCATCCTTTTTGCATTCATTCACATCTATTTACTGTGTAATATTATGAGGTAATTCCCCTTTATCATCTCTTGGGATACTTAATTAATGAAGTAGAGTTATGGAGGTTTCTACCTTCACAAACCACTAAAACCTGTGATGACCGTAGATTATGGAGCACAGGTGTTGACCGCATAGCATATCACAACAGTTCTGCGATTCATAGCAGCTGATCGATCACGACGAAGAAAGATAATTGATTGCAGCTGCTTAACCCGTTTTTGACCATTTATGTTCTTTCTCTCTCAGCGCTAGTGCTGCGATACAACTGATGTATATCTTTGGGCATACAATTGTCAGGATTTGGGGAGTGTTATTCTCCTTTGTATTGTATAAAATATGGGTCATCCCTGTATCAAGGGGAAACTCCTATATGGTATTGTAACAACATTATTCAGATTAATAAGATATAAAACCTTTTGCTGATCTATCGCTCGCTGTGAGTAACGTAGCCCGAATCAGAGAGCTAGGCCCGCTCTTCTGGTCAGGTGCTGCGTGTTTCCCTGTGTTGTGTGTATTTTCTATTGTTGTGTTTATTTCTTGTCGCTGTTACAAATCTATTAGATAACTGTGAATACCTTTTTACGTTTTGTAGTTGCGTTTCACTTTTGTTTCAGCAATGTTTTTATTGCCAATCACGAACACTTGGTTGAGGGCAGATCGTAACCTTGCCCCTACATATACCTTACGTGTTGCCTTGAAAATAATACACACTCGGATTGATACATTAATGTAGGAAAAGGAGTGGACAATTTGTTCATACCTGGACACCAACATTTTGGCATCGCTACCGAGGAGGCTAACGAGGTGTAAGACATGATCTGTGTTAACCAGAGTGTCAATTTCTCATCCTGGGAAGAGAAGAGCTTTCTCACTTTGCTCCATGTCCTAAGTGTAGGTATTTTGTTTATTTTGAGCTTTTATTGTTTTTTGTTTTAGTAGGGCCAATCTCTTGCCCTAAGGAGGGAGGCGCCTTTTGACACCCTACTCCAGGCTCTGAGCTTAGATTTTTCCCTAGCATTTTTGTTTTGATTTCGAGAAACGAAATCTCTTGCCCTGGGGAGGGAAGGGTCCTCTGACGCCCTACTTCAGGTCTTGAATTATTAATGCTTTCTCATGTGTTTGTTATTTCTTGATTGGGGTCTTGTTCCGAGGAGGGAGGAGTCTTTTGATGCCCTGCTCCAGGTCCTAAACCCTAGGTTCCTGTGTTCTTTTCTTTTCTTTTTTTCTTTCGTCAACTGCCCTCTCTTCAACGTGATCTCTTGTCTTGGGGAGGGAATGGTCTTTTGACACCCTACTCTAGGCCTTGAGCATTGTGGTTTGATTTCTGTTACCACACCAACTTGTATGAATAGAGAGCCAAATAAAAGGGGCAGAGGGAGAGCCCCAAAGAAGGGAAGACAAGATTTGGGAAGGAACACCTACATCCAGCAAATCATTGCAAAAGCTGAGTCGGAGGTGTCTTCCCATGCATCCGTGAGGCCAGGTGCACAAAAAAAATCAGAGGGACAATCTATAGATAAACCAGTGCTGTTCATAGCACCCCCTACTGGGTCAATACAATAGACCCTTCCAGTAGCCGAAGAGACAAGCAACAGTATGCCTACTAAAGGAATCTCGTTTCTTGCAACAGAAGAAGAAGAATTTACAAGTAAAACATCCGTGGGAACTCTCCATCCTAGTAGGGAAGAAGAAACTGTAGAGAGGAGATCCGAAGGGTCCAGCCACGGTGACAGGGAGGAAGAGATTGTAGAAACATTTCTATCACCAAAGGATAGAGGAAGCACTATTAAGGCAACTCGAACTCCTGTGATAAAAGCCCTTCCCGCGGAGCTAGCTGAAATCCCTAGTGAGTATTGGAGGATATTCATGGTGCCTACAACATCTACTATTGACTTCCTAATTGGGCATTTGGGGACTGGTGCACCAATAAAGCCCATCCCTTTAACAGCTTTACCCAGTTTCCATGGGCTTACTTCAAAAGATCTTGACACGTTTTTGTTTGAATTTGACATTGTGTGTCAAGGGTATGATTACATAACGGATGCTCAGAAATTGAAAATATTCCCTACTACCCTAGAATGGATAGCCTTGCGGTGGTTTATGGGTATTGGGGGAAGGTCTATCACCACATGGAAAGAAATGAGGAGTTCTTTCTTGGAGAAATACCAAGACTACTGTAAATCACAAGATATTACAGAAGAGCTTTTTAAATTTATACAGAAAGAGGACAAAAATATGAAAGACTGTGTGGAACGCTTTAAATACACAGTGCAGAGGTCAGGTCACTCTGACCTGGATAAAGAAATTTTGAAAATTATCCTTCTCTGGGCCTTTCGAGAAGACTCTTTGGAATTGTTGAATATTTTCGGAAAGGGGGATATATCAAAGGAGGACTTTGATATCATCTATGAGTTGTCTATTCAGTGCTCAAGAGGAGTTGCAAGAAATAAACAAGGGTTTTGATCAACACAGGTATCTGGCAGAGGTGTTACAAAAGTAGAAATTGGGAACCTATTGGACAGCTTGAGGACTGAGATCCTGAGTACCTTGTCTGAACAGATAGACACACTGTAGGTAAAACATAAACAACTGGAATTGGAAAGAACTATGGCTATTTTTTGCCCCTCATGTAGAAATAAACAGCCACAGAGGGAATGTCCATTGAACTTTGTAGAGGAGTAAAAGCATGTGACAAGTTCATGCCCATATTTTCCAGGGCTAAAAGCGGTTTTTCAAGGCATAGGAGAAGATATGGAGCAGTTGTACTTTATGGGACCTAAAAAGCCATGGCAACCTCGGCCGTCAATGGGAAATCAAGGTATGTTTCTAGATCCATCTCAATATTTTAGCAATTTCAATATGGGTCCCCAGACTATGCCTTATCCACCCGTATGGCCCCAATACTAGTTTCCACCTTGGCAGCAGTGGGCTCCTCAAGCTAGTTCAAGCTCCTTGTGGGCTCCAAACTGGTGGGGACCTTCCCCTCCTGGTCAGTTTTCCTAGTCAATGCCACAACAACAACTTCAGTTGCCCTCTAATGTGCCCCCTGGTAATCAGCCTATTCGTCCTCAACTCCCTATCCAACCTAATCCGAATCTAAACAATAAAGGGGCTCAACAAGCTGACACCCTCAACCTGCCTTCATACAACATCTCCACCACAAAATTCTATGAGATGCATTTACAATTTGGGCGGGCTATATGTGCTCAGCCCTCACCAGTGATCATTGAGCAGATTAACAGTGAGGAGATGGAACCAGAAATGGTCGGAGAGGAACCTGTTAGTGCTTGAAATTTCACCTCAGGCTGAAAAAGGTAAACTCCAAGGCAACATCAAACCACTTAGCCTCGTAGCTAGCCCTACGGGGCAGGAGAGGGCTCTCTCCTATCTATCTCAGTAAAGATCTTCAACGGACGAGATAACCAATAAGGAAACACTGATTTTAGGCTAGTAAACTGATAAAAAGGTTTGAATTGAGAAGTTTTAAGATTTTGGTGGAAAATCGGGGAAAGGAAATTTTGGGTGCGGGGACTAGACACAGTTTTTGCAGGGGGTTCTTTGGGGCAAGGTAGGAGACTGTATTGATGCTTTTGAATTAAGTGAATGGATAGAAATGACCGGTGAGGAGCTAAAGAGAGCAAGAAACCTTCAAGAGTTCTCTTTAGACAGATGAAAACATAAATATTAAGCAAACTTAAAAGCAGAGCATGGCAATCATGAATTGTACTTTAACACTTCATTTGCCTAATTTGCAGAAGGAAAAGTAAGAAGATGATTCACATAACAAACTTACAAGTACAAATAGAAGCACACCATCAATACATGTAACCACAGGAATCCCAAAAAGGACTGCAAAACCCTGGTCTTTCTTCCTTTGCCAAAACTGCAGAGATACAATGAATAATACAATAGTAGCTTCTCCCTCAAGAGTCCAACCATGAAAATGACCAAGAAAGTACATAATATAGGCAATCTAACATATTTCCTTGCCTCTTGCGCACCAAGTTGCGGTCCACATGGATCCTCCGCAACTCATCAAGAGTGTGCTCTTCCTCAAGTTGCTTGTTGTGCTGCTCTAACTAGGTGATTGTCCAATTTGCCATGTCCAATCTTTGCCGTAATGAGTCATTTTCAGCTCTTAGGTGCTGAATGATCTCCTTTGACTCTAGGCTAGGAGAAATGATGTCAATATCAACCACCTCTATGCCTGGAACACCTGATGGCCCCTCATCAATCTTGGGTTGTTTTCCTCTCTCTGGTATCTCTTTTGCTGAAGAAGGCGAGGCCCCTTCCACCTGATGTGGAGAAAATACTCGCCGAGCTTCTGTAAATAAGGCCCTGTGGCCTCTCTGATATGTGACCAATGGAGGAGAGCTGACATGTCTGGTCTCAAGAATATCATGCTGCCGTGAAGGCCCTCCCTCCACATGAACAACCTCAGGGAGTGATGATGCTTATGCTGTGAAAAAATCTCGAGAGATAAAATCCTCCCATGGGATACCCTGCTGATCCAACTGATGTATGACCACAAGTTGGATCAAACCATAATGATAGATGCTCCTATGCTGTTGTGCTGGACTCCTTCTCTGCACCAAGGGCACCATCCTCTCAATATTTCGGCATATGAAAACTGGTATGTTTGATGAGCCCCAAAAATGGACAAATATTTGGGCTCATCCAACCTCCTAATTTGACTTAATCCACCATTCTCATTTGTTTATTTCATGTTTTTGATTATTTTTATGTTAATAGAGTGAATTTGGTTAGTCAATATGCCAACAAGTCTAATGGGTGCTTTGTGTAGCCTTGTTGGTCAACTTGGAGACAAAATTGAAGGTCTTAATGAGCACTTGGCAGCCAAATTCGTGGGAGAACAAGCTAGAGGATTTGTAGGAAGGTGTCCCCCTCATTTATGGAGCCTTACCTCGAATTCTCCACCATCAGCTCGGAGTTCAAAGGCCACCAAATCAATGAGCTCAAGGGCAGCCAAGCAAGTCAAGTTGGACTGCTGCTAACTACAAGTCTTGGGCAGCCAAGTCCCTAACTTTAGGAGGACTGTTGGGTCCTCAAATTGTATAAATAAGAAGGTTTGGGGCCTCATTTGGGTTAGCTAGTTGGTAGTCAATTCGTTTAGCTAGTTAGTCATTTTGTTTTAGCCATTAGTTAGCTAGCTTGTAGTTCAATTTTTAGGCCATGGATTAGCTTTGCTTTCAGCTCATTCTCAAGCTCTCCTTATGGACAGTTTTGATGTACTTTTCATTTCTTGATTAATAAAGATGGATCCAACTTTGCACCAGCTCTAAATCTTTCATGGGAGGCTGTAGCTCTTGGGGTTGGGCCCATCTCAAGCGCCCAGTACCTTGTGTATCTTTATGTGTTTTCTGCGTTCTTGAAATAAAAATCTGCTCTTTAGATCTTGCTTTGTTATGGTAGTTGGTTTTGATGGGTAACGTAGATTTTTATGCTTAGAATCGATTGGTAGGAGTTTGTTATGCATTTATATCTTTTGGAATGCTCTTTCTCACGTGAAGTACATGGTTCTCTTTCCAAATAAAGCTGTTGTTCATTTATTTCATTGACAATTAGATTAAGTTAGCTAGGACTTGGTTTGTTTGCAAGAATTCATTGATTCGTTTAAATGAGCATTGTGCAGGGCATCTCTATCATCTTCATCACCTCCTCAAGTTCTATTTAACCTCTGTCTCACTCATTTACCCTCCAACTCTCTCATTTCCCACATAGCTCCATCTCCTTCAACTTTCGTTGGTTCCATCCTTCCAATCATCAAACCATTGCATACACTCTTCCTTCATCTGATCTTCCACTTCTAAAGCCATCACCAGCCTTATTCCTACCTTACACATCTCCCCCTACCATTCCATTACTCCTCCATCACTCCAAACACTCACGGTAGGTCATCTTGTAGCCATTTGTAGACATCCTGTAGAAAACAGAGTATCCTGTAGAATCCTCTGCAGGCATCCTGTAGGAGGCCACTCTCTCGGTTGCTGAGCATCTGAATGCGAGGAACCTCTGTGGATGGATGCTAAGGATCCCTAGGGACCTCTCCTAGCCTTCCCAACCTGTCCCACGCTTTCCTTCCTTCTCCATCCCATCTGCACAACCAAACCCTAGTTAGCACAAGATCACAATCATTCCACACACTTAAAGGAAAAATACAAAAACATAACTTTCATGATGCAAGTAGTTTAGATCCATGCATTTTCACTTATTAGAGGTAATGACAGTATTGGTAGAAGTTGCATTTACATTCTTTGCATTGTAGAGGTTAGACTAGTCAAATTAGGGTTTCCTAGGTTTACATGCTTTGATTTGCTTTCAGTTCATTTTTGTCAAGTAAAGTAGCTTTCCTTTGAGATTATCTTTCGTCCATCAATTAGCAAGCTTCTTCTGTGAGCCTATAGAAGTTGGCTTGAACCCTAGCGGACTTGTGCCAGCTGACCAAGTGACAGCTGCGACAAGAGCTAGTACTTGTGCATATAGCACCATCACTTCCAAGTTTGTACGAACTACCGGGTTGATAAAATTAAGAGACAGGAAGCCCCAGGAGTTGTAGCATTATTGCTACAATACTGGAGCTCACCATCTTTTTGGCGCCGTTGCCGGGGAAGCGGCAGAGTATTGGTGATTGTTGCTATTCTTCTATTTTCTACTACAACCTTCTTCTAAGTAGTTTACTTCATTTCCATTATGCAATTTCATTTATGCAAAAGTAGATTAGCCTTTCTTGCTTTCCTAGATTAGCATTTCCTGCTTTCATAGATTAGCATTTCCTGCTTTCCTAGAATAGCCTTTCAATTCCGCATTTCAATTCTGCAAGCGTAGATTAGCATTTCAATTCCGCAAGCGTAGACTAGCATTTCATTCTTGCAATTTCATTTGAGCAAAATAGATTAGTCCTTTCAATTTCGCAAGATAGTTAGTTGCAGTTCAATCTATTTCATGCTTTGTAGGAGTAGAGATAAGTTAGAAAAATGATTGCACAACACCCCCACTGCTTCACACAGCCAACGTTCTTCTTCGATGGCTGTGATGAAAGGACCCCTGGGTGGACATCAAGACATATCTGAAGAACCTCTAGGGGAGAAGAAGAAGAAACATTCCTCTGAAGCAAATGGCTACAAGCAGAAATGTTGGGAGCAGTCCCTTATCCAAAGATGAATTTGCAAATCAGATCGAAGATTTCAAGAGTGACATGAGGTAGTTTCTTGGCATGCAATTGGATACCTTGCGGATCCAAAAGAAGCAAGAAGAAGCCAAGAGGGCTTTGGTCATTTTTTGTCCTAGGTGCCTTAAAAAGCATCCTAGGAACGAATGTCCAATGCACTCCCTAGAAGTGTGTTTTGTATGTGAAGAATACCATCCTACAGATCAGTGCCCTTCCTTGCCCAGAATCAAAGCTGCATATCAAAGAGCCAAGGGAGCCACTGAATCACTCTATTATATGAACCAAAGGAGGCCACACGGACCTAGATCTTACCAGCAGGAGATGCAAGGGATACCCGAGACCTATTATGACCCTTATCAAGCCACTTTCATGCCTTCTTGGGATCCCCCTGCTCATCCTTCTTGGTCTACACCTCCTCCTTGGTCATATTCTCCTTGTTCCTTCACAGATCCATACTATGCCCAACCAGTTGCTCATCCATTTCACTCTTATGCTCAGCCACAACCTCAGTGGAATGCACCTTATCAGGAGTGGAGGCCCCAGTATAACTCTCATCCCGCTCATTTTCCTCCACCACCTGCTCATCCACAACCATCGCCTCCTCCTCCACCAAGGCAACCCCAAATGCCTACCCAACCACAATGCCATCCATCTCCATCTCAATTTCACACCCCCACTCAGCTACCCGTACCTCCATTTCCAAAACCATGCAATGGAGTAGCTCAACCCAATTGCAAAGCTGAGGCACAACATGTGCAAATGACTCCTTTTGAGCTCAATGATGTTCACCAAAGCTCAGGAAGAGTGTTGCAAAAGAGAGAATCTATTGACAACATTGAAGGACCAAAAGCAAAAGAAGATTCCAAAGAGGAGATCCAAGAACCATGGGCTGCACTTGATGAAGAAAAGAGATCTAAATCAGAGATCGAGAGAGATCCCTCATGGTTACCATCAAATCCTCCATGTACTCAAGAGAAAGATCAGCAAAAGGAGGAAGATGAGAAAGTCATGATAGAAGGTGACATGAAGAATGATCCAGATCAGAAAAAGGACCAAGGATATCAAAGCTATATTGAGACATGGTTCCAGACAGTCACTAAGTTGCAGCAGTACTCTCTTCCTCAGCTATGTTTTGTACATTCAAAGTCAGATCATTTTGTCTCTGAAAGTTGGATAGTTGTCAAAGCATGCATTCCGAGCCTTTACATCATCTTGTCTCTAATCTCGATGTGCACATGGCTCCATTGGAAGTATTCTTATACTTGAAAATGATTTTGTTTTTCAAGTAGGGTAGGGCAGAAAAAAAAAAAAGAACAAAAGAGAAAAAAAAAAAGAAAAAGAAAAAAATGAAAAAAGAAGAAAAGCAAAATCTAAGGTGAAAACCTCCTTGGAGGCGCCTTAGATTGGCTCATTGATTGAAAACCTCCATGAGGCGGTCAATGGGTTGGAAAGAAAAGAAAATAAAAGAGAAAAAGATCTTTGGGTGAAAACCTCCATGAGGCGCCCTAGTTGTTTTTCAAAAAAAAGGAGAAAAAGAAAAAGAAAAAGAAAGCTAATCTCCATTTCATGTTGCAGCAATGACATTGCAGGTTAAAGAAGGACGTTTCATGACAGGAGGAGCACTCAAATCAAAGACAAAGGAGTTTTTGTGCCTTCTACAGGAAGTTTCGTATCTTCTACATGAAGCTTACAAAAATGCCAAATTGATCTCCGAGGAGGACTTGAAGGCTTGGAAAATGTCCATGAGGCCTACCCACATCCATGTTTCCATTCCTCACCCATTTTCCATCATTTTTTTCATGTCATTAAGCTTCTTTCCTCAAAACTGTGTCTTCTACAGGAAAGCTCTGAATTTCTACAGGAAACATCCTGTAGAACCTTTGGACGAGCCAAATCCAATTTCAAAAGTGAATCTAATGGTGGGAATCTATTGATTAGGCCTACAAGCACTTGTGTGTCCATCCCTTGCCTTCATCCATTATTTTTTCACCTCCTTGTGCTTCTCATTGTGCTTATACAGGATCTTCCTGTAGAAATTGTGGGAAACTAGGCATGCATTTCAAAAAGTGGTTTTGCAAGCATGGTAGCTTCCTCAAAGGTTCAAGAGTCCTCCTGCAGTCTTCCAACTCATCCTCCATCATCTCCATACCTGCATCACAGCAAAAATTCATTTTGTCATACCATGCAAACACATGCAAAATGCCTTGAAGCCAAAAACACATAGAGCAGAATTGTTTTTTGCCATAACTTGAGAACCATGCATCCATTTGACAAACCATTTTATGGGGGATTGTACAAGGTCGATGACAACATGCCTGAGCAGTTTCATGCAATTCCGGTGCATGGTTTCCAAGAAATCAGCCTCCATCACCATCAGCCATTTTTGCATTTTCTCCATAACCGTGCATCTGTTTCAAAACCTGTTTCATGGGGAGATGCATGTGGGTGATAGTAGCCTACCCAAGTAGTTTCAGCCAATTCGGATGCACGGTTTCCGAGAAATCGAGCTCTGAAATCTTCAGCCATTTTCCAATTTTCTCGAAATCCGTGCATCCATTGATCACGAATTTGCTATGGGAGATGCATAATGATGATAGAAACATGCTCAGCAAGTTTTAGATCGATCCGCTTTGGCGTTTGGGAGAAATGTCGAAAACAAGTTCTGGTTCGGGGAAGAGGCAGCAACAGCAGCTTGAATGTGCAAATCTGAACGTGGAAATGAACTTTTGTTGCATGCATCCGTCCAGAGGGCACCTGCACAAGAGAAAACAGCCATAAATCATCAATCAAGCTACCATACATGCAGCAAATGAAGATCAACACATGCATGCAGCAAGACGCTTCGCAAGCAGCCGTTTGGCTTCGAGGTACGTGACTTAACCTTGTTCCTCTGTTGCATGAATGTAATTCGAAGCATTGCATGAACGAATGAGATGGTTGTGGTTAAGAGAATCGGTGGCCAGCCAACTGGACACCCTCATCTAGTTCAACAGCGCTCGGTGGGTGGATACGCCACGTGTGCTCAGCCAACTCAGGAAGAAAATTGAAAACGGGCAGTGGTGAACAGTAAACTTCAGCGTGCTTGATGGTAAGTGATTACAGGCAGAGGACTACAGTTCATAGTTAAACACTGCAGTGGAGATAACCGTTTGCATGGCCAACACATGTCTCTGCCACCTCACTCCAAAAATCACGCAGAAATCTGAGTGCTCAGCTGTTGGTCAACTTGCACTTGCAACGTGATTCACTCGAAGTGTATTCAAATTCAGGTATTGCTTCCCTTTTTGCAAAGTTACGTACTCTGAAATGCGAGCTCATGCTGTGGAACTATTGTTTGTCTTGTCTCAAGATGGAGATAAACGAAAATTAGCAGAACATCTTGAAGAAAAATATATGAAATGGTTAGCAAAACTTATTTCAACATCTTCAAATTTGGTCTTGGCGGTTCTTCCATGGCTCTGTTTGGCAGCGGAGGTGGTGGTATTTGCACCAAAGCAGCAGATGTAGGTGCTGATCTTGTTGGCAAGGTTGAGAGGAACATTCCTGAAGACGATCCACGCAACCCAGCTGTCATTGCTGATAATGTTGGTGACAATGTTGGAGATATCGCTGGTATGGGATCAGATCTATTTGGGTCCTATGACTGAATCTTCCTGTGCAGCTCTGGTTGTTGCATCCATATCATCATTTGAAAACTCTCATGATCTTACTGCCATGTGTTATCCCTTGCTTATTAGTTCAATGGGTATCATTGCTTGCTTAATCACAACTCTGTTTGCAACTAACATATTTGAGATCAAGGTTGTGAAGGAAATTGAGCCTGCATTGAAAAAGCAACGTATTATCTCCATAGTAGTGATGACTATTGGCATTGTTGTTGTAAGCCTAGTTGCATTGCCTTCATCCTTCACTATCTTCAATTTTGGTGCCCAGAAGGTTGTAAAGAACTGGGAGCTTTTCTTCTGTGGTGCTATTGGTTTGTGGTCTGGCCTTGTTATTGGTTTTGTCACTGAATACTGCACTAGTAATGCTTACAGCCCTGTCCAAGATGTTGCCGATTCATGCAGGACTGGAAGCAGCAACTAATGTTATATTTGGGTTGGTTGTGGGATAAAAATCTGTTATTATATTTGCTATTGCAGTAAGCATTTTATGAAGCAAAGAAAGCTGCCGCAGTCGGAAAGTATTGTCATGTCAGGAACAGAAACGCGAATCAAGGTTAACCAATGGAAAAACAGTGATTCCCATCCAGCTTCGGCATGCAATATCTATTCTCGGGCAGTTCATTGAAGCTAGGAGACTGTTTCTACAAGAAGCTAGCAGACTGTTTCTACAGGAAGCCAGCGAACAATTTCTACAGGAAAGTTTGAAAAGCGGGAAGCCAAAGGAGAAATCGGCCGAGATGCTAGCCAAGGAAGTCACGAAGGCCATCAAAGAAAAGGGGAGAGATTTGGTTGCTCAGAGGATGAGCAACACTTTCAGTAGGGGGGTGATGATGAGCCCCAAAAATGGACAAATATTTGGGCTCATCCAACCTCCTAATTTGACTTAATCCACCATTCTCATTTGTTAATTGCATATTTTTTATTATTTTTATGTTAATAGAGTGAATTTGGTTAGTCATTATGCCAACAAGTCTAATGGGTGCTTTGTGTATCCTTGTTGGTCAACTTGGAGACAAAATTGAAGGTCTAAATGAGCACTTGGCAGCCAAATTCGTGGGAGAACAAGCTAGAGGATTTGTAGGAAGGTGTCCCCCTCATTTATGGACCCTTACCTCGAATTCTCCACCATCATCTCGGAGTTCAAAGGCCACCAAATCAATGAGCTCAAGGGCAGCCAAGCAAGTCAAGTTGGACTGTTGTTAACTACAAGTCTTGGGTAGCCAAGTCCCTAACTTTTAGGAGGACTGTTGGGTCCTCAAATTGTATAAATAAGAAGGCTTGGGGCCTCATTTGGGTTAGCTAGTTGGTAGTCAATTCGTTTAGCTAGTTAGTCATTTTGTTTTAGCCATTAGTTAGCTAGCTTGTAGTTCAATTTTTAGGCCATGGATTAGCTTTGCTTTCAGCTCATTCTCAAGCTCTCCTTATGGATAGTTTTGATGTACTTTTCATTTCTTGATTAATAAATATGGATACAGCTTTGCACCAGCTCTAAATCTTTCATGGGAGGCTGTAGCTCTTGGGGTTGGGCCCATCTCAAGTGCCCAATACCTCCCTTGTGTATCTTTATGTGTTTGTTGCGTTCTTGAAATAAAAATCTGCTCTTTAGATCTTGCTTTGTTATGGTAGTTGGTTTTGATGGGTAACGTAGCTTTTTATGCTTAGAATCGATTGGTAGGAGTTTGTTATGAATTTAGATCTTTTGGAATGCTCTTTCTCACGTGAAGTACATGGTTCTCTTTCCAAATAAAGCTGCTGTTCATTTATTTCATTGACAATTAGATTAAGTTAGCTAGGACTTGGTTTGTTTGCAAGAATTCATTGATTCGTTTAAATGAGCATTGTGCAGGGCATCTCTATCACCTTCATCACCTCCTCAAGTTCTATTTAACCTCTGTCTCACTCATTTACCCTCCAACTCTCTCATTTCCCACATAGCTCCATCTCCTTCAACTTTCGTTGGTTCCATCCTTCCAATCATCAAACCATTGCACACACTCTTCCCTCATCTGATTTTCCAGCTTCTAAAGCCATCACCAGCCTTATTCCTACCTTACACATCTCCCCCTACCATTCCATTACTCCTCCATCACTCCAAACACTCACGGTAGGTCATCCTGTAGCCATTTGTAGACATCCTGTAGAAAACAGAGTATCCTGTAGAATCCTCTGCAGGTATCCTGTAGGAGGCCACTCTCTCGGTTGCTGAGCATCTGAATGCGAGGAACCTCTGTGGATGGATGCTAAGGATCCCTAGGGACCTCTCCTAGCCTTCCCAACCTGTCCCACGCTTTCCTTCCTTCTTCATCCCATCTGCACAACCAAACCCTAGTTAGCACAAGATCACAATCATTCCACACACTTAAAGGAAAAATACAAAAACATAACTTTCATGATGCAAGTAGTTTAGATCCATGCATTTTCACTTATTAGAGGTAATGACAACATTGGTAGAAGTTTCATTTACATTCATTGCATTGTAGAGGTTAGACTAGTCAAATTAGGGTTTCCTAGGTTTACATGCTTTGATTTGCTCTCAGTTCATTTTTGTCAAGTAAAGTAGCTTTCCTTTGAGATTAGCTTTCGTCCATCAATTAGCAAGCTTCTTCTGTGAGCCTATAGAAGTTGGCTTGAGCCCTAGCGGACTTGTGTCAGCTGACCAAGTGACAGCTGCGACAAGAGCTAGTACTTGTGCATATAGCACCGTCGCTTCCAAGTTTGTATGAACTATCGGGTTGATAAAATTAAGAGACAGGAAGCCCCAGGAGTTGTAGCATTATTGCTACAATACTGGAGCTCACCAATGTTCATCATCCGTACCCGTGTGAAATGCATCAACAAGCGAATATGGTACGAATACAAAGATGCAAATCTGCCCTCACAGGTGAAATAGCGCATGATAAGCCTCATCAAGGGAACATACTCATCCCTCAAAAATCTGAAAGGAACTACACCAGTCATGTGTCTCATAAAGGCAGGTTTAATGTAGGGCTCATACTGAAATCTATCCAACAGTTTGTGCTTGTTCCACACTTCTCCAATATTAGGTATCCCTGTTGCTTGGGCAATCATCTCAGGTGTCAATGTAAAATCCACCCCTGCCAGGTTCACATGCCAATCATGCAAATGAAAAACAAACAAGCGGGCCAATTCCCTGTGATGCTGGATTTGAGAGATCCTTTCACAAAATTCATAACATGAGAGATAGCGGAAACATGTGACTGCAATTGGACAAGCCTGCAAATCGGTCAAAGAGGTGGGCTCCTCTCTCTTATGGTGACCACTCTTACCACCCCTGTGAGGCCTCCTTTGTACCTCAACATCCGGAGTTGACTCACGGTCATCACTTTGCTCATAGTCGGTCTCGGTTTCTGACATGGTTCTGAGAGCAAAGTGGCTGGAATGTACTGCTGCTTCTGCTCAAAAATCTGCTAGCTTAATTGTTGAAATGTTGTTTCAAGGGGACAAATAGCACAAGGGAAATGTTAGGGAAGGGAGACTTTTAAGGGAAATTGGGAAAAATATATGAAATAGGGAGTTTAAGGGAAGGAATCATGATACACCCCATCACACAATTATCATTTGCAAAGTTTTTATGAGAAACAGGGTTTAGGATTAGATTCTTGATTTTTAGGAATAGGGGTAGGGTTTTAGGGCTTTTGGTATTTTTGGTAGAGAGATTGAGTAAAAATGATGAGGGAGGTGGAAATGGGATGTAGGGAAAAAGTGGGGGTGAAGAGGATGACCTTGAAAACAACAAGAAAAACCCTAGCCTTACTAACACTTTGAGTTTCTTAAGCAAATATACATTGGACTCATTATTTCAAAATGATGACTTTAAAATACATCCTCATGCTTTTCAAGCTTTGGCAAACAATGTATTTTAATGATGGGAGGCCTACCTACAACCTTGAAGCAATCCAGAGTTGTTTTGCAGCTTGCAGGCAAAATTTGGTGGAAGAATTCCCAACAGGTCGTGTGCAAGGCTAGACGAGTCGCGCGCGCCCAACGGGTCGCGCCTGTGCTTTTTTTGAACTACGATGGGCACCCTGACTGGTCGCGCTCACCCAATAGGTCGCGCGCAAGGCTCAACGGGTCGCGTGCGGGTACTCTATGAAATTTCGCCCAATTCCTCTTCAATCACTCTTCACTATTACTTTGAGGCACAATGAAGACTAAAGGGAGGGAGAGAGGAGATTTATAGGTTTTGATTTAAATTAATTTCCTTTCAAACCCTCTTTCAAATGTTTTTTGTCATGACACTTTTTCAAAATTTGAAAACTGTTGACTTTATGGTTTCCTTTTGTCCTGAAATTGGCTGAACTGATGTTTTTCTTGAAAATTTTTGCAGGGATAGCTTCTGAGGAATCTTGGCAAAGGGGACCAGGGCTGCATGCTGACTTTCAAAAAATTTTGAATTTTTACAATTTTTACAAAAATTTGAGAAAATGACCTTGGGCTTTAAAAACAGGGTTTTTTAAATCCAAGGTAAAAATTAGTTGTACAAGATGAAATCTTTTTGAAGAAACACTTTGATAGTCATCCATCTGGCCTGCTGGGCATTTATTGACTTTTAAAGACCTGACGTTAAAGAAAAATTGGGCCCAAACCCTAGACCTAGGACTTTTGACCTCAAGACAAGACAAGCAACCTTAAAAGAGTTTATTTACTGAAACAACTGGATCCAGCAGTGCCAAGAGGGGAATACAGACACCAGCTCCTCCATCAGGGTTATGGCATGCCTAATGGAATGCAATGAGATGACACTGATGAGAAACCTATTTATGCAAATGCAAAGAGCTTTGATCGCTGATGGAGGGCTACTAGACCGACTCTAACATTGGCTCCAATGGGGATGGTTGCTCCTTGGAGGTACCAAGAACCTTAGACCTCTGGGAGAGCAGACCAGTGCTTTATAATCATTGGGAAATGGAGTCATTATTTACACATGCGACCCAAATTGGGAGAGATTTATTGACTTTGACAACTGACTGAAAATTGGACTAAATTTGACACAAACTAACTCAACTTCGTACAGAAAATTGACTGATAAAAACGACATAAAAAACTCACACCAACTAATCTCCATCTTCAGAATTATAGCCTTCACCACGGGCCCCAGACTAAAGATGAAAGATCAGTTCACACTTGCAGCGGAATAAAAGTAAAATGGTAATTACAATGATAATTACTAGAGTAGAAAATACTCATACATGATACCTCTTGAGCAGCCGGCCATTGACCGACCCTCCAAGACAATCATCACCGTTCATTTCTTTGAGAAGAAAGGCATTTGGACCACGGTATGCTGCAATTTTGTAAGGACCTTTCCATAAATTATCAAACTTTCCATGTTTCCCTTTGTCTTCATTTCGGGCATCCCACCTCAAAACAACATCATCTATTTGGAAATCATCTGGCTTTGCTTTTCTGTCATAGATTTTCTTTATGCGCTCTTGCAACTTAAGAGTATTTTGAAGAACCTCCTCTCGAGTCTGCTGTAAATGAATCATTTGACTGATCCGCCTTTGCATTGGATCCTCCTCGCCACTAGTTTCTTGAAGCAACTTTGCTACCAGAATACTAAGTGAAGTAGGAAACACCGCATCTGTCCCATAAACTAGTTCAAAAGGTGACATACCAATTGAATTTTTTTGACTTACACGATCACCCCATAATGCATTTACTAACTCTTTGTGCCAGCTCTTCTTATTGTTTTCCAGCAACTTCTTTATGATGTTTACCAATGATTTATTCGAAGATTCAGCCAGCCCATTTCCTTGCGGATGATAGGCAGTTGAATGCCCCAAGCTGATGTTATATTTGTAGCAAAAGTCAACCATCTTCTTTGATTTAAACGCTGCTGCATTATCTGTGATCAACTTATGTGGACAACCGAAACATGACAATATGTTATTTTCAAGGAAAGAAATAATTACCAAGCCCATGGCCTGCCGTGTGGGAATAGCTTCAATCCATTTTGTGAAGTAATCGGTGGCTGTCAATATCCATCGATGCTGCCCGGAAGATGCTAGATGAATTTCGCCGATGAAATCTAAGCCCCACTGCTGAAACGGTGCACTGACTTCAATGGGCTTGAGAGGCAAGGGCTGTAATTTCTACTTTCCTTGAAAAATTTGACATTCATGACAACTTTTGACTGCCTTATATACATCTGAAAACAACGAAGGCCAATAAAAACCAGCCCTTAAGATCTTGTTTGCCGTGGTCTTCCAAAACAAGTGACCCCCGCAGTCACCTTTGTGAAAATCTTCTACAGCTCTCTTAGCTTCCTCCTCGACCAAACAATTCAGCAATATGCCACCGGGGTCTTTCCAATATAGTGCAGATTTGAGGATGCAAAATTTGGCAGCCTTTAATTTCAATGTCCTAGCTTTGTTTCGAGGCATCCCGGGAGGTGAAGACAAATTTTGAAGCACATATATAATATCAGCATACCAAGGGGAGGAAATAAAGATATCAGATACCTGTAGCGCTGAATTTTCTTCATCTTCGTCGGACAAGGCAGCAATTAAATTAATGTCTAGGACATGGAGATTTGTTTCAGCCATCAATTTAGCGAGACCTTGGCCCTTGATCAGCTTGGTAGGCTTGATTTCCACATCATACTCCAACAGTGCAGCAATCCACTTACCCCGCTTTCCTTCCGGTTCCGCTTGTACCAAAACATCTTTAACAGCCGCATTAGGAACATATGCCAAAATGTGAGAATTCAGTATGTACACACGGAAGTCCTTCAAAGCTTTTACCAACGCCAATGCTTGTTTTTCAATGATATTATACTTCAGCGCTCCGTCCCTTATAATACGACTGAAAAAAGCGATGGGCTTCTCAACTCCATCTCTCTTTTGCATGAGCACAGCTGCCAATGTATGCTCAGAAGCAAATGAAAATAAAATAAAATCTTGTGTATAATCCAAGCTAATTAAAGTTGGGGCTGAGGATAAAATTAACTTTACCAAATTGAAAGACTTTACCGCCTCTTCGGTCCACTTGAGCTGGCTGTCCTTTTTAAGCATGTTAGTGATTTCTCTAAGGTGCTCGGCAAGATTCGGAATGAAGCGGCGCAGAAAATTCAACTTGCCATTGAAAGACTGAATCTCTTTCTTGTTTCGGGGCTGCTCTAATTGCTGAATGGCTTCCACACGTGCAGGATCTATACGAATGCCATCTTTGGAAATGATGTGGCCCAACAACTTGCCCTCACTCATGGCGAAAATACTCTTCTTTGGATTCAATGAGATACCATATTTTCTGCACTTTTGAAACACCATTGTTAAATGATACAGATGCTCTTCATCAGACTTAGAAAACACAGTTAAATCATCAAGATAAACGACCAAAAAGACATCCTTCTCATTAGCAAAGGCCATGTCCATCGCCCGCTGAAAGGTGGCACCTGCATTTTTCAATCCAAATGGCATCTTGGCATATAATGTTCCCCATGGAGTAGTGAATGCAGTCTTGTCGCGGTCATCCTCATGCACCAAAATCTGATTGTAGCCAGAATAACCATCAAGTAGCGACATCCTTGATGCCCCAACTACCCGCTGCAATATATGGTCCATCTTGGGCAACGGATAATTGTCCTTTAACGACACCTTGTTCAGATTTCTGAAGTCTATACACAAGCAGATCTCACCAGTTTTCTTTCTCACGGGCACCAAGTTGGAAATCCAATCGGAAAATCTGATTGGCACTATAATTCCTGACTTGTACAACCTGTTAAATTCCTTCTCAATCAATGGCAGCAACTTAGGATTAATTCTTCTCAACTTATGTCGGAAAGGCTTTTGATTTGGCTTTATGGGAATGGTATGCTGAATGATACTTGTGTCATAAGTTTTCAAATCTGAATAATCCCATGCAAAAACATTAGAAAATGAAGACAACAATCTGATATACTCTTTCTTTACCTTTGGCAACAATGCTTTCGATAGTTTCACCATCTTTGGATTTTCAGCTGTTCCGAGCTTCACTTCTTCGACACCTTCTTCTGTTGGTCTCAAGGTTGGTTTGCGAGCCACATCATCTTGATCGAACAGCTCTTCCAAAGGAATTAATCCTTTAGGAATGTAATTATATTTAAGCTGCAATACATCCATTTGATTTACTTCCTCAGGTTCTGTGTCTATGGAAATGTCTTCGAACTCACCTTCAACTTGCAGAAAATCCTTGATTTCTTCATCATCTTGGAAAACTTGCCAACATCTTTGATTGTCTGGGATTGTAGGACGGTGCTTCACATAAATCTCAAACTTATTGCTGGAATTCATGGGAATTTTTAGATTACTTGCTCCCTTAGCCAATGCATCCGCAACACCATTTTGGATACGGGGCACACATGTCAAAGTATGTTCAGAAAACAACTTCAAGATATCTAGGACAACATTTTGATATGCTCGCATACGAGGATGCTTGGCCTGAAACTCACCTTTCACTTTCTTTATAACCAGTTCAGAGTCGTCATATACTGCTATCTTCTTTGCCTTCAACTTCCGAAGGATTTTCAGGCCAGCAATGAGAGCCTCATATTCCGCCTCATTGTTTGAACAATCAAATGCCAATTTGAAAGAGCATAATCGTACCTTGCTTGAGACTTTGTTTTGGACAGAAAATGGGCTTCGAATCCACACACCTATACCAGCACCATCGCTGCCCACAACACCATCAAAAGCCATGGTCCAAAGACCATCCTCATCATCTTCTAAATGCTGAAATTGTGATGTCTCTGCACTTTCTGGCTGCTGCCTGTTCATTTCAGCTGTTGGCTCCATGACAACGGTTCTTTCTTCACTTTCTTTTCTCAAAATTTCTCTAAAATTTTCTGTAATATCTGGTATATCTTCTGCTTGAACCAACTGGCTATCTATCTCATTAAAATTATCAGCAAACAAAACAAACGATTCCAAATCTGTATGTACATAATTTACATGATGATTAACTGGCTTTTCCTTACTAGTGATCATGTATTTCATATTTTGCTCCCTATATAACTTCCTCATCTGACCAAAGACCAGGATTGTAGCATAAAAAAAATCAAGCTGAAGTGTACCTTTGAGCTTGGCTCCCCAAGATCTCGAAAGCAACATGCCGAACCGCGGAGGAATATCCGCCACCACCACATCCATCAAAACATTCTTTGCTGGGATTTGATCTAGGCTTACCACCAAGTCCTTGATCAAACCAATACATTTTACCCGGCTGGAATCAAATGAATACAAATCATGATATTTCCTTGTGATGTCTAGTCCCAGCTTTTCCATAATTGCTTTCGGCATCAAATTATGCGAAGCTCCCGAGTCAAACATAGCATTATGTAAAACATACTCATGCAATCGAAAACTGATATAGAATGGAGGAACATCACTTTCGGGAGACTCACCATTTAAAGCAGGCCCAAAAATCAATTCCGGCTGATCGTCTTCTACATTCACCGTGTCTAGCATTGGATCAAAATTCAACATCTTGGAGATTTGGCCTCGGTAAGTGTTGTTCTTCATGATTTCCATCAAAGGAATGGACACTTTCAACTTTGAAATTTCATTCTCCAAACTGAAAGCTGAAACCTTCTCACCTTCTTTAACCGGAACTTCTCTTCTTTCAACTTTATCTCTCGATGTGCTTGATGGCTGATCCATCCTGTTTGCTGATGATGATTGACTTGCTGAAGGATCAATTATGTCTTTTCCTTTTGTCTGTGGGGAAGCTGAATCATTCTTTGCTGAAGTATCTTTCTTTTTCTGAATGGGATTTATGGGAACAGCTTGGTTTCTTAATTGCCTCTGCTAAGCGGACAAAGCATTGAGATATCCCCTTTGGTATTCCTCCGATTCTTCCTCAAGTACTGCCTCATTTGATAAGATATAATGCTCATCTTGATGTATAACTGAATTTCTCACAAATTCTTCTTCTTCTGTAATATAGGTAGGCAGATCATCAGGAGTGAAAAAGTGATTTTCCTCCCCCACCGTATCTCCTTCATCCTCTGATTCTTGACTAACAAAATTCTGCTGAAAAGGGGGTTTAATTTGCTGCTGAACTGCTGCCTCTTGTGCTCTTGTTTCACGCTGTTTGATTCTATATTGCGGCTGCTGCGGACCTCGGAAATTAGGATTACGGATCTGCGGTTCCGGCTTGCTGAGATGAGTATGTTCAAGTGCTCTTTCAATCTTTTCAACCTTACGGAGGAGCTGATCTGATGTAGAAGCTTCTTCTTTGATTGTGACTCGCTTTTCCGCCTTCATCCTCGCTCTTTTATCATTCAGATTCGCTTCAACACTAACAACAATTTTCTGCATATCCTCCAACGTAGGCAGATATCTATCTTGCAATGAATAAGCCATCTCCGGATCAAAGCCATCCAGGAATTTAAGAAGTGCTAATTTTTGTGACGGTCTCAAATCATCGGGAATAGCATTGTACACTGTATTAAATCTGATTATGTAATCTTGAACAGACTCACCATGATTACGCTTGAGGTTGTTGTATTCGGCATTAATTTGAAGCGGATCCTTTCTGATTTCCCATCGATCTAAAAACTGCCTTTGAAGTGCTTCTAAAGTAGCGATGCTCCGGGCTGTCAAACCTCTGAACCACTTTCTTACTTCGCCATCAAATGTTTGTACAAACAAACGCATAGTTACATCCTCCTCATCTATCTCATATAGATCAAAGAAAGTCGTCATTTTGTCTATATGTTGCTGAGCAGAGATACTCTGTGGAGTGCCATCAAACATGGGAATTTTACTCTGATAATCGGCTGGCATATCATGCAAATTTTGGGGAAGAGCAAGAGGAGCAAACCGGGCAGCCATTGCTTTAGATAGATTAGGTCTAGGAGTAGCAGGTGGAGTGAGTGTAGCTGTAGTATGAGGAGTATGAGGAGGAGAAGTGGTATGGGATGTAGAGGGCGAACCAACTGTAGATTCCGGATAAGTGATTATAGGAGAAACAGAAATAAAATGAGGATTGGACTGCTCATCCACCGTGATAGTGGATCTGATATGAACAGATATAGTTTCAACGAACTCAGCAAGATTTGTAGCGTGAATATCTGACTGAAGGGATCTTAGGATGAAATTGTCAACCAATCTATTGTGTCTCTCAATTTCAAGGGCGGCTGCAAAATCAGGATTGGGAACTAGGGAATCAAGTGCACTTTCAGATTTAGTTTTGAACAAGGACAACTCGAAACTCTCGTCAAAATCAATGTCTTCAAGATATTCAAAAACAGCTGGACATGAATGAGACTTGAAAATGTGACCAGAATCTGAAGCCAGTTTGGATATCAAGAAGCAAATAGCCAATCAGCCTGTGAAAACTCTTAACCAATCATCCAAAAGTTTAGAGCTTACAAATATACTGGGGTAAAATAAAATCGAGGTGGCTGTATTCACAAGCTCACGGAGATTGACTGAAGCAGCGTTTATCTACTTCCGCTAATGCAAAACAAAGCATTTCGAAGGCTACCTGACATAACTTCAGGCTCCGTCTAAGACTTATGAAATAAACACATCAATCCACAAACAAGTTTGTTCTCCCCAGTATGGTCGCCAATATGTTAGCGCTTGAAATTTCACCTCAGGCTGAAAAAGGTAAAATCCAAGGCAACATCAAACCACTTAGCCTCGTAGCTAGCCCTATGGGCAAGAGAGGGCTCTCTCCGGTCTATCTCGGTAAAGATCTTCAATGGACGAGATAACCAATAAGGAAACATTGATTTTAGGCTAGTAAACTGATAAAAAAGTTTGAATTGAGAAGTTTCAAGATTTTGGTGGAAAATCGGGGAAAGGCAATTTTGGGTGCGGGGACTGGACACAGTTTTTGCAGGGGCTCTTTGGGGCAAGGTAGGAGACTGTATTGATGCCTTTGAATTAAGTGAATGGATAGAAATGACCGGTGAGGAGCTAAAGAGAGCAAGAAACCTTCAAGATTTCTCTTTAGACAGATGAAAACATAAATATTAAGCAAACTTAAAAGCAGAGCATGGCAATCATGAATTCTACTTTAACACTTCATTTGCCTAATTTGCAGAAGGAAAAGTAAGAATATGATTCACATAACAAACTTACAAGTACAAAGAGAAGCACACCATCAATACATGTAACCACAGGAATCCCAAAAAGGACTGTAAAACCCTGGTCTTTCTTCCTTTGCCAAAACTGCAGAGATACAATGAATAATACAATAGTAGCTTCTCCCTCAAGAGTCCAACCATGAAAATGACCAAGAAAGTACATAATATAGAAAATCCAACATCTTTCCTTGCCTCTAGGGGTTGATCTCACTATCCTAGGAGTTGTTTCAACCAATTCTAAACTGAGTACTAAAAACTAGACAGTCAAAACAACTTGCCTCTACAAACTAGGAAACCAATTCATTCATTAAATTTTTACCTATCACATGAATGAATCTTCTAGAATAGGTAAATAAGTGTCATGTCATCATGAAAATACATTAATTACATCAAAAGGGTGAAAAATCCCATCACAAGTCAAAACTGGTCAAAGCTGGGCGAATTCCTGAGCTGTAGATGAATTCTTGTGAAAACTGCCCAACGGGTCGCGCCCTCTTTCTGAAAGGGTCGTGCTACTTTGGAGCTGATTTTGAGGTACTTCTAGGTGTCCAAATGAGGAAAAAGTGGGCTTGTTGGAAAGGTCTAGATGTCTACTTTCCAACCCAAGTGGAATTTCTGAAGTTGGTGGTCATTTGCCCCTCCAAAATTGCAATCTCCCAAGACTGCTTCCTGTGTGTCAAAAAGGTGGCAGAAAGTCATTTTTTGCTTTTTTTTACTTTCTGGAGGCCCAAAACTTGGTGAAATTTCTTGGCAATGGTTGAGCAAGTGTATCTTTGCATGAAAAATCCAAAAATGTTGTGTTTTCCCAAAAAGGATTTTCCCAACGAAAAGGTTGCGCGCGGCGCGCGACCCGTTTTTGGAGAAAACTTGTTTTTTGGCAAAAAATATCACAAATGACCAAAAATGCTCAAAATTTTTAGAATTTTGTGCTGGAAGTGAGTTATTTAACACCATGATCCTTCAAAGAAGCCTCAACCAAGATGTGGAGGGGATCGGGCCTTTTCTTTTCTTTAGTGCTTTGGTTAACCGCCCTTGGATCAGCTTCATTTTCGCCTTGCATACATGCATTTGGGCCTAATAGTGGTTTTTCATGTTCCGGAGCAGGTCCTTATCTTTATTGGCCTTGGCCAGCAGCCTCTCCAAATGAGCATTGACGTGTAGAAGCATAGCCTCACGCTCAACGGGTACCAAGTCACCGGGTCTCTTGCGCGCCAAGTTGCGGTCCTCATGGATCCCCCGCAACTCATCAAGAGTGTGCTCTTCTTCAAGTTGCTTGTTGTGTTGTTCTAAGTAGGTGATTGTCCAATTTTCCATGTCCAATCTTTGCCGTAATGAGTCATTTTCAGCTCTTATGTGCTGAATGATCTCCTTTGACTCTAGGCTAGGAGAAATGATGTCAATATCAACCACCTCTATGCCTGGAACACCTGATGGCCCCTCATCAATCTTGGGCTGTTTGCCTCTCTCTAGTATCTCTGCTGCTGAAGAAGGCGAGGCCCCTTCCACCTGATGTGGAGAAAATACTCGCTGAGCTGCTGCAAATAAGGCCCCGTGGCCTCTCTGATATGTGACCAATGGAGGAGAGCTGACATGTCTGGTCTCAGGAATATCATGCTGCCGTGAAGGCCCTCCCTCCTCATGAACAACCTCAGGGGGTGATGATGCTGATGCTGTGAAAAAATCCCGAGAGATAAAATCCTCCCATGGGATACCCTGCTGAGCCAACTGATGTATGACCACAAGCTGGATCAAACCATAATGATAGATGCTCCTGTGCTGCTGTGCTGGACTCCTTCTCTGCACCAAGGGCACCATCCTCTCAATATTCCGGCATATGAAAACTGGTATGTTCATCATCCGTACCCGTGTGAAATGCATCAACAAGCGAATATGGTACAAATACAAAGATGCAAATCTGCCCTCACAGGTGAAATAGCGCATGATAAGCCTCATCAAGGGAACATACTCATCCCTCAAAATTCTGAAAGGAACTACACCAGTCATGTGTCTCATAAAGGCAGGTTTAATGTAGGGCTCATACTGAAATCTATCCAACAGTTTGCGCTTGTTCCACACTTCTCCAATATTAGGTATCCCTGTTTCTTGGGCAATCATCTCAGGTGTCAATGTAAAATCCACCCCTGCCAGGTTCACATGACCATCATGTAAATGCAAAACAAACAAGCGGGCCAATTCCCTGTGATGTTGGATTTGAGAGATCCTTTCACAAAATTCATAACATGACAGATAGCGGAAACATGTGACTGCAATTGGACAAGCCTGCAAGTCGGTCAAAGAGGTGGGCTCCTATCTCTTATCGTGACCACTCTTACCACCCCTGTGAGGCCTCCTTTGTACCTCAACATCCGGAGTTGACTCACGGTCATCACTTTGCTCATAGTCGGTCTCGATTTCTGACATGGTTCTGAGAGAAAAGTGGCTGGAATGTACTGCTGCTTCTGCTCAAACATATGCTAGCTTAATTGTTGAAATGTTGTTTCAAGGGGACAAATAGCACTAGGGAAATGTTAGGGAAGGGAGACTTTTAAGGGAAATTGGGAAAAATATATGAAATAGGGAGTTTAAGGGAAGGAATCATGATACACCCCATCACACAATTATCATTTGCAAAGTTTTTATGAGAAACAGGGTTTAGGATTAGATTCTTGATTTTTAGGAATAGGGGTAGGGTTTTAGGGCTTTTGGTATTTTTGGTAGAGAGATTGAGTAAAAATGATGAGGGAGGTGGAAATGGGATGTAGGGAAAAAGTGGGGGTGAAGAGGATGACCTTGAAAACAGCAAGACAAACCCTAGCCTTACTAACACTTTGAGTTTCTTAAGAAAATATACATTGGACTCATTATTTCAAAATGATGACTTTAAAATACATCCTCATGCTTTTCAAGCTTTGGCAAACAATGTATTTTAATGATGGGAGGCCTACCTGCAACCTTGAAGCAATCCGGAGTTGTTTTGCAGCTTGCAGGCGAAATTTGGTGGAAGAATTCCCAACAGGTCGCGCGCAAGGCTGGACGGGTCGCGCGCGCCCAACGGGTCGCGCCTGTGCTTTTTTTGAATTGCGATGGGCACCCTGACGGGTCGCGCTCACCCAACAGGTTGCACGCAAGGCTCAATGGGTCGTGCGCGGGTACTCTATGAAATTTCGCCCAATTCCTCTTCAATCACTCTTCACTATTACTTTGAGGCACAATGAAGACTAAAGGGAGGGAGAGAGGAGCTTTATAGGTTTTGATTTAAATTAATTTCCTTTCAAACCCTCTTTCAAATGTTTTTTGTCATGACACCTTTTCAAAATTTGAAAACTGCTGACTTTATGGTTTCCTTTTGTCCCGAAATTGGTTGAACTGATGTTTTTCTTGAAAATTTTTGCAGGGATAGCTTCTGAGGAATCTTGGCAAAGGGGACCAGGGCTGCATGCTGACTTTCAAAAAATTTTGAATTTTTAGAATTTTTACAAAAATTTGAGAAAATGACCTTGGGTTTTAAAAACAGGTTTTTTTAAATCCAAGGTAAAAAGTAGCTGTACAAGATCAAATATTTTTGAAGAAACACTTTGATAGTCATCCCTCTAGCCTGCTGGGCATTTATTGACTTTTAAAGACCTGACCTTAAAGACAAATTGGGCCCAAATCCTAGACCTAGGAATTTTGACCTCAAGACAAGACAAGCAACCTTAAAAGAGTTTATTGACTGAAACAACTTGATCCAGCAGTGCCAAGAGGGGAATAGAGACACCAGCTCCTCCATCAGGGTTATGGCATACCTAATGGAATGCAATGAGATGACATTGATGAGACACCTACTTATGCAAATGCAAATAGCTTTGATCGCTGATGGAGGGCTACTAGACCGACTCTAACAGAACCAAATCGAGTTAACAAAAAGTGTACACCTCAACCATTAGCTACTCAGAAACACCAAGTTGAACCACCCTATCCAGAAAGGTTGGCTATGAGTAAACCAACCCCTCAACCTGAGTTTGACTTGTTAGGGGAGCTACAGAATTTATTTGTCAAGATTCCCCTGCTGCAAGCCATGAAGGACGTACCTATATATGCGAAGACTCTTAGGGAATATTGTGCTAAGAAGCCTAAAAAGAAATCAAGAGATCTACTCACCATTCACGTAATGGGGAAACTATCAGATTTCATGATGGGAAGGTCCATGCCTGTAAAGTATGGGGATCCCGGGAACCCAATTTTGACCGTGCACATTAATGGGGTAGAAATTCCAAATGTATTGGTAGATTTGGGCGCTGCCATAAATGTCATCACTGCTGAAACCATGCATGCATTATGACTTTGTAACTTGAAACATACACCTACGGTGTTAGAACTAGCAGATCGATCTACAGTAAAACCAGTAGGGAAATTAGAAGATATCACAATTTCAGTGGATTCATGGCACTACCTTGTGGACTTCCTAGTACTCCAAACGCAATCTCCAACTGGAGGCCATCCCTTGATTCTGGGAATACTGTGGATGGCAACTGCAGACGCTTATATTGGGTGTCGGTCTGAGCATATGATCATCTCAAATGGAGAAAACGCTAAGAATAGACTAGTGTTATATCCTCCCGCAGAACATAACCCATCAGCAAAATCAGTAGGCCACAAGAAATCTATACACAAGAAAGAGTTCGAAGCAGAAAATGAGGAGTTAAGACCAGTTCTCACTATTGGGCAGGCCCTCTAGTTGAAAGATGAAACAAAAGATGACGCAATTACTACCTTTATCAGTGATCCTTGTTCTGTTTCAGATTTGAATCAGCAAATCTTGGAGTTCGTCTTGAGTTGTGAGACTCAGGAAAGTATTGGAGCAACAGATGGATTCAAGGAGCTACCTACAACTATGCCGCATGATAGTGTTTCCATGGGAATAGAACCAGGAAAAACTCTGAATATCAATCCAGAGTTGTCAGATTCCTAGAAAAAAACAACTCCTGCATGTTCTTCGGAAACACAAAGAAGCCTTCACTTGGGACTACTCAGATATGAAGGGAATTCCTGCTAATCTATGCACTCATCACATATACATTAAGGAGGACTATCGTCCTGTGAGGCAACCCCATAGAAGAATGAACCCTGCCCTAAAAAACATTGTTAAGGAAGAACTCCAAAAGTTGCTGGACGTGGGATTTATCTACCCTATTTTAGACAGCCAATGGGTTTCCCCATTGGTAATGCTCCCTAAGAAAAATAGTAAATGGTGAATATGTGTGGACTACAGAGAATTAAACAAGGCAACTTAGAAAGACCATTTGCCATTACCATTCATTGACCAAGTCTTTGATACATTAGCGAGGAAGAAGTTTTTTTTTCCTTTCTGGATGGATTTAGTGGGTACAAGCAGATCTAGATAGCTCAAGATCAAGATAAGACCACATTTACATGCCCTTGGGGAACATTTGTATACAGAGCCTTACCATTTGGTCTCTGTAATGCACTTGCAATGTTTCAGAGGGCAATTTTGGGGATTTTCTGTGATCTGATGGATGATAGTGTTGAAATCTACATGGACAATTTCACAGCATATG
Source organism: Pinus tabuliformis (assembly GCA_031772625.1). Taxonomy (NCBI): domain Eukaryota; kingdom Viridiplantae; phylum Streptophyta; class Pinopsida; order Pinales; family Pinaceae; genus Pinus; species Pinus tabuliformis. The sequence continues at coordinate 220,133,930 of CM062817.1, forward strand.
GATATTCATTCGAAAAAGCATTGGGGAACCTAGAAAAATTTCTTGAAAGATGCAAGCAGGCGCATGTCTCCTTAAGTATGGAAAAATGCCATATGATGATGAATGAAGGAATAGTCCTAGGAAACTTGCTTTCGACTGCAGGAATCTAGATGGATCCAACCAAGATAAAGGTAATACATCATTTTCCAATACCCAGAACACCCACTCAGGTACGTAGATTTATCGGTTGTGCTAGTTATTATAGGCGCTTTATAGAAACTTTTGCTAAAACAACACATCTTTTTTTTCAATTTCTGACAAAAGATGCAGAGTTTGTGTGGACAGATGACTGTGATGCAGCCTTTGTGAAGATCAAGGAATTTTTCTATAGTGCTTTGATCCTTAGAGGACTAGACTGGGCATTACCATTCCATATTCATGCTGATGCTTCCCAAACAGCAGTTGGGGTAATTTTGGGGTAGCAGGTGGATAAGGTACCATATGTAGTTTACTATGTTAGCAAGAACTTGGCCTCTACTGAGTTAAACTACACAGTGACTAAAAAATAGTTCCTCGTTGTCATCTACGCCATCAACAAGTTTTGACGCTATATCACTGGTTACCCACCTTTGTACACACGGATCATGCAGCCATCAGGGATCTGATGAAGAAACCCGTTACTCCTGGTCTTATTACAAGATGGCTTTTGCTACTTCAAGAATTTGATATTACCATAGTAGATAAACTAGGAAAGGTTTCTATCTAGATTAGAAAACAATATTGAAGGTACAGCTATCGAAGATAGCTTTCCAGATGAATATCTTTTTGCAATTTCTGCTAACACTTCATGGTATGCAAATATTGCTAACTATCTTGCTACAGGAAAGGTACCTCGTCATTTTTTCATACTGGGACACCAACATTCAAGGTGTACCAGTCATTATTATCATCCTTTCACCTCACGACCGCCATGCTAATAATATTGTCATCGTCAGTTGGGTTGTTGTTACTCTCCCCCTACCAGCCGATTGTACCCATCATGTTGATCCAGTTCTTGTAGCGATTTGTGGGCTAGTTGTGCACCATGAGCCGGAGGGAACGAAAATGTTCATAAACAATTGGGAGGTATGGTGGGTCTTCGAAAATGTGAGTGGAACGTTTATTTTGACAGGTTACAAGGATTTAACGAGGCCATTGTGATTGAATTCACACTCAATTTAGAAGAAGAGAGCTCTCGGGTCCGATGGATAGAAATCCCTGTCATAAAAGAAACCATTGCAAGGGTTAGTAGGCTACCCCAGCATGGGTAGAAATGGTTTTCACGAAGAACCGCCCTTTCAGAGTTCCCCAAAACATTCTTACTGGTTGGAGGAAATGTTCTTCAGAAGGGCCAAGAGTATGACCGAAACTCATTACCACACCCATGGGGTTAGGTAGCAGGTTTTGTAATGAGATACATAACTTGCGAGGGGAGGTATACCACCATGTTTAAATACCATTTCAGAATATTGGCTCACCTTCGGTTCCCACAGGCGGAATCCTTCTCATTGAATATGCCTTTCTTCCTATTAAGAAGTCTCTAGTTGATGGCACACTCTACTCGGCGTTCACGACAAGTGGCAGTAGTCATTACCAACCATGGCCTGGTCTGGCTGGTAGTCATGCATCCAATTAGTTGATTTCAAATACTGTGGGAAACATTCTGGGATTCTACAGAGGAAGAAATAACGACTGTTAGAGCTGCTAGAGAGGAAGAGCCAGAAGTGATGGAGGAAGGAACTGGAGTAGAGGATGAATACATAGATCAAGAGGAACTAGAGGAAATGAAGATGGAACTTGAAGAGCGGGAACAAAATCAGGAGCATGAACTAGGGAGGACAGTCGAGGCTGCTCCACAAGAACCAGCCTTGACCTCGGAACCAATGGAAGAAGAAGTGCCACAACAAGGGGCCAGTATAGAAAGGGCCACTAGCACCACGACCCAGGCTGTCCTTCAAGAATCAACCTCGAATATAGAGCCAGTAGAGAAAATTAATAACACTATAATAAGCGAAGAGGGACCACATTAGGCTGATATGGAAGAATTCATTAATATTGCGGCTAGGGGTGTCCCACAAGAACCACCCTCAACCGTAGAACCAATGGAGGAAGAACCAGAATGAGAAGGGCCCAAAGCTGAAATAACTATGGGGCCAATAGAAGAAGAGGATCGGGGTTTAATGGATGGAATAGATGTGATTATGTAAGAATCCATCTGGATCAATGCCGTGTTGGAAGAAACAATGCCAACATCATTTATTCAAGAAATGTTGGACATGGAAGGTAGTGTCCCACAAGAACCACCATCAACCTGTCCAACTTTGGAGACCACAGAGGAATTAAATGTCGGGATTGATGTTGTTCCACAGGAACCAGCGTCAACCTTAGAACAAGGGACTGCATAGGCAGGGGTTTTAACCTGGAGCGGAGACGTTGCAGACAGAGGGAAAGAGCCCGAGACCACAACTAGGGCCAAGATAGATTAGGTAGGAGAATTCTTTCAATTTTCCTCTTACTTCTCCATTCCGAAAGGGGCAAGGGTGTCTCGCTCTGCCCGACATACAGAAGAGGAGGTGGCCATTCCGCCAATTTTGAAATATGATGGGTCGAAGAAGGGACCAGCTGCCACAGGCTTGTTGGCCACAGATCCCCACAGAGATCTCTCTCAAGAACCGAGAATAGAGGAAGAGGCAGATTTTTTTGAAACGAGGGAACCTGGAAGGGAAAATTTTGCTAAACCACCACTGGATGTTCACTGAGTGAGCCCGCCACCTGTCGAGATAGCTTCAAAACAGGGAAAGGTAGAAGACAGTAAGGAAAATGTTGCTCCCCAGGAAGAGAAACCAAGCAAAAAAGCCCCGTCGAGTAACCCTGTGGATACTCCCTTGGGTAAATCACCACCTGTCGAACCAGCTGCAGTACTAGATGAATTGGTGGTTAAACAAGAATAGGTGGAGTTGTGTGAACAAATAAGGCCGCCTATGAAGCAGAAATATCAACTTCACTTTAAAGAAATGATACAACTCAAAACAGAGGTTAAGAGGCTGAGGAAACAGATGCATCAGTTGAAGAACCAAGTGAAGAAATATAAGCGGTGGGCTAAGAAGCCCAAAACCATGACAACCGAAGCAGGGATGCAGGTAGATGAAGTGGCAACAACTTCTGTTGCCACTCAGACAAACCCGATAGAATATTTGTTTGAAGGCCATGAGTTTTCTTTGTCGGCTGAGGTACAAACCTAGAAATCCACCATGGCGCAATATCGGAATGAAGCTAAGAAAGCCCAAGAGCGAGCATCCATGGCTATATTTGAATATGTAGAGTGCATTGATATAATGCGACTGAGGCATGCAAAGCAGCAATTCAAGGTGGAGCAGCTGGAAAGGCAAGTAGCAGAGTTAAAAACCAATAAAGAGCAGATGCTCCATTTAGCACAGGAAGCGATGGCATGTCACCCTCCTGCTTCCTGTTACTCTTTATTTTTGCATGAGCGCTTTCTTTTCTTTTGTTTGGAAAGCATCCAGAAAGAAATTAGTCATGAGATTGAGGACGGTGTACAGTTCCTCCAGATATTGAGAGCCCATGATGTGCCAACTCAGCACTTGATGTGCGAGCTTTATATGCATGGGTATCTCTTGCGTGTTGAGAGAGAATTTAATTCGGTTCCATATGTGGGGGACATTCATTTAAGGGCCCTCACCTCTTACACTTTTAATCAGATAAGTTGGCAGAAGGCTTTTGACATGTTCGAATCAAATCAAGCCACGAAGCCTTTTATGGTAAGAGGAGAACCCAAGAGATAAGTGACAATGTATAATAAGTACACTACATTTTTGGAAATTATGGGAAACAAGGAACGTATGTTGAGGACACAAAAGTGGTGCATCGATCTCTATGTCAAACAATTGGTCATGTTTTAGGCTGAGGCCCTGGATAGTTGTCAGAAGAGGTGGATGATGTCACCCACATCTGTCTAGAATAGAGAACCGTTTGGAGAACCAAATTTTGCACGGGCACTCAGTAGGGTGCCAAGATATGTGGTGTGCATCCAAACATGTGGGGTCCAATGGATGGGAATTCAATTCCAATACCCTGTTCTATGTTTTCCAGCAAAACACTACACCCCAGCTTATAATGTACCAAATGATTGGTGGAAGGAAGTTCTCCTCTCAGAAGGGTTCAAGGTTCTAGGAACAAAAATGGCCAAAGGATATGATCTCACCCAGCTTCAGGAAGCACACAGCCTATCCAACCCAGACCTGCGAAGACGACGAGCTGCACGAGGGCATGTAGAAGGCTAGTTTGGAGGAGATGTTGGGCACCAAATTGGCCTATCTTTTCCCTGCATTTCCACTCCTCTTTTCATCATTTTTCCATTCATTCACATATATTTACTATGTAACATTATGAGGTAATTCCCCTTTATCGTCTCTTGGGATATTTAATTAATGAAGTAGAGTCATGAAGGTTTCTACCTACACAAACCACTAAAACTTGTGATGACTACAGATTGTGGAGCACAGGCGTTGACCGCGCAGCATATCGAAACAGTTCCGTGATTCACATCAGCTGATCGACCACGAAGAAGTAGGATAACTAACTGCAGCTACTCAACATGTTTTTGACCATTCCCGTTCTTGCTCTCTCAGTGCTAGTGCTACAATACAACTGATGTATATCTTTGGGCATATAGTTGCCAGGTTTTGGGGAGAATTATTCTCCTTTGTATTGTATAAAAGATGGGTCATTCCTGTATCAAGGGGAGACCCCAGTATGGTATTGTAACAGCATTATTCAGATTAATAAGATATAAACCCTTTTGTTGATCTATCGCTCACTGTGAGTAACGCAGCCCTGATCAGAGAGCTGGGCCCGCTCTTCTGATCAGGTGCTATGTGTTTCCTTGTGTTGTGTATATTTTCTATTGCTGTGTTTATTTCTTGTCACTATTACAAATCTCTTAGATAACTGTGAATACCTTTTTACGTTCTGTAGTTGAGTTTTACTTCTGTTTCAGCAATGTTTTGATTTCCAATCACGAACCCTTGGTTGAGGGCAGATCGTAACCTTGCCCCTGCATATACCTTGCGTGTTGCCTTGAAAAGAATACGCACCCGGATTGATACATTAATGTAGGAAAAGGAGTGGAAATTTTTTTCATACCTGGACACCAACAGGCATCTATCAACTTGTTCTGAAACAATACTGTCTAGAAATACAACTCTTCAGAATTGTATAGGTTTAGCAAAATCTGGAATGTGAAAAGATAAATCCGGAATATCCTTGTCGTAACCCAAACCAGTTCTGTGTTTATTTTGTCTAATCTCTTCGCATGGCCTTATAAAATCTTTGGTAATGACAAGCTTCGCATCTGTATGCAAATGACTATCGCATACATTTTCCTGAACATGACTTTGCACTGTGCCCAAATTTCCTCTTGAAATCACTTCATTACTCTAATCATTCTCTGACTGATGATTGGGCTCAAACAAATTATTTTTTTGCACAAGAATGGGTTCAAAATTCTTTTTTGTGATTCATGTAATTCATCTCGCTGAAACTGAGACTTTAACTCCAAGAATTCAATTTTGCTTTTTGCATTTTTCAAACAAGAATGGATGTGAGAAAGCGTGTCCTTGCTGACTTGGATACTGTTATGAATAGTGGACGACATTAAGTTGTTCAATAACTGTAGAAAATCATCAAGTTTGGCCATTTTCTTCAACAATAAATTTAAAAAAAAAAAGTGTTGGCTACCACCGAAAATGCACTCATTACAAACAAAATGACGATGGTTTAATTAGGTGTCGGGTTCAACGTATCATTCACCCATTTACAATATAAAATCAACAATAAAACTATTACAAAAATATGTGCTATTAACAACTTCAAAAAATGTCTCACAAAGATTTGAACTTATGAGCTCACAATCCTCACTATACTAAATTAACTCTTCTAACCACCATGCCCTTTTACTTTCTTGGTTTTATATTTCGTAAATTCTATAATCAATGATCAATAAAATTCAAAAACATGATGTTAATTTTCTTCAAGCGTGGTATTTTGACCGCTGGCATTTAAACTTTCACTATTGAGGGTAACATTTGCAGGAAATGATGTGGAAGAATCCAGTCACCAATACGTTATAGTAAATTGCCACTTCGAACTCCAGCATCAACCGAATCCAAACTTCAATATGTAATTTCAGCTACCTTCCTCTCTTACACAACTTCCACTTTCAATTTAGGTTTAACTACAAACATATGTCAATCAATTAATTTCAAAGTGTTCTGGTGAAATAAAATTCATTCAACCGCTTCTATCAAAGTAGTCTTCCTATTCGACCATGTTCTAACTAATTTTTGAAGGGGAAACGAGACTTTCCACGGCCTGGACGATGCTGCTGTAGACGGTAATCCACACGAAAACAAATTTCAAGTGCACGTTAAATAGAAACTCAGTGCATAGAATTTCCACAAATTCAACTGGATGATGTTTACATTTTGGATGCAAAAATAATCAGTGATGGAAATCCATTCCTTCTTCAAGAGCTCGACAACTTGCGGAAATCATCGAAAACGCAGCTTGTGTAAACCATCGAAAACACACTGAACTTAAAAAAAATCCGTATAGACAGAATCTCCAGATAGTTTAGCTAGAACAAAACCATGCTTGTGAAGATGTGGATCAGTTGTAAAACTCCCGGATGCAAAGATAAAATCAGAGTTTAAAACAGTCACTTTGAAATCACCCCCTCATGAAAGATAAAATCAGAGTTTGAAACTATCACTTTGAAATCACCCCCTCATCGCTCTTTTTCCTTTTTTAAGAGCCACCATAAAAAAATTGAAGCATCTAATTCAAAAATTATGAGAAATATGGGGTGAAGAGGATGGAAATGAGACAATCACAGCGCAACCGACACTGTTGTGTCCTCCAACCTCTGGCACCAGACACCAGTGCTCAAATAATCTCCACACTCCAACAGTGACAGACAAGATTCTAACTTCAAAACTTTGTTCGCCAAAAGTTCAACACAATTCCGAGCAGTGCAGTCTTTGTCTTCCCATGTACCAAGCCTCTCATGTTTACTGGTAATCAAAATGAAAGCAGACAGGTCCTCCTCTGTCACATGTATCCGGGATCAACACAATTCAATCCACAATGGAAATCTTGAATTCTGCACTAATGACTCTGTTCAGATTTCCGGTGAATATAGACTCTTATCGATGGAATAAACAACCACATAAACTTCACAATGAAGCTTGAATACCACGTGGTCGAAAGACTTCAAGTTAATTCAAAGTATATGTTAAACTAAATATTGCACTTCCAAAATTACTATTCTCGTATCTGAAGTCTTTTTGTATTTTATCATTAAGTTAATGAAATGGCACTTTACCAAGATAAAAGTTGGATTAGAATTTGTTGTACAGAAAAAACAGAATGCATGTTTGATCTACTAACCACAATCTTTCCTTCATTGTACAGAGCGGTTAGGTTGACCACGGCCACATCAAAAGAGTGAAGATAAGTCATTGTCTCTCAAATAATATACGCATTTGTACCAGTTAACATTTTCAATTCACCCTACATTCACTAGTCAGAATCGCTGTAAGGTGGCCCGACAATTCCACTGTGATTCCAGAGAGCCTTGTGTGATCGATTGATTGAATTCACCCAATTGATTGATTAATTTCAGTCTCAATTAAGGTGAGAGATTTCTGCTAGATCAAATTAATGGCAAGAAGAAATGATGTTGGTTCTCAAAATCCCTTCGATTTAGACGATGAAGAGGGAAAGAAACCTTGGACTTCGACTTCGAACCCTTTCAAGGATGATGGCCATGGGGTTTCGGGTTTGAGTCCCGTCAAAATGAGTGCAAATCAAACAATTACACAAACCCTCTTGATAACACTAACTACATACCGTGTCTAATGGAGTATATGCAATGCACTTTATGGTTGGAAAAACATTAAACTGATCCGTTAAACCATACCACCTTTAAAACCACTCCAATCTTTGCCATGACAAATATCTTTCATTTTTTTTACCGAGATTAATAGGCAGAGAGATCACCTCGTTCACAAATCCGATTGCAGATGTGGAAGGCTCGTGCATCGGCCTTGGACTCGAATTGGTGATCATCATCCAACATTTCTCCTTCCTCTTGACAATAACAACAAACAACCACACCACTAACCTCTGGTATGTCAAATCGAATGATGATGGTCTCACCATGTTCGCAAGATTCCAGCACTCTCGGCGGATTTCATTTACCTCACTCTTGATGTGTACTAAACCTCATTCTTTGAATACTCTAGTTACCAACAGACACAACACTCACAGATACAAGGAATCAAAGATACACTCATGTTGGTGCAATACATCGGCCGAGAATCTCCTCCAAGATCTCCTGCCCAATGTTTTAGGAGCCACAACACTAGTGCCTTTCTTCAATCAACAGAAGAATGAATTACCGGCTCTGATATCACTGTAAAACCCACTAGAATGGAAACCAAATCAAATGTATATTAATCAATCTCAAATAATTATGCACAAAATGTATATAAAGAAACAGTTGAATTAATTCCCGTGGAGTTCTGGGACTCCAATACCTACACACTAACCTAAGATTAATCCCGAGAATTAGCTATATAACACCACATTCTTTTTTTTATGACATTGTGCAGGTATATATAGGTCCATTCAGAAGTCGTGCACCAGCCCAGAAATATCTGTCAATCATTCAACTTCAAATGATTTAATTATCTATTCAAATAAAATTTCACGTTGCCGATAAAGAAAAAACCTAAAACTAGTTTACCCCAACATGGGAGAAATAGAAGGCAATTGTCCAAATAAAATTTTGTAATATCCTTGGAAGAAAAAAGTGACGCTTCTGCTTATTTGGAGCATTTAACATGCCAGTGATCAATCCTCCAGTACTAGTTCCGACAAATACATCGAAATAATCAGCGATGCGGACTGCTGGACCATCAAGTTTCTGTTGTAAATAAATTCCCACTATTAAACTAATTACTAAAACAAAAAAATTGTGAACAGCTAACGCAACAAGAAAGAGAGAAGCATGTCAGTATAACGAGAGTTGGAGATGACTTAAACTAATTATTAAAACATTTCTTTTACAAACAGTTACACAACCATAAAGAGATAAACACATCTGTCATTGGTGGTTTCGGTTCAGTTTAGTTAGCGGAGTTCTAGATCAGTTCAGTTATTTATTGTTTCTCGTCTCCCAGCTACTACTCAATGATGAAAAGAGCAAGTTTTCACCATTTCTATTTTCAAGTTTATTGCGTGTCCATTTTCCTTCTCAATTATCGTCAAATATAATAAGAACTATCAATTAACCTATGAGGTGTAGGTATATCAATTGTTTGCGTTCTTTTTAGGTCACAGGTTCAAACTTTATGGAGAATAAGTTCAAACTTTATGGAGAGAAGTTGAGGATGGAAGTCATTTTAGGGGAATTAAACTTTCCAATGGGGATCTAGGATCAACTGAGCCATGCACAATCCTAGTGACAATCATCTCATTATGGTTAGATCTATCTTCTTCCATCCAATAAAAGGGTTAGCTTAGGGCTAAATATAATCCTAGTGACAATCATCTGATTATGGTTAGATCTATCTTTTTTCATCCAATAAAAGGGTTAGCTCAGGCCTAAATTTAGCCGAGTCAAAACAAAAAATCCAAAAAGAAAAACAAGACAAGACTAGAACGGAATCCTAGTGACAATCATCTCATTATGGTTAGCCATGCACAATCCTAGTGACAATCATCTCATTATGGTTAGCCATGCACAATCCTAGTGACAATCATCTCATTATGGTTAGATCTATCTTCTTCCATCCAATAAAAAGGTTAGCTTAGGGCTAAATACAATCCTAGTGACAATCATCTCATTATGGTTAGATCTATTTTCTTCCATCCAATAAAAGGGTTAGCTCAAGCCTAAATTTAGCCGAGTCAAAACAAAAAATCCAAAAAGAAAAACAAGACAAGACTAGCACGGAAGGGGTTGAGGATGGAAGCCACTTTAAGAAAATTAAACTTCCGATGGAAGCCACTTTGAGAAAATTAAACTTCCCAAAAAGTTTCGGAGCTCTAATGAACCTCACACCATCTTAGTGATAAAAAAGCTCAAAAATCCAAATGATAAACATCCCATGTGCATAGATCTATCTTCTTCCATTTAATTAAAAAAACAAAAACCCAAAAACATTCCAAAAACAAAAACTATCAATTAACTTATCTTATTATTTTCATTTATCTCCTTGCGCATTAGCTTTAATTATTTTATTTTTATATAAATTACAGAGAGAGTCGACGTAACTGGACTACAAACGTGACATGACATGTAGTCGTTTTTATAATTTATATAAACGAAATGAGTATATCATCTTAGAATCGAATTAATTAATTAATTAAATTATATATTGAAAGTTACTGTCCTATTTATTAGGATAATTATTATCATCGGAAAAATTAAGTTTTTAATTTAGTTTTTAAAATATTATTTTTACATGTATTAAAATTAGTTGTTTTTGTTTGTTTGTTTTTTAATTATGTTTAGAGGTGTTTTCTATCTTAGTAAAGTAGGATGTTGTAATGTAATATAATGTCTCATAAATATTTTGACCACTTCAAATTACATAAAAATAAAATATAATAAAATATTAAATATTAAATATTAAATTAATAATTAATAATTAAACCTTCCAAGGGCAACTTAATTGGTGATTAAAGTAATGTCAGTTTTCAGAATATTGAGAGATCTAATTATCAAATCCCCTAGGTTGTGACTTGGTTTAGAGACAGAAGAAGAGGTCATAGGCTTGTAACCCGTTTATATAAAAGAGGACAGACCCTGACCTAGTTTATAGAAAAGAGGACAAACCGTAGACTGAGAGGTTTATAGTAAATTTGGAATTATTATGGATCTAGGCTATAAGCTATTCTTATTATATAGTGTATTATAATGTTAAGTTACAATGTGTGATTTCAATGAATTTATGCTCGATTCTAAACAAATTAGATGGGAAAATAAGCCAGAAAACATTTAAAAAGTCTCATTTATATTTAATGGGAAAATAAGTTGGAAATATTTTAAAAAGTCTTAGTTATAGACAATGCCCCTTTACACTTATAACATAATATATATTTTAAATATTTTAATAAATATATTTGTTATTATTTTTAAATATTTAAAATAAAGGTAATTTTTTAAATTACAATATTTATGTAGATAATTATTTAATTTTATATTATTACAAAGTATGTACATAACATGTTTTAACTAATTCTTTTATTTATTTTCATGGTAATAAAATTATATTGTTTTAAGATTGTTTTAGGATTAATTACATATCATTTTATTTGGTAGATATTTTGATCCAACTATTACAGTTCATCCTCAAGATCCATAGGTTTAAATAATCAAGATGCATCATCTTCCAAAAATAAAAGCGGAAGAAAATCAAGTAAAAGTAAAAAATTTAATATGAAATTAATATATAAATGTTAGGAAATAAAGTATTAAGTATAAAATTAGAAACAAACAATTGTGAAAAAATAATAATTTAAAAAAATAAGACAAAAATAAACTAAATAATAAATAAATTTAAAAAGAAAAATGATTTGAAAATAAATATCTATAATAACCATTATTCTCCTTTATTAATAAATTGTAGAAATAAAATATAATCCAAATTAATTAAACTATCAAAATGTTATTATATATTTATATAACTAAAAAGTATATAATATATATTATAACCAAAAATTATTTTCAAATTAAAAAAAAATATATAATATTAAAAAATAATATTTATATAATAATTAAAAAAAAGAAAAGTAAGAGGGAACTTAAAATGTTTATGAAGAAAAAGTAGAAATCTAACTTTTACTTGATTTCCAACTATCGTTTTTGTTTAGTTGTCTTAACATGTTAGGCTATAATTGAGCAACGATATATATATAGTTTTTAAATTTTTGAAATAAAATTATATTTTGAAAATTACAAGTGGTTAAATAATTAAATATTTTACCATATAAATATTAATGGATGTTTCCTTGAGCTTGACCTTTAGGAAAAAATAGTATTTGAAATACACTAATATGTGTGAGGAGTGGAAAATTTATTTATATATAAATATATAACTTTTAAATTTTTGAAATAAAATTGTATTTTGAAAATTACATATGGTTAAATAATCAAATATTTTAACATATAAATATTAATAGATGTGTCCTTGAACTTATCTTTTAAGGATATATATATAATTTTTTAATTTTTGAAATAAAATTATATTTTGAAAATTACAAGTGGTTAAATAATTAAATATTTTAACATATAAATATTAATGGATGTTTCCTTGAGCTTGACCTTTAGGAAAAAATAGTATTTGAAATACACTAATATGTGTGAGGAGTGGAAAATTTATTTATATATAAATATATAACTTTTAAATTTTTGAAATAAAATTGTATTTTGAAAATTACATATGGTTAAATAATCAAATATTTTAACATATAAATATTAATAGATGTGTCCTTGAACTTATCTTTTAAGGAAAAATTAGTATTTGAAATGCATAGTATATATTTGGTTGTTTAAAATCAATTTGCAGTAATCTCACCGGTATTTTAAATAGCTAAACCTAAGTCAATGAAAACCCTAACTAGATCTATAACTCTATGACATCCAGCATAGTGAGTAGGGGTGGCTTTCTCATCACTCTCAACAACACCTACACTGCTATTGGTCAAACCTATTATCCCCCTGTTTTTAAAAGATACAATGGATTCCTATTGTGGGCTTTATCCTTTGCTTGAGAATACATTATAAGATCTCTATCTCTATGATCATGGTTTTTTTTGTTATTTGAATATCAGTAATCACGATTTGTCAATATCGTTTAATGGATACTTTGTTTTGGAAACGTAAGATAGCTTATTTTTAGTTTATCATTTTCTTTGAATACACGATGTAAAATAACTCTGATCGCGATTTCGTGGATCCATATGCAGCATTGGCAATCTTATCTTCATATCATGGCACGCAAGTCGCTAATATTTTAGTGCCTTGCAACCGCACCTTCTACGCGTTAAATTAATATATGTTAACATATATTAATGGGATAAATTTGATAGGTGTCTATTTGTATTTAATCGTTAAATATTGATCATGTTGATATATATATATATATATATATATATATATATATATATATATATATATATATATATATATATATATATATATATATATATATATATATATATATTATTTATTTATTTATTTATTTGATTTTTTAAAAATTAAATAAATAGGATAAATATCATTATTAGTTAAATAGAAATTAAAAAAATAATGATTTTTTTGTTAAGAGCCGCTCTAATATTAAAGAAAGAGATGATATAATGCTTGGTCCTATTATGAAAAGGTCACAGAGAGAGAAGCGGAGAGGAAGAGGGACCTTCACCGATGGCAAGCAACGGCTTCGAACCCTCGCCGATCACGCGCATTCACAGGGTTTTTTCGAGCTTCAGATCCACGCAATGGGGCCAGATCTGGAGGGTCTGCGGGTCGGAGCAAGTGTTGGGAGCGTGGGAAATGAAGCAGGGACAGCAAAAAACGTCCTGGATTCAGGCTGCGGAGCTTCATTTCTGGCATGCAACCTTCCCCGTGCCGTATGATCCCTCAAGACATTACAGGCTTTCTCTCGTCGGCGACCAGCAAGTTCTCAGGTCGGATCCAGGCGAAAACTTTTCCCTCGCGCTCCCTCAAAGACTCCAGGACGAAGCCTCCGTCGAAAGGTACGATTTCAGGCGGGTTAAAGAAAATGTAAAGGCCCAGAGTGTGGACGGGTTGGGATCTACGGCTTTTCCAACTGTTTCGATCGCTGCAGGGGGACTGCACGATGCAGATCTGCCCCCTCTCTCAACAAATTGGCTCAAATAGTATAGATCTGGGCCGGATCTATTGGACCTGGCCAATCCTTGAGAACAGTTAGAACCCAGGCAGCAGATAGGGGGCAAGATTCATAGATTGAGCAGAGGTTTTATAGACATCGACATGCAAATGTAAGAACGACCCACAAAGAGGTCAGATCTGGAAGATTACTCACAAACAGAGCACTGGCAGATCCACAGCGACAATGGATCAGGCGGATCAGGAACCCAACCGAAACCCAGGTCACAGGTAACAATAACACACTTTCAGATTTTCATTAAAACCCCAGAGGGGAAATCTAGATTAGTGTGGGTTCATGCAGATAGCACCATCATGCAGCTGAAACAGCAAATCTGGGCATTGACGGGATGTCCTGTCCAGCTACAACATCTGGTCAGTGGTAGGTGGTCCCTCCAGGATAATAGAACCCTGGAAAGTTATGAGATCGGTCCAGAAACAACCATTGTCCTAAACCTCAGGCTGAGAGGAGGGGCTTTGGCCCAGGGACAGCAAAGCTCCCCAGGAGGGGACAAGGGGAAAAAGACAGCTCCTCAGCAACAACCCAAGGGAGGCTCCTCCTACAAAAACATTCTTCAGGGCAACAAAGATTCAGGGTCCTCTCCAGATCAAGGCAGATATATACCTAGACCATACATAGTAGATTAGCTAGGGCAAACCCCAGCCCTTAACTTTGATTCGTTAGGACTTGATGATTTCATTAAGTCCTATGAAACGCAGGCCCTAATCTACCGTTTTAACAACTTCTGGCCAAAACCAACAGATCTATTTCATTGGATTTTCACCACTTGGACCATGGAATGTGATATACATTTATGCTCCAAGGGGTTTTTCATAGTCAGATTTGCATCCTCGGAAGTCAGAGACACAATCATTAGAGATGGGCCTTGGTTCTGGGGAACATCAGGGCTGTTCATGACCCCATGGTTCCCAGATTTCGATCCAAACAACATGACTGTATCCAAAGTGCCGGTTTGGGTCCATCTCTATAACCTTCCCCTTCACTTTTGGAGTGAGCGAGTACTGGAAGGAATTGGGAACAACATAGGGAGATATATCAAAACAGATCTGGAGAGGATTGATGAAAGGGTATACACTTTCGCACGCATTTGTGTGGAAGTAGATCTAAGCAAAGGGCTGCCAGACAACATAAGGCTGATCTACAAACAACAAAATTGGCTGCAAGCACTAGACTATGAAAATACCGCCTTCAGATGCAGGCTATGCAGGCAGACAGGGCATCTACAAAGCACATGTCCAGAAGCCAAGAAAGCAAATAGTAAAAAGAAGCAGAAAGGGAAGCAGAGGAAAGGATGGCAATTTCCTCCCCCTAACTCAGATGATGAAGAATCAGAAGCAGAAGAGGAAGACACCCCCGCAGAGAATGCAGAAGTACCCCAAGAAATGGAGACTCAGAAGGAAACTACATCAGATAACAAGACTTCACGGCTCCACCCAAATCAGGCAGAGAAGGCAATTGAGGAACAAAGCATGGGAGGGATCAAACGGCATCACCACTCAGATACTTCAGACTCAGACAAGGAAACAGCCTCACAGAAAGCAGAAACACAGTTAGTCTTAGCTTCGATCGAGCCCACTCAAGGAGAGTGGCGCAAGGTCGAAAAGAAAAAGGGGAGAAAAACTTGAAGCGTGAGTTTTTTACTCACTGTCGGAATCATTTTTTTGCCTCTTTTCTCCTTTCTCTTTTCTCCTCTCTCATTCTTTTTCTTTGTGCACGTTAGCTTGTTAACGTTGCATGAGGTGCGTAAGCACTCGAGCCCAAATGGGCAGCTCATGGAAATGCTTCAATGCATCTGCTAGTGTAACTTTTCATTTTTTAAATAAAAGGTTACCGTTTTTTCCACTGGAAAAAAAAAATGCTTGGTCCTATTATAAAAATAATAAATAATAAAATTAAAAATAATTATATATCAATTTAAAAATAATACATTGAATTATTATAATTGTGTGGAATATAGTTTAATTTAAATTCTATTATGTAAATAAAAATAAAATAAAAAATTATATATAAAAAAAATATTGAATTATTATAATTGTGTGGAATATAGTTTAATTTAAATTTAAAGAAGGAAGAGTAGTTTAGATCTATTTTAACTCTAGATCTATCAAGTATAGGGATTGGATATCCTTTCACTCTAAAAACAATTTAGGTCTTAAGAGATTTGATCTCTCTCAGTACTTGGTAGATCCATGGATTTAGGTTGATAACTAAGATTTTAAAGTAAGTATGAGACTAGCGCTCCTATACAAATTAAATGGTTGGTAAATTTCAATAGCCATTAATACATCATAACCATTGTAACTTTTATTTCATAACACATCTCACATTTCTTAAAAAAAAAAATCAATAAAACTAACTAAATTAAAGTTGCATTATTAATATTATTATTAATAATTATAAAAAGAATTAATTGCACCAAGAGACAATCTCTAAAAGAAATGTTACAACTTACAATGTCTTATCCTATTGGTAGACCCAGAGTTAAGATAAATGTAGGATGGTATATAAGTAAAAGATATATACATTTAAAATAAAACATGTAATTCTTAACAATGAAGATTTACTCTCACTTCACTATGGATATTTTTTGTTACAATACCATGCCTTATAAACACCACATGCCTAAAAAACCATAACCCAATTCATATGATACTTTTTTAATTAATTAAGTTAATTAGAAAGGTGAAAAAGACATAACTACTTTGAAGATAAATCTCAACCTTTGATTCATGAATACTACTAAGAATATTGTACAAAAATTCTTGGCCGTTAAACGTTTACCATCCACCTAATAATTATTGATAATCAAATTAAAATTATGGAAATCCTATTCCAAAATAAACAAGTCTATTGGCATAATTAATACTAACTAAACTAATCTTGTGTAACATAATTATAGAATTTTAAATAGCTATATAATTTTAGTTAATTAGTGTTGTACTAAAAGAACAATCAAGAAAAACATTGTTGGAATTATTTTTATAAACATGATTAGTTAGTTTTCATTCCATAGATTAGAAAAAGCCTTTTTTTATTTGTTCCCCACTAGAAGAAACTTTTTAGTCAGTAATCAACGAGGGAAGCTCAAACTCTAAAAATGGATATATAATGCACATATTTTTCAAAATTACTGAGGGAAGCTCAAACTCTAAAAATGGTTATATAATGCACATATTTTTCAAAATTTATACATTCTCAGATTGGTAAATAAGTAGGTCTTATTAGGTTTTATTGATGAATATAGTGTTTCATTTCATATATTATCTAATCCTAAAACCAAGGTCTTTTGAGAGTGAAAAAAAATACCATAATATAAGATATCAGTGGGAAAAAAAACTTATAATGTTTAACTGTAACCTTTATGACCACTATCTAAATTTGAGCTAAGACTATTACCATGGACACAATGCATGATACCTTTTAGAATTTAAACAATATAAAACTAAAAATCTATAGAAGAAGGGTTATGCTCCCAAAGAGATCCTGGAGTTGCCTACTCTTTGTAGTAACCAAGCTTTTAGGAGTACTAGATAGGTTGGATAAAAGAAAGAGTAGATCACATGGAATTAGAATTGGATTTTTTAAGGAAGCCTTTGATGCCCTCAATCCTTGGTGATCATATACCTTTTTATATCCCTTTGTAGCTTGTTTAACTGAAATTTGAATACCAAATATCCTCCTCACGAAAGAATCAAAATTTCCCTTGAAAATCAAGGGTTATTGTTATAGATCTACAATTGTAGATTGTTAGATTTTAGACTTTTCTAGTTTTCTTTTGTAGATAAAGAGTTTGGATTTTCCACAATAGTATTTGAAAGTTGTTGACATTTTGAATCCCAAAGAGGAACCATCATCAAGATAATTATTAAAGAAAGATGAGAAAAAATGGAGGAATAAATAAAAGTTATAAAAAGAAATCTGAAAACTATAAAAGGCGAGCTAAGAAAACCCTAGAAATGAAAAATATTTATGTATAATATTCTAATAATTAATGTATATAAATTAATAAAGTGCATATTTTGTAAATGATTATTAAATGATAATGTGTATTAATAAATCTAATACTACATTATATTTATTATAATAAATCCTACTAAATAAAAATTATATTATATAATGGAATTTCAGAGATGCAACCACCCTTCAAAATACCTTGGAGTCCCTCTTTCTGACAAGCGCTTGACTCGTTCAACTTGGGAATGTCTTATCACCAAAATGGAAAAAGTACTTGCTAATTGGACATTCAGATCTCTCAATCTGGTAGGTCGTTTTCTTCAAGTCAAGTCTATGTTGCAGGCCATACCCTAATATTTGTATTTTGCCCTTGCGGCCCCCAAATCCATCTCCAACACTCTCAGAAACCTCCAGAGAAATTTCCTGTGGAGAGGCTCATAAAAGAAGCAGAAGTGGTTGTTGGTGGCTTGGGACAAGTTGTGTAAACCCAAAAGAGCAAGCAGTCTCGATTTGAGGGACCCTGAACTCTTAGTGAAATCCCTGGGAGACAAAACATTGTGGCGATTGATTGCAAACCCAAACTCCCCCTAGGGAATTGTTTGTAAAGCAAAATATGTTCCTACCCATTTGCATGAACATCTCATCAGGCTCAATGGGACCATTAAGGGCTCTGCCATATGGAACGAGGCTTGGGACAACAGAGCATTCATACATAATCACATTTTTTGGGAGGTGGGAAATGGGGACAAAGCACTATTTTTGGAAGATGCATGGCAACAAAGGTTGGGTCTTATCCATGATCAATTCAGACAGATTCGGATAGGTATGCAAAACAAGGGCAAGAAAAGGGTCAACCAATACTGGAAATCAAGTAATGGCAATGAAAACTGGAGGGAATGGTTAGACGAAAAATATTGGGAACCCCCACCTAACCCTCTGGAGTGGCAGGAGCTCTCGAGTGAACTCCAGAAAAGACAAATTCAAGTTGAAACCATTGAGGAAAAGATCATATGGGGGAAGAATGTGGTCGGACACTTCAACTTAAAGGAAAATTACAACTACATTACGCTCCATGACCAACATCAAATGGAGTGAAAATGGAAGACTCTTTGGGAGAGGAAATACTAGCCTAAAATAACCCTTTTTTATGGCTCATCATGCAAAAAAAAATTCTAACCTGGGACAACTTAAGGAAGAAAGGGTAAATTTTCCACTCTAGATGCAATCTTTGTGAGCAAAAGGAAGAAACAACTACACATTTTCTGAACAAGTGCCCCTTCACAAACAAGTTATGGAATTGGGTCTATTTAGTTTTCAAGGTTTTGGATGTTAGGGCCTAAATCTGCCTCAGGCTGAGAAAGGCATGATCTAGGGTAACATCAAACCACACTTAACCTGGTAGCTAGCCCTACCAGGTCGGGAGAGGGCTCTCTCCTTGTCAATCTAAGAAAAATATGATCAATGAGGCTTGAGATGACTGACGTGATGACTGATTTTAGGCTAGGTATGTGTACCGATGTGTTTGATTGAATTTAAAATGGGTTTACTGGCTCAATTGTGAAAGGCAGATTTGGGTCCAGGTAATGGACACAGTCTTGCAGATACCTCTATGGGGCGAGGTAGGCAAATGGTTTAGTACTTCAAATTGAGTGAGATGGAGAGCTTTTAGACTGGTCAGGAGTTGGAGAGGGCATGAAAGTCTCAGGGATCCTCTTCAAACATATGAAAACATAAATAACTAAACGAAACCCTAGGTAGAGCACTGCAAATCAATGAATTCTACCTTTATCCTTGCTTCATTTAGTTAAGATGAACAAAGAGAGATAATGGCATACATAAAAAAAATGTAAACTTGCGATTACAGAAGGAAACACAATACCAAATCAAGTTGCCACAAGAATCTCATAAAGTGTTGTAAACCCTGGTCTCTTCCTTTGCCAAACTACTGAAAAATGAGTGTACAATAATGCTCAGAGCATTCAAAAAAGTTCAACCTTCTCCAATGACTGAAAAATTACAAGATATAGGCAACCAACATTTTATCCTAGCCTCTAGGGGTCGAGCTCATAAGTTTAGGAGCTGTTCCAAAAAATTCTAAATTGAGAACTAAAAAGTAGGTAGTGGAACAACTTGCCTCTAAAAACTAGGGAACTGATTCATTCAGTTGCAAACTACCTTTTCATGGATGAATCTACCTCTATGAGTGAAAATTTAGCATAATTACATCAAAATCCATCAAGTCACATTAAATTACATCATAAGTTTGACTACTGGAAAGTGAAAAGTCAAACTGTGAAGAAACAAGGTGAAAAACAAAGTTTTTTGGCTAAAATGAGCAAATTTCATCCCATGCATTGCACTGATTTCCCTATGCATAACGCCTTTTTGTAGCTAATTTTAGAGGCCTTCCTATGCACCAAATTTTCTCCAAGTGGTCTTGTTGGAAATTTATGTCTGTCTACTTTCCAGAACAAGTGGAATTTCTAAATTTGGCCTCCATGTACCCCTCCAAAACTGAGTTCTCCCAACAATACTCCTTGTATGTCCAAAAAGGGGCAGAAAGGTCATTTTTGAGGTGTTTTTAACCTTTTTGGAAGCTCAAAACCTGTCAAATTTTCTTGGCCACGTGAGGGCGTTCATATTTTTCCATGAAAAATCCAAAAATGTTGAGTTTTCCTCAAAATGAGGTGTCTAACAAAAGCGTGCGCCAAGTGGTATGGCGCATCAGGCAGAAAAACCTGTTTTTTAGGCCAAAAATTTCAAAATTGCAAAAAGTTTCCAAAATTTCTTGAAATTTGGGCTGAGTGTTCCTCATCAAGTGTTGTGTTGGGCTAAGGAAGCCTCAGCCAAGATCTGGAGTCTATCTTGCTCTTTTCGCTTCCTCGATGCTTTCTTCAACTTGGCCTTCAAAATCCTAATTCTTGCTTTGCACACCTTGTTTCTCGCCAAGTAGTGGTAGGCCATGTGCCTCAACATCTTTTTCTCCCTGTTGGCCTTCTCTAGCATCTTTTCCAAGTGCATATTTTCCCTCTCAAGCCAAGATTCATGATCAGCATCAATTTCTTGTTCAAGTGGTGTCAACTTGATTTTCCTCCTCTTGGCAGCTTGCCAGTTTTCTCGTATGTTTTGTAGCTCCATGATGGTTTGTTGATCCTCTAGCTGTTTGTTTCTTTGCTCCAGATATTTGATTATCCATTTGGCTCTTTCTAGGTTGAGAGACAAATCATGAATGTCAACTTGTTGTTCCTGAATGATCTCCTTGAGCTTTGAGCTTTGGGAGCCCAAATCGGTGTCATCATCCTGAATAAGAATGAAATCTGTCTCTTGACCTCCTGAAGGTCCCTCATCATGTAAGGGCTACTTGCCCTTGTCCTGTACCTACTCTGTTGATGGAGGAAATGAGACCCCTTCCACCCCGGGTGGAGATAGTACTCGTTTTGCTGCTGCAAACAACCTTCTAGTGCCCTTTTGGTATGTGACAAACACTGGCACACTAGTGGTTTGTGTCTCATGAATCTCCTGTTGATGTGAAGGCCCTCATGCCTCATGAAAAACTGCCAGGGGTACTTGAGGACCTGTAAAGACCTCATGTGCAATGAAATTCTCCCATGAAATTTTCAATAAACCAAGATGATGCAAGACCACAATTTTGATTAGTGCAAAATGATATATACTGTTATACTATTGTTGAGGAGGTTTCCTTTACACTAAGGTGGTCATCTTCTCAATGTTATGGAAAATGAAATAAGGGAGGTTCATCATCCTCACCCTAGTAAAGTGCATCAACAATCTGATATGATAGGCGTACAGACGAGAAAATTTTCCCTCATAGCTGAAATATCTAATTATGAGTTTCATCAAGGGAGCATAAGTGTCCTGCAAATACTGGAAATGAAAAACTCTACTGATATGTCTCTGAAAGCCAGCCTTGATGTAAGGCTCATAATTCTCTCTGTCTATCAACTGCCTCTTATTCCACTACTCACCTACATTTGGAATGCCGGTTGCCTGAGCAATAGTCTCAGGTGTCAAGGTGAATGTCACACCTGCCAAAGTGAGTTGAGCATTATGAAGATGGAGCACAAACAATCTGGCCAACTCATGGTGGTACTTGACTCTCTCCACCATCTCACAGAAATGATAACAAGATTGGTGTTGAAAGCATGTAACAACAAGAGGACAAGCCAACAGCTCAGCAAGTGAAATAGGCTCCTCCCGGTTGTGTTTTCCACCCTTGTGAGGCCTCCTTGGTGCATGCATTTCTCTAGAAGAATCACTGACTGTCTCCTCATCTCTGTCATAGGAAGAATATGACTCCATGTTTGCCAATGTTTGAATTTTCTTAGATGAGTATGAAGAGATTTTATGGTGTCTTTAGGTTTTTGCTGCCAAAGATATGAATGTATGAGGGACTATGGAGGGAATGTGTATGAGGGGTTTGGGAATTTTACTGACAAGTTTTGGGGGAATAAAAGGGTTTAGGGAATAATATTTAGGCTTTGGGACAACAATTAGGGTTTGGGGATATTTAGACTAGGGTTTGGGATAGTGGGACTAGGGATTTAGGATTAGTAGTTTTGAGGATATGGGGATTATGGAATAGGAAAAAGGGAGAGAGAAAATGAAGTGAGGGAGTGAAGGAGTAAGGGAGTGAAACTGAGAGGAGTAGGTTTAGTAGCAAAAAATACAATTTGTAAACCCTATGCAATGGTTTTTAATAAAACTGTAAGGATATAGGGTTTCAGTATTTCCCTATTAAATCACCAAGAAGACTAAGAAAAACTCATTCATTGGTCATGAGGGAGCATCAACTTACTTGAACAATGGAGAATTTAGCAATTTTGAGAGTTTGGAGGAAGTTGTGAGCGTTTTCGGGCCTTGTAGACCTGTGCGCCACGCCACCTCACAGGTGCACCATGCCTGCTCTGTGCACCGTGCCCCTTGTAAAATTACACTGCTGAATGCTGCCCAATGTGCCGTGCCGGATGAGTGCACCGCGCCCACGCCCCAGTGCGCCGCGCCTAGGTTTTCCCATGTTTTGGCACAAAAATCACTCTCTTGGCTTTTGGAAGACCAATACACTTTCTCTCTTTCTCTTGAGGACACAAATGAAACTTATTGATATGAATACACTTTATATACACATGGTTTTGATTTTTCACTTACAAAAACCCACTTTTCTAATGTTTGATTTTGACTTGCTTTTAAAACTCTGTTTTTGGGCAGTTTACCTTATTTTTGCCTTTAATGAACTGAATGCTTTGACTTTTTTGTTTCTTTTGCAGGTGGTGAAGTTGCATAGGCTTGGCAAGGTGACCACGGCTGCCTCTGAAGTTATTACATAAGGAAAAAATGAAATTACATCAAATTTGTACATGAAAACATAAAAACTCTGTTTTTCCTCAAAACATGGTTTTGAGGAAAAATCAATCATTGAGCATGTGATTATGGAAATTATTGTTACTGAAACTTTATTTGACCTCCTCACGCGCCTACAGACCTTTTATTGAGCGTTTACAAGACTTTATTGACGAAACCCTAGACCTAATGAGACTTAAAACCCTAAAAATGACTTTTGCAAATTTAAAGACAAAAAATGACTGCAGATGATCTAGATGTATGAAAATGGGCTAGTAGGTAAAGAACATGAGGGAAAATGTATAAAAAGCCACTACCATCAGATGATACATGATCCTAATGGAATGCAGCTGATCAGATGAGACACCTAACATGCAATGCAACAAGAGAATTTGATCACTGATGGAGGGATGAAGATACCAACACTAACATTAGAAAGGGATATCTCCTCCCTCCTCAATACCATTGATAATTAGAGATCCTCCCTATCCCCTAATCCTCTAGTGAATAAAGCGTCGAACCTTCTATCAGGTATCATTTGTTGGGCTCTGTGGAAGGAGAGGAATGCAAGAATTTTCAAAGGAATCCACAACCAGGAAGAGGTTGTTTTGTCCATAGTCATGCAACCCATTAGAGAAACGGTGGCTTATTCCACTCTTCAGTTCCCCAATGACCCTCCTAGTAGTTTGGAACTGCGTATTCTTACCCTCCTAGATCTTCATCTCACCTAGTACTCCAAGGCCTCAAGAATTTTGGGAAATCGGGGAAATGCAGACCACTGGTCTCCCCCGGAGATAGGCACTCTCAAACTAAACTATGATAGGGTAGCGAAAGGTAACCCGGGAAGAGAAGGCTTCGGGGGTGTCTTCCAGAACTCGCATGGGTAAATCTTATGGATCTATGTGAGAAATATTGGAAACACTACCAATAACATAACAGAATTATAGGCCCTAGAACATGGGTTGGCCATTGCCAAACTCCACAACTTTGGACCCCTGATCACCGAAGGGGACTCGATGCTGACAACTCAGGCTAGCCGTGAATTATAGCAGGGCATGGAAGCTGCTAGGGTGTCAGAGAACTAGTGCCTAAATAGAATCCTCCAAAAAATAAAAGGCCACATAGAGAGGGTGAGAAGGCTTCATTTCCAAGCTATCGGGCACAATGGGAATGGCCTGACTGATAGACTAGCGAATGAAGGTACAGTGGGAAACTATCGTCTATGAACAATGGCATGGATTGACCCAAAGCACAACAAGTTGCGTCAGCAATGTGAAACCATCAATGGAAAGGACAATAAGAATAACGTGCACTAATTTCTTTGAGATCTCAAGTCTCAATTATTATGATAGCAGTTGCTTGGCCAAAGGCAATACTAAAGGAAATCTGCCCGATGCCGCAATCCCAATGACTGCCATGCCAAAGGAGCTATCAGAAGCTTTGTATCCCCTCTAGGGCATCGTCCATCCATCCTATCATTCTCTTTTGGTACAACCTCCCTCACCTACCTCTGGTACCTCCCATGACTCGCATTGATTCCCTGCCTCTGATCCCCTCACCCCTCGATTCTCTCCAGCCCCTATGTATACCCCCTTACACCTGCTCCTCCCTGTCACCTTGCCTGTTGTTGCCTCTTGTTTCTGTAGGATCCCTTTCACTGTTATCTTGTTGATATACCCTCCCCCTTTCATGGCACCCAAACGTGGTTCAAGGCCGACTCCTAGTCGTGGTTGTGGTCGTGGTCATGACCCTTCCCGTTGGAACAACCGGGGTTCTCCACCAACCACCAGAACCAAATCTTCTGCTAGGAGAGCTACCCTGAATTATTCCATAGCTGTTAACCATGAGACACAGGAACAGATTGCTAACCTTGAAGCTCAGGCAAGGGTCCTTAGATGAGGGGTGTCCTCAGAAGAGGTGGCGAAGGAATTTGCGTGGATCCTTGATCCAAGTCTCACTACGGCCAAGGAGAAACTGTACACTGGTGCAATCGACCTCTCATGGTAGATGAAAATGCTCCTCAGTCTATCAATGTTGGAGTAGGCTAAAATATCCAAGGCAGTGGAAGAGAAAATTGGCAAGCTTACGAACAAGATGGAATCATTCCACCATTATCGCTTCGTCGCTATGGATTCTCCACATTACACTATGCTGAAGAATCAGGTTACCATGGGGGTTTGCTTGCCATTTGAAGGATCCCCTAGTGTCAAAAAGGAGGCAACTAATGCTTCCTCCAGTAGTCCAATGGCCACAATCATGTAGGAAGGCAATAGTCAAGAGTTGCTTGTTAGCCTGGATGATGACCCTGCTGAAGGAAATATTTATTTCCCTTGTGCTGGAGAGTTTTTCTCGCACAATCCAACCTTTTATAAATACAGTTTTCATGCAGTAATATATTTTATCTTATTCACAAAAAAAATTATATTAAATAATGTAATTAATGTTACGTATAATAATTATAATTAAAGTATATTAAATGAAGATGTTATAATTAAATTAAATTAAAATTTATATGTTAAATTTTTATAATGTAATTTATTATTATAAGTTAAAATATTATATGAATTCAAGCTAGGGAGAGAGATTCATATATGAGAGGTTACATTTGAGAAGAGTTGGCTGAACCAATTTGTTTGATTAAAGGAAACCAATTGCCATTAATCCCAATACCACCATCTCTCTTGAGATTATGTGGATGTTTCATTATCTCAAGGACTTCCTTGATCTTTCTCTTCTAATAGTGGTCCTCCTTAGTGATGATCCTAGCATTTTCTAACAAAACATTATGCTTAACTTTCAAGGGGTGTTAAAAAAGGGATGAAGTATGCGATCTTCCATTATTTAATATTTGCTCCATGCTCCTTTAGTGTTCTTCGCAAGGAACACCCTAATCTCCAATATAAATTTTAGCACAAGAGCAATCAATTTTCTAGATTCCTTTAAGCTGATGTTGATCAATATTGTATTTCATAGCTCTCATTCTTTGCTTGATTGTTCATGTTGTCTTGAAACGAGTGGATATATCCTTAACCAAAATCCTTGCAATCTTGTTAGTAACTCCTTGATTGTAAGGAAGGTACACCTTAAAAAAAATGTGTTTGAGGGAATTGGGAGCTAACCTTTCCTTCAACTATTCTTATAACCTTCCTAATGTCCTTGTCCTTGTATCCTATATTTTTAAAGATTGTAGTCAAGTGCTTCTTCTCTTCATCTAAGTACTCGACATTCAATATTCTAAGGGCCTTGATAGAAAGAGTATTGAGGAAACCAAATTTTTTATTAGGATGATGATAGGAATCATCATGGAGGTAACTCTCTGTGTGAGTTCTTTCTGAAGACTCAATGTCTCAATGTACCATCTTATTTTCTGGTAACAAAAACATCTAGGAATTATATGCTTTTGTTTTCCTGCATCTCCATAGTAAACTTAATTTCAGAAGACATAGAACTAAGGTGATTGAAAAAATTATCAAGTTTTGTTTTACCATGTGTCCATTTTACGTTTGTGTCATCAAAAAATCTCTTCCACCAAGATGGTTTTAAAGGGTATGATTCAAAGGCTTTGTTCACAAGGTACCCCATGTATAAGTTTGCAACAATTGGTCAGAGAGGAAATCCCATTGCAAATCTAAATATTTTTTCATAATAATTTCTTTGGAAATCGAAAAATGTGGAGTGAAGACATATCATAACAAGATTCATTGTTTCATGATCCACAACTTCCTTACTAACTTAAATGGCTTCGCCTATAGGAATTTTGGTAAACAAGGACACCATGTAAATACTTGTTAGGATGTCATTTGGATCCACTTTCTCATTTTTGATAATTTTAACAAAATCATTGGAATACTCAATAAACTAATTAATATTTACAACAAGGGGCGTAAGGATCTTGGCAACATATTTTGCTAATTCATAACTCGAGGAGCCAATAGTATTGATTTTGGCATTAGAGGAGCCCCTTCCTTGTGAATCTTTTGCAGTCCATACATTTTGAGGATAATTTTACAAGAAAGTGTTATCCTGTTCCTTAATCTCTCATGAAGGTTAGACACCTTGAGCTACCATATCTTTCATTGTCCAATACATTTCAACCAATATAAAATACCTCATCTCATAAATCCTAGTGTTGCTTAGGTCGAGGACCTAACCTTAAGTCTCTATTAGAATCATAGTTGCATCAGTGGTCTCACACAATTTCTAAACCTACATATCAACATCCTTAATGGCAATACCTTTCGCTTTGTTGAACATTGGTATAAGAACTGGCTTTGTGTACAAGCCATGTCTTGCTCCACATGGGTCACATAACACTACCTAGAACTCGTAGTTTGAATTGTGCTCCAAGGGAAAGGACCAATCATTTTCCTTTGCTATTATGTCTGCATGTGGGTTCCATTAATGACAAAACCATAGAAAGAAGACAATCAAATTACTAGTCCACCACCATCGCAAATTCCCAATAATTGAGACCCAACCCCTACAACCTCTAAGAACAAGGTGATGAGTCCAAAACTAGATAAACCACAATAAAAGTAAATTCAAAAGAGTATTCAAATAATAGATATGTGAAGTCATACTTTGAAATAGGTTAGCTAGCAACCAAAAGATAAACCCAAAGACTGCATCCTCTAAAAATGATGGTGGGTGTCTTCTCATAATGCCAAATCCATAACAATAATTAATTAGGGATCCTTTCCTACTGTCCCCACCTATGACATCAACTGTGTTGGCTTTCTCCCTTACACAAAATGTTAATTAATTGTTGTTACCCATTTGCTCACAACTATAGGCAAGGTTGTACTACAGGCGCACCAAACGTGACTTTTAAGGAATCCTATATTGTTTGATCCCATAAATGCCTCGATGTCCGTGACCCGCTTCCATCCACAAAATTAGCTCTACATCACATTCATGGCCTAACACGCCATCCAAGGCATTAAAATGGAAAGTTATTTACATAATCTTGCAAATTAATTCGAAATTAAAATATAATTAAAATCATTAATTTTAATTAAAATTATATATATATATATATATATATATATATATATATGACAAAAAAGAATAGATGACTAAATTTAACTAATTAATATTCTATTTTGACACATTATAATTTTCAACTAATTTTAAAAATTTAATTAATTTATACCAAGAAAATCAATATACGTTTAACATGTTCATCATTATATTCATATATTTATATTGTAAAATATGATTAATAATAATGATTAGTTTTAAATGATTTTATTGTATATGGTGATTTAGGTTTGAAATTTTATAATAATTTTAAAAAAATATCTAAAATTTAACCATATTTAGGGTTAATGTGACCTCATTTAAATGCTATCCCTCAATAATTTTAATGGCTTTAATAATCTTAAATAATAATTTCATAAAATAAATACTAATACCACAAATCACAAAGATATTAAAATAGTTTAAATATTTTGCATAATAATTTTTTTAAGTTGAGTAAAATGATATATATATATATATATATATATATATATATATATATATATATATATTCAACCTCTTTTTCTTTTTTCTAGGACCAATCCATAATTAAAAAGAAGAATAAAGTAATGCATTTATCAAAGATGGATACACAAAATAGTAGTTTGCTTAATTTTTTTTAAACACTATTATTTATACATGCATGAACCAAAGGATCAAGAGTGATCTCCGCTGACTTAATATTATTTCTTACTAATTCCTGTTGACTATTGATTATGAATCATCTACCGCCGACTACGGAACAATGATCGACGCCGTCGTGATTAATATTCTGACACCTCCCCTTAATCATGACCTATATGTTAACTTGCCCGCTGGTCTAAGGCTCAACTAGGCTTACAACATAAATTGGATTTTATACAACACACAACTTACTTCTACAAATTTCAAATTTAGCCTTTCCAAGAGGCTTGGTGAATATGTGAGCCACATTTTCATTTGTGTTACAATATGATAAGTAAATTTCTTTTGATTGTACTTTTTCTCTTTCAAAATGATGTTGTGTGTCCATATGCTTTTTCCTTGCATGATATATAGGATTGTTTGTCAATTTGATAGTGCTTTGATTGTCACATCTGATTATTGTAGGTGCTTGTTGTATTTCTCCAACATCTTCAATTATCCTTCTAAGCCATATTGCTTTGTAAGTAACACTTCTTAATACTTTATTCTCAGCTTCAATGGATGACAAGAAAACAATTGATTGTTTCTTACTGCTCCATGATATTTCTCCTGAACCGATATTGAACACATATACAATAGTAGATTTCATGCCATCTAGATTTCCATCTCAGTCATAATCAGAATAACCTGTCAACTCAACATCGAATTCATCACTGTACATAATACCAAAATTAAGTGTTCCATTCAGATATTTAGGACTTTCTTTGCTATTTTCCAATGGATTTCACAAGGCTTAGCCATGAACTGATGAAGTATGCTAACAGAATATGCTATATCTAGCCTGGTAGTGGTGAGATAGTTTAGACTTCCAACCATTCGATGATACAAGGTTCCATCATCACTGTAGAATTTGACATTATGTTCTAAAGGAGTAAATATCGCCTTGCATTCAATCATTGTGAACCTTTGAAGGATTTTCCTTGTATATTTGCTTTGTGCAATTAATGTCTTGTGAGGTTCTCTTCAAACTTCAAGACCTAAACAATAATGCAATTCACCAAGGTCCTTCATCTCAAATACATATGACAACTGATTTTTAATTTCTTCAATTAACTTTGATGCATTTCCTGTTATGATAAGATCATGAACATATATAGATATTAAAGCATGCAAAGTGATTTTTGTTCTCCAGTGATTGTTTTATCTATTCCGTTTTTTCTAACTAAGTAATCTTGTTGTTTCTCCATTTGTCTGTCTCTAAAATCATTTTTGTTATTGCCGTCTAAGCCTCTGAGTATAAATCTGTTGTGTGTTATGTATTCTCTGATCTAACATGATTGAGATGGAGATCTGGAATGATCTAGAAACTAATGGCAGTGTAGAAAAATCTAGAAACTAATGGCGGTGTGGAGATCTAGAAAGATCTGATCTAGAAGGATCTAGAATCTTGCATGAATTTGGCTTCCCACTTATCAAAAGCAACATCCCTATCTTCATCTTTCTTGAAGTATAAGTTAGGATCATTTTTTCTTCTCATAAAACCTTTCTCATAAAAGAAAGAATCAATTTTCACTTACCAAGATCTTGGCGCTTGTTTTAAACCATATAAAATTTTCTTTAACGTGCAAATCAGATGCTCCTGTCATTGTTTTACAAACCCTTCAAGCTGAACCAAATAAACTTCTTCTTTTAACTCACCGTTCCAAAATCCAGATTTGACATCTAACTGATACATTTTTCAATTATGTTTTGTAGCAAATGCAATCATGATTGTGTTCAACTTAACTACAAGTGAAAAAGTATTCATAATCAATTCCTTCATTTTGTGAATATCTTTTTGCAACCAATCTAGTTTTATACTTATCAATACTTCCATGAACATTAAACTTTGGACTTCCATGAACATTAAACTTTGGATTTATACAACAATTTGCATCATATTCTCAAGCTCATGCATGTATAAATAATACTGTTTGAAAATGAAATAAGAACGCTATTGTTTTGTGCCTCCATTCCTAATATGGTATTAGATTCAGCTCAACATCAATAATAATCTCGGGTGATAGAATATTATTTCTTACCGATTCTTGCCGATTAATAATTACTAATCATCTGCCACCAACTAGGGACTAGTGATAGGCACCATCATAATTAATATCATGAAAGCGTAATCAATTGTTTACAAATATTTGAATAAATACACTCTTTCTTCCCAAGATAACATAGAGCTGCTCTTTCCTATCTTATTCTTTGCTTTGCTGCTTGCACGATGTTCCTATTTTATTCTTTGCTTTGCTGGTTGCACATTGTAAACTGGTTATAAACTAAATCGCTATTTTCTACATTATTTTTTTTTGATTACACAATGTAAACTAGTTATAAAACTAGATTCGCTGGCTTAAGGAGCTTGTTATAAGACTTGGATCTAATCTCACAAGCAAGTTGTTGTTAATATTCTATTCCGTGTCTTGCCATCGCATCAAACAGCGTTAAGAACGCAGAATATTTTACGTACAGCGACAACATTGGAAGCATGTGTTGAGAAACCTCCAATGGCGCTGACTCCCGCATGTGTTCATTACGATGGTCTAAATCTAATACACAGTCTCACTATAATAGAATACAGTTGTATTTACTTCTGATTCAAACCTATCTGCATCGCTAAACAACACTCCGATTATTTTAAAATTATATAAATTATTCCACGTTCCCACAAATATGCAACCCTCCAATTATTTTAAAATTATATAAATTATTCCATGTTCCCAGAACCCATATTCCCTGGATTATTGGAATCCTTCAGCCTTGTCCTGCTGGACAGCCTTGCAAAGACAGACAGTATCTGAATCCTGCTATTTTTCCGCCGCCAAATCACCGTATCTTTACTGGCAATCTAATTTATGACCACGTTTTTGATGACCACAAATTTTTGGATTGATACGAGGGAAGTAGCCATCTTGCTAGCCACAAAGATGCATGCCTCATCTGGTGCAATTAGGTCGGCTGTGGGGATTTATAAATACCATCTCTCCCGCTCAAATACTCCCCATATCAACTGTATTCAAATTCTTTAGTTCTTTCCGTTGTTTTTAGAAATATAATTCTGACCAGTAGACTTTTTTAGGCGACGGGGCTTATAATAGTAGATCGAGAATCGAACATGGATGATAATTCCAAGAATCAGCCACCAAAGTTTGGAGATAGGATAACAATTCTCAGTATTGACGGAGGGGGCGTGCGTGGGATTATTCCAGCGACTATCCTCGAGTTTCTGGAGGAAAAGCTACAGGTTTAGATCTGATCCATCGCAGTTTTATCGTGCATTTTATTGTTGACACTACTTTGTCGTGCTACATTGTGTTATCTTTGGAATTGGGAAGATTTTGAGTTATTTTTATATATCGTGGCAATCTAGTTTTAGTATATTCTTCATTTGTATGTCTGTAACTCCCTTAACTTTGATACAGAATGGAATTTGATGAATGTAACTACATGGAACCTTTGCTTATAAATTTCAATATGGATATTTAATTATATGAGCATGTAGGCAGTATTTTAATTTAAAAACAGTTGAATATTGTGTTACATTCAAATTTCTTAGTTAAGGGACAGTTTACCCTTTGAGATCCTAGGTAGTAAAACAGCTATAGTGATCATATAGCTATAGTAAAACAGCTATAGTGATCAAACCAAAATGGAAAATGAAGACGGCCTTGAAATGCAGGGTTTATGTAATAATTGTCACAAACTTTATGTAAAATAGTCTTGCTATATTCTGCCAAATAGGGGATAGAGCAGAGTATTTTATTATATTTTGATGGGAATTAGATACATATCAATTTAGTTTACAAATAAAATACAATTATATTTATAAAATATAACTATATTTATAAAATATAACTATAAGTTTTGAAAATATTAATTTAATTATATATATATATATATATATATATATATATATAAACGAAGTTGTTTTTAGTGCGATTTTTTGGAAGTTTTTAGTGTGGGTTTTTCAGGTCAAATTTTTCTAAAGTCATGCAGGAATTTATTGAAATCACAAGCTTGATGGGTAATCATGTGCAATCAAAGTGCCCTAGGGGTTTTTACTTTTTTCCAGTCAATTTTCTCTAAAGTTTTGCAGGAATTTATTGAAATCACAGGCTTGATGGGTAATCCTGTGCAATCAAAGTGCCAAAGTACCCTAAGGGTTTTCCAAGGGTGCTGAATCCATATATACAGTCAAAAAACTAGTTTAAATAACATAAATCAAGATTTCACCTCAATTTTTTCTACGACACCAAAAAATTCACAAAAATCACACTAAAAACAACTCTTAAACTTTTTAATAAATCATTAACACTATAAGGAAAATTAATTAAAGATATCAATATTGTCACTGTATAGTGTTAAAATTCTCTCTATATCAATAATTATGGAGTAATAAATTACAAGGTTGAGAGGTATATCTTAGAATTATATATATGATTTATATATGACAATATGATTGGTTTGACACAAGGTGTATTTTGATCGGCTCTTTGTTGGCCTTAGCGCAAGGTCATATATTAAAGTAGTCATATGTTAACTTTAAGCGAATTTGAACATAGAACTGTGTATTTATATTTGTGGATTAAAAAAATAAATAAAAAGTACTATTTAATTAAGAAATAAAAAATATATATGTTTTATAAAAATTAAAAAAAATTAAAAATTAAAAAAAATAATATATTAAAGTTTTAATTATTTAGAAGTATTTATGTGGATAATTAATTATAACATAATTTGATAAAACAATAAATAATAAAAAATATATTTTAATATAATATATAATAAAAAATTATGAATATAATTATGATTTTGAAAATTAAATTTATTTATTTAGATTTATGAATAATAAAATATTTTAAATTTTAATTAATTATTATTATTGTTATTATTTAATTTTAAAGTTATAGCTAAACTAGACATCATATTGGTGTATAAGATTCTTTTGTTTATGGAATAAGGGACCTATTTCCAGGAATACTAAGTTTACAAAGGGGTATGTTGTTAACTATTAAACCTACTCAATAATTTTTTTTATATAATTTATATTAATTTATTTAAATTTATTAAAATATTAATTATTAAAAAATAAATTAATGAATACTGAAGTATTAAAATGAATTAGATGATGGAGAAAACTGAAGTATTAAAATGAATCATGACAGTGACCATGCGTTGACGATATTACTCCTATGTGATTTTTTCTGAAATATTTTGTTATTATAAGTACATGATATTTAGTTTCTTAAAATGTTATATATTTTAAAATTGAGAAGAAATAAGGCATGTATAAACGCATTAAAAGATATGTATAAACATTTGAAAATTTAGACCGAATGAGGTATAAACAAAGTAGGTACATTTGAATAAAAATATATATAACTTTATTATAAAATTATTACTTTTCACATAAATTTATTTATAAATGTTTAAGTTT
Organism: Pinus tabuliformis; assembly: GCA_031772625.1. Classification (NCBI taxonomy): domain Eukaryota; kingdom Viridiplantae; phylum Streptophyta; class Pinopsida; order Pinales; family Pinaceae; genus Pinus; species Pinus tabuliformis. Next base: position 220,168,406 of record CM062817.1, read on the forward strand.
ATATTATTATTTTAAAATATTAAATTTTTAATAAAAAATATATTTTTAATTAATAATTAGTTATTTAATTTGTTCGAACAAATTTTTCACGTATTCTATGTTGCTTACACCTGAATGTGTGTCTACATGGACATCAGACTCCCTACCAGAAGCTACTGCTCTAGAATCCAAATACAAGGATTGGTTTCAAATGTTAGACTATGAACATGTGTCGTTCATATGCAGAAAATTCCATAAACATGGCCACCTCTTCAGAGATTTCCCCTGAATGACTCCAAGCCTAAGACCAAAACCTCAAGTCCTACTAGCGGATAGGGATTCATCAATGTCCAAAAAAAGTGTTGTCACATGAAGAAGAAAGGTCAAGCAACTCAAACTAGCCACCTCTAGCAACAACTTCAAGGTTCTCGAGAACGTCGATGAAGACAACAATGATATCACTAATACTCATATAGTAGAGGAAATTGGCAAAGAGAGAGCTTAACAAGGGGCCCAAGACAAAGGAAAGAGACGAGAGCCCATGGATAATGTAGATCCAAAAGAACCACAACCTCAGGATCCCAACGCCCCTATGACAGAAGAATAGGACTTCACAGATCTATGAGGCCTTGATCTGATGGCTACTGAAGACTCCTGCAAAAGAAATGCATCCAGCTCAATTCCTGACGACTAGATACACCTCCTTGTAGAGGTCCTCCAGCAAGTTAAGGAAAAACTACAACTCAAAATGCAAGCTATCGCTAAAAAGGATGGTAAGAAGAGCGATAAAGATTTCAAGAAGCATGGGAGAAAATCCATGCTACAAAGACTAGATGATCTAAAGAAAATATCATAAATCTACTCCTCTTAACCAGAACTTTCCTCATGAAGATCATCGCTTGGAATATAAGGGGCTTGAAAAACCCCTCGAAGCATCATCTTCTTCGTAGGAATATCCAACAAGACCTTCCTATAATATTTCTCATTCAAGAAATAAAGTTTTCCAGGACAGAGTTTTCTGCCATACTCTCCAAGATTTGGAAGCAACTTGAAAGCCTTGCAGTGGATGTGAAGGGAGCTTGGGGTGGACTTGGCATTGCCTGGAGCCTTCCCATTATAGTTATGGAAACCCTCTCTTCTCACCCTGTTTTTCTTATCTTATCTTCCCTCCTCCTATGCACCAACCTTCGAGGCATGGTCTCTAATGTTTATGCACCTCAAGCACAATCTAAAAACATTAGATGTTGGAATACCTATCCACCCTGAAAACCTAGCTTGCCCCCACCAACTGGATCCTTAGGAGAGACTTTAACAGCATCAGCTCTCTGCAAGAGAAGAAAGGTGGGCGAAGACAACTTGACACAAAATCTGACCTATTTGCTGCCTTATTGGGGACTCCAACCTTGTTGATGTTAAAACCACCAATGGTTTATACACTTGGAACAACAAGCAAGGAGTTCCTACCCAAATTTCCACTCGTCATGATAGGTTCGTGGTCTCTAAAGACCTCATGGTAACAGGTCATAATCTCTTTGTTGTCATCGTCCCTTATGTAGGCACGAACCATTGGCCAATAGTCTTCTCGTAGAGAACCTACATCAAACCCATGAAGAAATCCTTCAGATTCAAACAGTTTTGGCTCTCTAAACCTAACCTCATCCCCAAAATTGAAGGTTGGTGGAAAGGTATGAGCCACTTCCAAGGCTCCAAAATGTTTGTCTTCCAACAAAAACTCAAGCAAATCAAGCTTCAAATCAGGAAGTGGAACAAAGAGGAATTATGGCACATATTTCAGGAAAAGGAAGCCATCGAGAAAGAAATGGCACTTCTATAATAGGATATAATCCTCCATGATAGATTTGAAACTACTAATGCACAAGATCAAGCCCGCCTCTCCCAACAATTTGAGGAATGATATAAGGAGGAAGAGATTTACTGAAAGCATAAATCTAGAGTCCTCTGACTCAAAGAAGGAGAAAAAACACCTCCTTTTTCCACAGATATACCATCCAACACAGAGTTAACAATAAGATATCCCTGCTTTGAAATGAATCAGGAACTATAGTGGAAACGAAAAAGGCAATTCAGCAGGAGCTAGTCAACTACCTTTCCAGTGTCAAAGAGAAGCCATTTCTAAAACTATAGCCAACATCCCCAAGCTTCTAACTGAGGATCATAATGCAACCTTTATGAGGCTAATTTCTGAATCTCAGGCCCATGATGCCCTTTTCTAAATGGCGGATAATAAGGCCCTCAGACTGGATGGATTTACAGTATCTTTTTTAAAAATATGTTAGCACTTTCTTGGTAATGAGATCCATGACATAGTGGAAGAGTCCAGAACCACCAAATCCATTCCCCAAGCCATAAATGCTAGTTTCCTCACCCTTATCCCTAATCAGGACAATGCTGCCACGCCTGATAAATATAGACCCATAGCCTTTTGCAATTTTATCTATAAAATTACTTCCAAAATCATCGCCAACATGCCCAAACGACTCCTCCCCCTCATAATCTCCCATAAGAAATCTGTCTATGTTGAAGGAAAACAAATCCTTAATGGCATCATTTTAGCCCATGAGATCATTCACCCTCTCAAGTCCCTTAAAAAATCGGGCATGTTAGAGTTGGAAATTTCCAAAGCTTTTGAAAAATGAAATTGGAATTACATTGAAAGCACCCTCATGGACTTTAGTTTATGCACTCAATGGACCCAGTGGGTAATTTCCCTCTTAACCTCACCCTTCTTCTCCATTATTTTCAATGGAACCCCCTCCAACACCTTCCTCCCCTCTAAAGGCATCAAACAAGGCAATCCCCTCTCCCCTTTTCTTTTCTTCATCATGGTTGAAGGTCTAGGTTGCACCATTCATGCTGCTAAGGCCGCTGGATGCCTTTGAGGCCTCACGTTTCACATTGAATCCACTCACATGCATCATCATTTTGTAGATGACACGCTTCTCATGAACCATCCCTTAGTGCAAGAAGCAAGAGCGCTAAATTCCATTCTCACCCTTTTCTCCCAGGACTCGGGTACAAACATTAACCTTAACAAATCAGAAATCTTCTTCTTCAACACCCCTCCCATCACACAAAGAAACATCCAGCACATCCTCAGTTTCTCCATTGGCTACCTCCCAACCAAATATCTTGGTGCCCCCCTCAATTTCTTTGTAGTCAAGCACTCCTCTTGGTGGGACCTTCTAGACAAGCTTGCCTCCAAACTTAATTGCTGGACACACAAAGCTCTCAACTTTCCCAACATGCTCATTCTCCTCAAATCGGTTCTTCAAGCCATGCCTCTCTATCTCTTCTCCATTCTAGCCACTCCTAAATGGGTCCTCAAAGAAATCAAAATAATTCAAAGATCCTTCTTATGGGGAGGGGCAGACCTCAAGCACAAATGGGCACTTGTCAAATGGGACACCATATGCATTGTGAAAGATTTTGGCGGGTTGGGAATCCACAATCCAGAAAAGGTTAACAAAATCATGGTTGCCAAAATTTGGTAGCAACGGATAAAGTATAAATAGGAGACTTTGGCCAAGCTGTGGCACTACAAATATGTAGGTGACCTCCCTCAGAATGACCTGATTCATTCATCTGTCTCATTGGTAGGCTCTCTGATCTGACAGCTGGAAAATCAAAATAGGCATATAATTTAGGCTCGTGACTTTTGGGAAGTTCAGGATGGACGATGGGCTAGCTTCTAGAATGATTCCTAGCAACAACACCTAGTTTTGGCCTCGATCCTTCTTACTCCTCTCAGACTCTCCTCTGCCCTCAATGTTAAATGGTTCTCCATTTCCCAATTATGTACCAACCCTGATAGCCCAAAAAAGCGCACCTAGGCCCGAGACATTCTTTGTCAAGAGGAAGAATATGGCCTAAATCACCCACTTTTGCAACAAGAATTGGCTAAGAGATCCATTGAGCCAAAATATGGCAGACATGTTCTCCGATGGGGATACTAAAACACAGGAAACTTTTCAGTCAAGCAAGCCTACAATGTCCTCATTCAACAAGATATTCTAGAGATAAAACCATTTTGGAACAAGCTTTGGAGACTCAATACCTTGCCTAAGATAAAAACCTTCCTCTTGATCCTTTCCAAATGCAAAGTCCTCACATGGGATAATATGACCTAGAAAGGACTCCATGGGCCATCCTAGTGTGTGTTATGTGGAGTAAGAAACTATGGACCACCATTTCCCCAACTACCCTTTCCGCAAGTCCCTATGGCACAATTTAGAACACAGTCTCTTGACATCAATATAAAAAATTGATGGCATTGCCAATACTTTGAGAAAATGGTCAACCTAGCTTTCCCTAAACTCCATTTTATCTTACATCTGGATCATGGCTCCTCTCTTCTTGGTTTGGGAAATCTAGAAAGAGTGCAACCAAAGGGTCTTCACCAACTCTCACAAAACACTAGAGGAGGTTTGGCTTCTCATGCGCAAGCACCTGGAGGAATCGACAACCCTTAATAATAGACCACCTAGGACTTCGAGGTCCTTCAGACTAAGAAAGACATTATCAACTAGTGGAATCTCAAACACCCCCTCTTGCTTCCTCAAGAATTCCCTCCCAATTCCTACACGCACCCTCCTCTTGGTCTCTCTCCCCTCCCCTCCACTTCAAACTGAACTTCGATGGTGCCTCTCAGCGTAATCTCGAGGAGGCTAGCTTCTGCGGAGTCGTCAAAGACCACATGGGCTAGGTTATACATATTTACATAAGTCACATTGACCATGAAAGCAAGAATGTAGCTAAGATCAAGGCGCTCATAGGAATAATCCAAATTGCTTATAATAATCACCTTCTGCCATTGATCGATGAAGGAGACTCTCATATCATCATCAACATTGCCAACAAAATTATGAATGGCTAACCACCTACGACACATGCTATAGGCTAACATATCTATTACTACATTCAACATCTAGCACATATTTTGAATCACCATGAAGCCATCGTCTTCTCACATGTCAAACACAAATCTAATGCCCTCACTGACTTTCTTGCCAACAAAGGCATCAAAGAACAACAATAACTGAAATTTTGGTCACTTGTTGCAGAGAACCTCCGAGACAGGTTTCCCCAATGATCAAAGTTGGCTCAGCAAGATCTCCACTTGATGCAGGAGCATCTAACACTCCTTAATTAAAGGAGGAATCCAAAGCAGAGAAGGAGGAGATGTGGACCATCAAGCAAAACAGGGGACAATTCTGTTTAAAATAGAGAAAAATGATGGAGCGGATAAAGTCCCTCGAAGAGTTAATTCAATGTAATTTTCCACATATGCATGTATGCGTATATGGAGAATTAAGTGTAGTTGAGTAATTGTGGGGATAAATCATGCATCTTAAATGATGCACGACTCTTGTAATCTCTTATAAAAAGAGAAGTTTGTGTGTGTGATAGGGATAGAGAGTAATAGATAGAAACCCGTGAAAATAGAGTATTCACAATGTAGCCAAGAGGAGAACTGTTACTAAGGCTGTAATGCCTTAGGTTGTAACTAAATTTTGTGTATAATATAATACATGTGTGTTTGTGGGTTTCCGCGTGCCTGTATATTTCAGTTATGCTATATATATCCGTGAATGGTTTAAATCCGTTTACAAGTGTGTTGATTGACCATCAACCACTGAAAGGATCGATGGAAATCCAAATTATCATAGTTAATTGTTGCCTGAGTGTTGTGCGCGTCGTAACAGAGAATGGCAGAGACTGTGGCAGATCTGTGTTTAACACAGAAATCCATCAAAACTTCGAGATCAAGCTAAGGAAGAATAATGAAGAGATGAAGTATCGACAAACCAGGGCCATTGGATCTTATAGATCAATGGCCAGGATTTTATCGCATTGGCGGAACCCTTTTGGGTGTTGTTGGACCCTGACCATTGAGAAGAGCGATTGTGATAATGCGATGGATCATGGACCGTCAGATCGAGAGTCTAGATCGACGGTCCAGATCTAATCGCTAATCGCATATTGGAGCAGTCAAGGGACAGTGCGATAGCACTGATGTGGTGGAACGCTGATACGCCGATAGCGATAAGTTGGTGATCGGAGGTCGGGTGATCAGAGTAGCGGAAAGGGTAGGAGCGAATAGAGGACCTGATGGATATATAGATCTAGGTGAATTGTTTTTGAAGTCCGAACAAAGGGTTCGGAGCAGGTTTTTCATGGTTTTCCCGTGTATTTCCTGTGTTCTGATAGTTGTATGGCTGCAGGTTTTTAAGGCTTGAACGAATAATTTAAAGCTTCCGATAGTGTAATGGCTCTGATAAAGTGTAAGTCCACGGTTTAAAGGCTTAAAGCCTCAATGAACACTTCCGATAGACTTGTGGGCCCATAAACCACAGGTCCAGGATTGAATATTTATAAAGAAAGGGGATTTTCACTAAACCCCAAAATCTCTTTTCATCAAGTGGTAAGCAGAAGAAGATTCTGTGTGCAAAAGCAGGTTAAGGGAAAGGATTTCCTACAAGAAGGAAGAAAGAGTGCAAGCAGAAGGAGAAGGAGGTACAGTTGTTTAAATCTGGAGAGTTTGTGGTCTTACTGTCATGTAGAGAATGACAGTGGAAGGTGAGAAGACTTGCAGCAGCCTAGAGCAAGGTGTGCTCAATTGGTTCTAGAGAAGAGAACCAGAAGGATGCCAAAAGACCAAGTGAGGAGGACTTGGTGAGGTATCGTGTAGTAGAGGAAGACTGTTACTGCAGAGGTTGGTTGCAGCTCACAGAAGATCATGAAAGCAGTTCCACTGAGAAGTGGGTAGAATTTCTAAGAACAAGGAGAAGCATATGACCAGGAGGTCATAAATTTTTGTGCCTCAGGAGTCTGATGCAGGAGCATTCGACACTCCTTAATTAAAGGAGGAATCCAAAGCGAAGAAGGAGGAGATGTGGACCATCAAGCAAAACAGGGGACAATTCTGTTTAAAACAGAGAAAATGATGGAGCGGATAAAGTCTCTCGAAGACTTAATTCAATGTAATTTGCCACATATGCATGTATGCGTACAAGGAGAATTAAGGGTAGTTGAGTAATTGTGGGGAGAAATCATGCATCTTAAATGATCCACGACTGTTGTAATCTCTTATAAAAAGAGAAGTCTGTGTGTGTGATAGAGATAGAGAGTAATAGACAAAAACCTATGAAAATAGAGTATTCACAATGTAGTCGAGAGGAGAACTGTTACTAAGGCTGAAATGCCTTAGCTTGTAACTAAATTCTGTGTATAATATAATACATGTGTGTTTGTGGGTTTCCACGTGCCTGTATATTTCAGTTATGCTGTATATATCCGTGAATGGTTTAAATCCATTTACAAGTGTGTTGATTGACCATCGACCACTGAAAGGATCGATGGCAATCCAAATTATCATAGTTAATTGTTGCCTGAGTGTTGTGCGTGTCATAACAGAGAATGGCAGAGACTGTGGCAAATCTGTGTTTAACATAGAAATCCATCAAAACGGTAAGATCAAGCCAAGGAAGAATAACGAAGAGATGAAGTATCAGAAAACCAGGGCCGTTGGATCTTATAGATCAACAGCCAGAATTTTATCGCATCGGCGAAACCCTTTTGGGTGTTGTTAGACCCTGACCATTGAGAAGAGCGATTGCGATAGTGCGATGGATCATGGACTGTCAGATCGAGAGTCCAGATCTAATCGCTAATCACATATCGGAGTAGTCAAGGGACAGTGTGATAACGCCAATGTGGTGGAACACTGATACACCGATAGCGATAAGTTGGTGATCGGAGGTCGGGCGATCGGAGTAGATAAAAGTGTCAGAGCGAAGAGCGGACCCGATGGATATATATATCCGGGTGAATTGTTTTTGAAGTCCGAACAAAGGGTTCAGAGTGGGTTTTTCATTGTTTTCCTGTGTATTTCCTGTGTTCCGATAGTTGTATGGCTGTGAGATTTTAGGGCTTGAATGAATAATTTAAAGCTTTCGATAGTGTAATGGCTCCAATAAAGTATAAGTCCACGGTTTAAAGGATTAAAGCCTCAATGAACACTTCCGATAGACTTGTGGGCCCATAAACCACAGGTCGAGGATCGAATATTTATAAAGAAAGGGGATTTTGACTAATCCCCAAAATCTCTTTTCATCACCACTCCCTGGATTTGGGTTACCAAGTGGCGATCGCCCCATCCGACTGACAAATTGTGATATGTGGAGAGAATTTGGCTTCACATGGATCTATCCCAACACATTAACTCCACACATGCCTCTGCCTCGATTTGTGAGGACCACATTGCATCTTCTCCAGTCTATTTCACTCGTTGCGACCTGAACTCCATGACATTCCTCCTCTGGCTACTTGCCCTTTTTCCCAACACCACTTTGCCTAGTCTCGCTACTTCGCCCACCAATTCTTGTTCCCCAACCATGAGCAAGAATAAAGAACAGGGCCATCGCCATGCTCGAGGCTGGGGCAGAGGGAGACCCCCTGCCACCTTGGATGATCATTCAATCACAACCATGTTCGATCATTCCATCCCTGAGAGCATTTGAAGGAACGTTGTGGCCTTGGAGGAAGAGTTAATGCACCATGGACACTCATCCCTCTATGATTTGTGCAACCTTCCGACTCGACAGCTAAAACCAAGGATAAAGCTACCCATCAAATTGTAGAGATGTCAACGCTCCTTAGCTACTCTTCCACCACCTTGAAGCGGCTCCCCAGTAGGGACCTTCGCATTGATTACCCCCCCCCCCCTCGCCCCGCCCCCAAAATTTCCTTCACTGGTCGGGTCTCCTGTGCACTCACTCCCCTCCTGGTAGCTCTTCCCCCCTTCCACTTCTCAGAGATACCCTACCTCCTTCCATGCCCATTGTTCCATCTTCTTCCCCACAAAGGACTTTCCCTTACAGTGGTTACATTCTGGAGGAGATCCCGGAGGAGGGTGGCGCATGGTAGGCTTGTGGCACTTCTCAAGTGCAAGGTGGCTCCAACTTGGCCTCGTTGTAGCTTCACAATAGTTCTAGTCACCTGTCGGCTTCTTGAGTAGACCCAAGTTGGTTTTTTCTTCTCTTTTGATCTATGGATTTTGGAAGACCTTTTTGCTTCAGAAATTTCCAACTCAATACCACAGTTGTTTCTTGGCCAAAGAGTGCCAATTTAGAGACTAAAGACCTTTTGGCTCCACTTCATTATGACGCCATCACTCTGTATCATTCCACTATCCAGGCACCACTAGGCCTCGCTCTCTATGGTTTTATCTTTTTGAAAAACAATGTTAAGTCTAGTTTCCCCTTCTCTCTGGTTTCCTTGTTCCGAGGTAGAGAAGAAACTCATGGTTGTTTTACATACTGCAAATCTGGCTGAGTTAATATAATTTATACTTAAAAAATATTTAGCCATTTAAATGTATTTAAAAATTAGAAATTAAGTCAAAGAACAACATGATATCGGGATGGATGCAAAGTAGATACTGTCCATTGTAGCTGAGTAAACTGTTAAGAGATAAATATTAAATAAGACGAATTTTATGCAAGAATATAGTCGTCTACTAAAGAAACAGGGCATAAATCTGTCCATTTTCATTATTATTTTATTTCAAAGACAGATAGAAGATAGCAGACAATATTTACCGAGGGATTCTTTTAGAAAATATTTATATGATTCATGATTATATTTAGATATTCCTTATGACTGATTGATTGATTCCGTGTACTTTCATGAATGTAATTCATTTATTGTAGTTCTACGTAACCTGTAATTTCTGTACAAAAGGAGATCAAACCAGGTAATCAAATGGGTACTTAATTCAGAACGTTTCTCATTCTTCCATGTTTTTTTGTATTTTCACTGTTTCTCCTCTTTTTAGTTGCATTAACCGTGGCAAAGTTTCTGTTATATAAAGTAGTTTAACAGGTTATAGGCTATTTATAACAGGAAATTGATGGTCCAGATGTCCGAATTGCTGATTATTTCGATGTAATTGCGGGAACTAGTACTGGAGGACTGGTCACTGCAATGTTAACTGCTCCAAATAGGCAGAATCGTCCACTGTTTGCTGCCAAGGACATTACGAAATTTTATCTGGAGAACTGCCCTTCTATTTTTCCCACGTTAGTGCAAAACAGTTTTATTTTCCTGTGTTACAGAGGTGAATATTTATTTGAATAGATAGCTGAATCAGTTGAAGTTGAATGATTGACAGAGGTTTCTTGGCGGATGCACGGCTTGTAAAGGGACCCAAATATACTGGGGTTTACCTGCACAACGTCATCAAAGAGAATCTGGGAGATATACGATTACACCAGACGTTAACCAACGTTGTTATTCCAACCTATGACATCAAATCACAGGAACCTGCAATATTCTCAACTTTTGCGGTAATCTTTTTCTGACCTAAATAATGTAAACTGGGCACTATAAATAAAATAAATGATTTTAGTGTGGTCAGTTAAAGCAATATAATCTACAAAATCTCTTTACAGGCCAAACAAGATCAATTGAAAGATGCATTTTTATCTGATGTCTGCGTTGGAAGTTCGGCAGCTCCGATATATCTTCCTGCTCACCATTTCGAAACATGTGATTCTTTGGGCAATATCAGAAGCTACAACCTCATAGACGGGGGAGTTGCGGCGAACAATCCGGTATGGCTTACACAGATTTTGTACATTTTACATTAAATTATAGGTTCCACTATACAGTGTATAGTGATGTGTGGTGAGATGGTTGGGTGTGGGGTGAAATCCACCAGGTCAAAATTCAAAGGGTTTAAATCAGATTGGGTATATTGTTTTGCTATTGTATGTGGCCCAAAGAATGGACTCAACTAGTATAAGTGTGTAAATTATTTGTATTATTTTATACCTTACCTCTTCTACCTTTCCAACCCACTAGTATCTAAAAAATAGAATAACAATCAACGAAAGTTTTATCTTTATCTAAATTCACCAAGCTTTTCGAAACTCAACCATCTTCAAAACCCTATTACATCTCACAATTACAGAGATGAATTCAGCAACTTCATATCTCAACACTCTTCGAAACCCTATTACATCTGATTATGCAATCTTACATCGATATACAATCTCACAATTATATAGATGAATTCAGCGCTCTCAAAATCTCAACCCTCTTCGAAACCCGATTACATCTCATTAAGAAATCTTACATCAAGATACAATTTCAACAACCAATTTTTTATAATGTTTATTAAATTGGATGTAGGCACAAATATCATTGTTTGGTGGCTTCTTTTCTCTTGGCGTTTGTCCATTTCTGTGGAATTATTGTTTGCCTCCAGGAATCATGTCGGATTCTGCAAAGTGATTAACTATGAGCAGGATTCGACTCCTAAACTAGGGTTTTAAGTCAGTTTAAATTTTCTGATTGAAAACATTTCAATAGATTACCTTCGAAAATCGATTATGTGCTTGCTCCGGGCGCGTATTTTCTTCACGCTTCTCTCTGCAAATAAGCACTCTAGGACACGAATTCCATCAGTTGGTGGCTTTGGCTTCTTTTCTGTCGGCGTTTGTCCTTTTCTATGAAATTATTGTTTGGCTGCATAAAATGAGGTCGGGTTCTGTATGCAAAAATTCGAATCTTCTCCCTTAAAAACTACTGCTCGGGCTTTGTTTCCTAAAAATCAACTACTCGGGCTTTTCAATAAAATCCCAATCTCTTCTATTTTATTTCTCCCCATTTGAGTGGAGGGAGGTAATGTGGTGAAAATAGGATTAAAGTGAGGTTGTTAATGTTCTCACAAGTTTAAACTTAACTGTGATAATCCAGAAAGAAAACCACTTAAAAAACACTTATCGAAATTTGCTTAAAAGTTAACCTCAATTTTGGATTACTGGCTCAAATATTAACTTATCTAAATTTTCTTAAAAGTTACCCTCAATTTTGGATTACTGGGTCAAATATTATGGAAATAGTTGAAAGGAGAAACTACAAGGAAAATGGAAATAAAAACAGAATTACTGAGGAATCAAATCATTAAACATTAAAACTTTTCCATCGAACATAATAACACTAACCAAATCTCAGACAAGGCTCAACCTGATTCACCAAACTACACTCTACCAACATTACCCTGGTCGAGATCACTAGATATTTTCCGTTCAAGAAAATCCTCGACCACTTGTTTTCAGTTGAGTCTCTTATTATATCGTTCGCACTTTTTACCTCCAATCCCAGCCTAAGCTGAACCAAATTCCCCCACACTCTACCCACATTACCTACATTATGCTGGATCAGATCACTAAATGTTCTGATCAGCTCAACAAAATCCTTGTTATCAGTTCAGTCAATTCTAACAGTGATTCGCATTTTATACCTCCTTTATCCTTTTTCCTTTATGGGCAGACTTAAAATTGTTTCGGCCGAGAAACACCCCTTGGGTTTACATTTATCACATTATTTTGACATGGCCTTCTGTTAGGTTGATGCGACGCTTGTCTGAGACGTTATGTAATTGAGTGCTTTCTGAAATGATCTTGCAGACGCTACTTGCGCTAAATCAGGTGACTAAAGAAGCTCTCCTATGCAATCCAGATTTCTTATTGCCACCGTCCAAAACTCAGGTGAACTATAAACAGATATACATATGTTTATAAGTTGGATTCTTGCAGTTATGTTAGGTTGGTAAAGATTCACTAAAATACACTGGCCTTTATGAAAGAACTAATGATACTGCACGTTTTAAACAGGACACTAGCAAGTTTCTGGTGCTTTCTCTTGGAACTGGACAGAAACCAGGAAGTTATAACGCCATTGATGTTGCAAAATGGGACTTATTTGAATGGTTATCCAAGGACGGTCAGGTGCCCATAATTGACATGTTTTCGCAATCCAGTGCAGATATGGTTGACATTCATGCAGCTCTCGTGTTCCAAGCTTTTAAATCAGGGAACAATTACTTAAGAGTCCAGGTGCATTCCTTATTCCTGTTCTAGATAATTCTGTATGTATATAGTGTTGGGCATCTTTATGTTGATTGCTGATTTTAGATAATTTTGTATGTATATAGGGTTGGGCATTTTTATGTTGATAGAGGATTTTAGAAATATTTAGAGTGTGTAGCCCATGTCCCTCTGATCATAAATATTCTGGAAATTAGGGTAGGGTTGATGACTGGTTTTTGTTTACATGTACTCCATGCTGAAAGCGAAAGATTATATATCTGGAATCAGGTCAAATTATCACCGGATACAAGCTCAACCGTTCTCTCAACAAAAGAGAATCTCCGTAACCTGGTCAATATAGGCAAACATGTTTTGGACGATCCCGTTTCAAGAGTGAATATAGAGACCGGTGTGTTTGAGAAAGTGACAGACGAAGGCACCAACAAGGATGCATTGAAAAGGTAGATATATCGTTTTCATTTAATCGAAATATACCGAACTTAGAACAATGATATTTTTTTTTAAATATGTTTTACTTTCACATTAATGGATTTGAAACATGTTTGCGTTATTGAATTGATTTGGCAGGTTTGCCAAGGCAGTTTCCAATGAAAGAAAGTTGCGATTATCATCTTCATAGTCGTTTTACAGACTTCACTTTTATTGAATTCACTCTGCATGAAAGCAAGTTATGATTATTATCTCCATAACCATCCGGAGCTTGGCCTCTATAAGCCGCATCCGAATAAAATTCAATTTTAGTTTGAGCTTTTCTTAAAACCTATTCAATTGATAATTTTTTCAGTTTACTTGGGAGTTGGTCTCTTCAATCTTTTAGTTGATTTGGTGTGTTTGGAGGGGCTGGAAGGAGTGGTTTTAGTTTACCATGAAATTAGTGTGTTTAATTTTGTAAATTGTTTATATGTATATATACAATTTTGTATTCCAGTTTATGTTTTAATAAATTTATTTTAATTCGAAATTTATTAAATATTAAAATTATATTTATTATAAAGACAAAATTATAGTTTTTATATTTAATAAATTTAAATTTTAAATAATAAATTTTGTTTGAAAGATGAACACAAAATTTTGATAATTTCATTGTATAGAATATCAAAATTACATTTATATATGTTTTTGTGGAATTGTGGTTAGTAACTCAATTTTTCTTTTTGATAGAATAAATGATCTAAATTTATTGTGAAAAATAATAATACATCTTTAGAATTGATAAATCATTCATAGTTACTAGGACTTGAGAAAGAAGGAAAAAAAAATTGAACCCAACCTCCGAGACTTTTTCGGTGACGAAATTTATCCAAAAGTTTAGGAAAATGAACCTATTTTCTTCGGAGTTAGACTAGATAAACCTAAAAGAGAGTTGTATTATTTTTTTCAAGGCACGTAAAAGAGAGTTGTATTATTTTATCTTAGAAGGGTGAATGTTTTTGAATGTTACAATTTCAAATTGAAAAATCAAATGAATGACAAAAACCTCGTTGTATAAGGAGAAGTCTAACGCACAACTAATTGACCCTATAAATGTTTTTGAGAAATCTACCTTTAAGGTGACTATTTTTTTCTTACTTGTGCTAATATAGTGAAATGCTTAATAAGGGAGTCCAATTGCTTCATGAATTTGTCTCATTTTGTAGAAATCCAAATCTTTCTAGTGAGACGTTGTTTGAGATAAAACCCTTCAAAGTGTTAGGTGATTAACTCTGTAATAATTTTATAGGTATCATTATAGAGATAGAGAGGCCTAAACATGTCAAAAGAGTAAGGATTTTTCACTTAGGAATCAAGGTAACAAAGGTCAACTTGAAATGTGAGAGAATTTTACCCAAGGATCTAGAGTAATCCACTACCCTTAAGAGATCATTCCCAAAATGTCAAAGCATTCAAGGTAAAATTCCATTGGAAGTATATCTAGCCTAGGGATCTTGTCCTTTTAAAATTTATGAAAAGCTCTTAAGAGTCTCTGATTGTAGGTTTCTGTGATTCATAATTTTTTAGAATAGTCTCTTTCGGATTGCTCACATCACTATTTTTTGGGGTCTACGTTTCAAACCAACCACTGTGGTTCATCATCAAGAAATAGATGGAGGACCTAGTATAGCTAGAGAAATAAATAATGTGAAGATTCTCCAAGAAATTCTATGGAAAAAAATCAGAATCACTGAAGCATCTCTACATCTTTTTAGAAAATCTATATCGGTCCTCTTCTTTGAAACCTACAAACAAAGGTGTTTAAAATGTCGAAATTTATCAACAAATTCCCTTCCGTGGAGGGCTAATATCTATAACTATAGGCTTCTCTCATTCAAAATGTTTTAGAATAGTCTCTTCCAGATTAATCACATCAGCGTTTTTTAGGGTCAATATTTCAAACCAACCACCCTGGTTGATCAATAGGACATAGGTGAAGGACCTGGTTTAGCTAGAGAAATAAATAATGTGGAGATTCTCCAAGAGATTCAATGAAAAAAATTATCGGAATCAGTGAAGCATATCAACGTCTTTTTAGAAACGAGTTCTTATTTCGAGACTTCCACCATTAATTGGTCATTTCCTTCTTGGTCAGTGTTCATAGGGAAAATATAGGTATCCTATATTATAACATCAATTAGGGGCATGAGATTCTTATTTATAGAGATTTTGGAAGTGGTTATCTCCAATTGAGGAAATTTCCTCAACGAATGCCACACATGAAGTGGTCATCCCATCTATGACCCAAATGGTGTTTATAATATTTCTTATATTAGAAAAAATTATGAAAAAAATTGTGTTTTCATCCTCTTCTTAGAGCCATAAAGCATGACTCTTTAATTTGTATTCTTTCTCTCAATCCAAAAGGATATTTCTGTAGGCATCTTCCATAGATTTTAACTCTTCTTTTCTGATATATAGGTGGAATTATTATTTATTCTTCTAATTAGAGCTTGAATTTGGCATCCAAGTCCCTAAGAGTTTCATCATATATTTTTTTTTTCTTTACCCCATGAGAGGGCTAAATTCTTTACTCTTTTTAGATTCTCTAGATATTGTAGGGGAGAGTGGAGGGAATTTTAGGAGGACCAACTATATCATACCCAACAATATTTTATGGATTTTATAAAACAAGGGTCCTTAATTTCGGAGGAGTTGAATTTGAAGGGGCTAGGTGGGTTTTGTAAATGGAAAGTTATCTCTAAAATAATTAGATTTTGATCAAAATCCCCACCAACAAAGGCCCATTATCGAAATCTTAAATTTGATTAGAAAATTTAAGTCACCCCATCAAGACATGACATGATCTTATCGAGGAAGATTGCAAAGTATACTCTCAAAATTACCTTCGTTCCAAATATGGGCCATAGATATTTAGGCATAGGAATTGTAGATTTAGATCAATAAAGAGGACACACCAATACTTGTATGCATCATCCAATAGTTTTGTAGATGTAGAGTGTCCTTCTGCTAGCCCATAACTAAATATATCGATCAACCCTGGAAATTATTGGCTAGAAAAACATTTCCAAGGAGAACTTAATAAAGTGATCTAATGGCCCTTCCTCAATCCATAATTGGTTCCTAAATATATAAAATTGATGATTTTTGGGTTACCATCAAATTGGAGATCATTAATTGAAGGAAAATGGTGTTGAGAGGGAGGAGATGAAGAATTACTTGTTAAAGAACTAGATACCACCACTTTGGGGAAGTATTAAACCTTTTGTCTAGCTATGGATTGGAAATTAATAGGATGAGATTCCATCTAAATGGATTAAGGGATATGCATGCTCTAGGTAGATGTTTAGGTAGTTGGGCTTACTTGACTTCATTCATTGTCTTCTTTCCAAAACTTTGTGGTGAGATGATCGGCTAGAACCCTTCACTACGTTTCCATACAAGTGACATCTCCCTCATTGCAAATGAATTCCTTCATAGTATAGCTATTTTCTAATCAGAATTTTTCCCATGTTGAATAGATATTGCATCTATTAAACCTTTAAAAAAATGCATCTTAATAAATATCCTTGCCATGCCCGTCCCTTGATATTTTATATGGGGCGTCTACTTCAAAGAAAAACCAAGGGAAATTATTATTTCTTTAAACGCTTCTTTATAATAAAAAAATTAGGGGTAGCCCTAGAAGGCATACCTAGATTGAGGTTATATTAAGGTATTCTAAGCTAGTGACAAAATTGACTAACCACTTCTTAAAAAAAAGACTTGGGATCCCTGAGCCAAGTTTATGAGTAGGATCCTTTCTGAAAATTCTACATCAGGTGCATGATCAAAGTCATCCATATTTTTCAATGATTATACATATATGCTCATAACCCTACTACCCTTAAATACTACCTAATTTCCTTCCTAATTTCTACTCTCCCTTGGAATACTCCCTAGTTTCCTTCCTACTGCTAGGCTCATAATCTTATTCCATTGGTTTTTATGGTTTTGTTTCCTCACTTTATTTTCAATCGTTAGCTATTAAAAGTGGATTATTTCCATTATTCCTACATCCCATCTTCATTTGGTTGGTTTAATTATCCCCTGTTGCTTTAGGGCTTGAACCAAAGTACTAAATCCATCTTTTTTCTAGGGTTAGGTGTCTAGGCTTATAATCAATGAAACATGTGAAATTTTATTTTGTTCATATCCTAAGGTAATATCATAACATTTCTTGTTACCAAAATGCCTAAACAAATCCAGATTCTCCATAAGAAAAACCTCTTTAAGCTTTAAACCTTTGTCAAAAACCAGATTGATATCCTTTTCCATTCTTTTGACACATTTTTAGATGGTCACATTAGGGGAATTTTGAGGTAAAATATGAGCCTTAAAACAAAAAACATACTAAAAAAATTAACTTTAAAAGAACCAATAGGATTCAATATGATGATGTCATCCCCAGAGGAGAATATTTTGGAGGGAAAACAAGAAATATACTTTTTTAATTGTATTTTTAGTTTATCTCTTGTAGGTTTCATCAAATGTCAAGTGTAGACACTTGTTGGATATAGAATCAAATTCTACATCTAATGAGTACCCATTGCATACATTTGTGTAAACCCACATTAAAAAAAATCGAGAAAATGAAAAAGCATGTTTCAACATGTGTTTTTCATGTATTTTCATTTTTTCCGATGTGGGTCTACTCAAAATTATGCAGAGTGGGTACTCATTAGATGTGGAATTTAATTCGGCATCCAACAAATGTCTACACTTAATATTTGAGTAAACCTGAAGGAGATACGCGAAAAATACAATTGAGAAAAGTAGTTTTCTTTCTCTTTATTTAAAATTCGTATCTTATTTTATTATCTTCCGTAGTTGACCAATTTTTGACCTCAAAATTCCCCTAATGTCTATTCCTCCATGGGTCTAGATTTAGGGTTCATATTAAAATGTGATAGAGTTAGATTTTATTCATAGCTACTCATGAATTCATTTGCAAGATATTTCCTTGTGAAACCCTCTCATGTGAAACTCTATGAGTTGTCTTCCAATTTGAGAAAGTTGGATTATCAATAACTTTCAGAGGTGATGTCTTTAAGAACCTGATTATGAGATGTAGTGTCTTGGAGCTTCCATAGGTTATCATCATTTTTTGGTGTTGTAGTCCCCTACAAGAAAGATAATAAGAACTTGTACAATTAAACGGTTGTGTGGAATAAATGTCTCTCATAACAAAAAATTTCCAAGAGATTCACGCCTCATCCTTAGGGAGGTCCTTTCCTTAAGCCACATAGAATAAGGTATCATTGAGCACACCTATGTTTTCATTTGTGATTTTAGAGTATCATCTTCTAGGGTATTGATGGGAATACAATGAAACCCTTGTACCCTTGCCCCACACCCTTATTTGTGGAAATATCTAGATCTTCCAACCTTCCATGGCATTGGTGTAATAATTGAAAATGTGTACGATCATTCAAATCATATATACATGGCTAGAACCAAGAAAAGTTGAGTGGGACAATTTTCAAGGGATAGTTTTCTCGAAGCATGTGTTAATGAGAGATCTAAAAACTCCTATTTCAAATAATTGATGATTAAGAAGGGTGAACCTGAGCAAACACTAGATATAAAGCCATCCCTCTCCTTGTGATATCATCATAATATTTCTACTATTTATAATTTTAAATTAAAATATATTTATATTAATATATTTTAATATTTTATATTATATATAAAAAAAACTTTTTGTTACATAAATTTTATCGATATTATATAGATATCTCACATCGATATTATATAGATATCTCACAACTTTTCATATTTATCTTAAATGAAAATTTATTCCTTTCAATCTAATAAGAT
Source organism: Pinus tabuliformis (assembly GCA_031772625.1). Lineage (NCBI taxonomy): Eukaryota > Viridiplantae > Streptophyta > Pinopsida > Pinales > Pinaceae > Pinus > Pinus tabuliformis. Next base: position 220,187,593 of record CM062817.1, read on the forward strand.
GATGGAAGGACAAAGTCTAAATATTCTATTTGTTAACCTTTTTAACTAGAATTTAATAAAGTAATTCTTAGATATTGTAATTTTTCTTTATTCAAATTACCTTTTTGAATGTATAAATCTTATTAACATCTTAAAAAAATCTCTTATACAAACTAAATAATTATAAATTATAATTTTAACAAAATTCTGATCAAATTTTAAATAAAATTGACTAAAAAAATATACTTACAAAAATTTAAAACATAAAATGTTTTAAACTGTATTAAAATAGTTTTAAATAATATTTTGATTAAAAATTAAAGAAATAATTTTACAAATATTTTATATATGTAAATAAAAAATTGATCCCTATGTAAAATGGTTTTTTATTATTATTAATACTCATTAATTAATTGGCAAACAATCATAATTTAAATTTAAATTATTAATATTAAAGAGGCATTGTCAATAAGCTAACGTGTTCAAAATTTTTTTTTTTTTTGTTTGCAAATTAGTTTCTTGAGAATTTTACCTTTAGTTTCTTGAGAATTTTACCTTAATTTACTTGGGAACCTAAATTTTTAAGAACTAGAATTTTTGATAAGTGAACTTGGAACGTGATTTGTAATCCAAGTGAATTATATGAGGTGAGCGTTTTTCAGTATGGGATTGGAAAATGATGTTAATTTATCATGTAGCATGTGATAAGTGATTTTATGGCATATGAGCAAAGTGGAATCCTCTAATTTATGTTTTCATAGATTTTCCTAATGTGTCTTTTTAATCAATATTTTAATGTATATGTGATTTATTCTTCGGGTTTAGAATGCTGACCCTAACACCAAGAGGTTCGGGTTTATGACGCTGATCCTAACACCAAGTAGATGATTAGGCTTAAGGAATACACATGTAACATGAAGCATATCAATTTTAACCTTGTTTCGGTTTTAGCATCAAAATCCATAAACCTTGCATGATCATAATTTTTCTATATATATTTATATATACTCTTGTGGTTTTTAAATGAATCTTTTGAAAGTTTTAGAATCATGAACCATGTTTTAAATTAGGATGCACGGAGGAAAGGATTGTTTTTGAAAAAAAAATTAAGGAGGATTTTATGGATGTATAAATTTTTTAAATTTAAAGATCATGAATAAGGTTTCAAAATACTAGGTGGGAATTTATTTAGTGTTAAAATTTATTCACACAATGAACCAAAATTAGGATGCTGATAAGTGATAAATCAAAGGCTTGAGACCTTTAATGATATTACTCGAGTTTGAAGGTCATGGATTATGGATTAAGTCACCAAAAAATTAATCATTATAATGAATTTTTGAATTTGCATTAAGGTTTCAAAATACTAGGTGGGAATTTATTTACTGTTAAAATTTATTCACACAATGAACCAAAATTAGGATGCTGATAAGTGATAAATCAAAGGCTTGAGACCTTTAATGATATTACTCGAGTTTGAAGGTCATGGATTATGGATTAAGTCACCAAAAAATTAATCATTATAATGAATTTTTGAATTTGCATTATGAATATCACTATTTTAAGGAAGTATTATGCACTAGGTACTTATCTTAAGGCTTCATGACTATGAATAGGGACTTAAATCACCAAACACAACATATGTATGGCATGTTCTTCTTATAATTGAAAAAGAGGAGGAAAAATAGGTGATATTTCTCACTATATATAGGCATCAACACATTCACAGTGGTTGTGGGATGAAATTAACAACATTGAGCCTTGAATGATACTTCTGAATCTTGGTGGCAATGAATAGGCATGCATCCACCACCCATGACTTACTTAGTGAACTTTAAAACTTTAAATAAGGTTATTAATATGGTTAGGATGTAATTCACACCATATATTTACTTAAGAGACTTCATGATGAAATTAGAATCAAATTAATTAACAAAAAAACTAAATTAGTCTTCTTATGCTTGACACACATTAACAACACATCAAAAAATATTTTTTCTTTAATATCTCTCATCAACCCTATCCTCATTAAGTTTTATCCACTATCCCCCACAACTATTCATAACCATTTTTAAAGAACATTTCACCTTTACAAGGGAATATAATTCTTGGGGAATTTTAGTTGCCAAATTTCACCCATGAACTAAATTTCCATTTTTTTTGAAAAAAGGATTAATTAATTTCCATTTTTTTACTAAAGTGATTCACCTAAATTATATTGAATATAAATTAATCTACTCTAAAATTACCAAAAACTTCTAAAGCTATATTAGATCCTTCATGATTTGAAATGTTTTATATAAAAAATATCACCAAAAGCTTTATGGTTGGCATTTTAGGATTAGTAGAATTTTCCAAGGTTTCCACACTTTAGGATAACTATAGATCCTTAAACTTTTTCTTTGTAAGTGTTATAAATCTATTAGGAAAGTGGAGGTGGGGGAATAATAGAAAAGCCATTTTTTTTTAATGTTTTCTCTATACTTTCTCCCCAACAACATCCTTATATTCCCACCATCTTTTTAATGTCTTGTCTAGTATTTACCTCCACTCCTAAAATCATATTCCTACGCTTCTTGGGTGGGAATAGGGAGAAGTGATAAAGAAAACATAAAGATTATTTTTAGTTCTTTCTAAGTTATTTCCCCTCATTAACATCTAAAGGAAAATAATTTATAAAACAATAAAAAACATTTATTCTCATATATGAGGAGGGCGCTAGAAGGAATAAATAATAATGAAAACATTAAAAAAACTCCTCGTGTATGGGAGGGGAATAATATAGAAAATGTTAAAAACATTTTTAACGTTTATCTATTATTTCACCTCACCCCGCCCTCATATACGAGGAGGGTTGGTAGAGAAAACATTAAAAATATTTTAATATTTTCTCTTTTATTCTTCCTCACCCCTCTCGCATACCTCAAAAAATAAAAGATAAAAACCAATACTCTCTCTCTCTCTCTCTCTCTCTCTCTATATATATATATATATATATATATATATATATATATCCCATTATTCCCACACACTAGAGAATAATGGGGTGTGTGTGTGAGAGAGGGGGGGAGGGCACGAGGGGAGAGGATTGTAACACCCTTTTTTATCCCCAAATTTTATAATATCTAATTAAGACTAAGCTATAGGGCCACCTAGAATTACTAAAATATCTTGAGGAATATATGTCCAAATAGAACTAAAAATGGAACCACTGAGGGACTTAAAACTTATTAAAATACTAATTTTATGATATGCCTACCTAGAGTGGCCATAGTTATAAAATTAAGAGGCCTTTACTCAGTGGCTTAAAGGAAATATACTAAATTCTTTTGTATGAAATATACTAGCCTTCATGATCCTCACCTTAAATTTATTTTTGTTGGACCCTGAGTGAGACTTTATCTCAAGGCATCATATTTTTCTCGGGGGCAACTAGTTACAAGAAAGACTACAATATATATGTGTTTATGGTTGGGTGGAGAATGATTCTCTCTTATTTAGTTTACGGGAAAACTTAAAACATATCTACGTGTATTTATCCCTATTTGAGGAAATGGATTCATTATTCTAAAGCTTCAAGAATATTGTGTCAATTGGGTAATGAGTATGTATCCGTGATGAATTGAAAGTATCTATTTGAATGTGCTTAATTACTATCTATGAATACTTACAACAAGGCATTATGTATGTAGAACTATTTTGTAAATTATATTTATATTTAGTGGTTCTGATATATATTGTGCTGTGAAATGAATCCAAAAGTTGATTTGAGCCTAACGATCTTCTTGTTTTGTGTTTGTACATACAAAAATTTACTAGGCGAGTTGGAAGATTGAATAAATATGTTATATCCCTATTGGAAATGTGAATACTTGGATTTTATCTTGGATTAGAGACCTTGAGATGGGTGTGCTAAATCCTTAGTTGAGATAACACTGAAGTTAATTCTTAAATTTATTGTAAAGTTTATAGAATCCCTAGGTTGTCTTAATTATGTTATACAAATTTGGGATTAGAGGCTTTAGCCCCATCCTCTAGTTATATGGTCATATAATCTGATAGGGTATAATAGAGAAAAAATTTAAAACATTTTTATTTATTATTCCTCCCCCATCATATAGGTAAAGGAGTTTTATAACAACAAAATTTCTAGTTTAGATGGATTCATAATAGATTTTTTAAGGATATTTTGCAACTTTATTAGCATGGAGGTGATGGAGGAATATCATGGGAATGACAATAACCTATAGATTTTGGGTTTAATATTCATAGTGACAATTCCAAAAGTAACAAATATAACAATTTTTGTATTGTTTAGGCCCATCTTACTATGCAACTGTATGATTGCAAAGTCCACGACCCCTTATTGATCACTCAAGTGTATATGGGAATATAAGAGCTTGTGACATTTAAGATGTAGTAGGATCATGTGAAGAAATAATGCATGTAGTATACCTAGGGGGGATAATATGGGGTACAAAGGGAGGTACCCAAGGGAATAATGTAATAATGGGATGGGCCATAGTAATAAATAAGGTGGCTAACCCGTATCATGTAAGGGACCATAAGTAGTTAGTAATAATGTAATGGGCCCATGGTATTAGATAGATGGTATTGAGGGAACCATGGTAATGACCCATGGTATTGTATGTATGAAGCCTATATAGAGGCTAAAGACTCCCCATTTAGAGATGTCAATAATTATTGTATGAACAGGCATATGGCTTGTGGAGTGTTCTCATTCCTTAAGGAGTGAATATATGGTGTTGCCTTGCCTTAAGGGTTTTGATCAATAAAGAAGCATTTATATCTATATTCAGATATTGTTATTTTTTGTGATTATTTGTAGTTATTGGGTATATTGGTATCATTTCATATATTTTTAGGTAAGATCTATAACAAGTGGTATCGGAGCACTTTCTTGGGCAAAAGTGGAGATTTTTTTTTTAATATTTTGCAGGAACTTTCTAGGGCGACGAGTTTTCAGATCAGATATGTACATTTTGGGGGAAAATATGAAAACTATAATTGTATATCTAGATTCTTTGTGAAAAAATACCCAAGTTCAAAAAAAAAATGGTCGAATCGGAGTCCGGATGAGGGAAATATTGATGATTTAAAAATCAGTTGGGCTGTAGACATTTTTTCGGGTCAGTGAGTTTGCAGCGTAGATTTGCATGTTTTAGTGCATAATATGAAGAATATAATTGCATATCTAGATTTTTTGTGAAAAAATACCCAAATTCAAAAAACAACTTCAGTCGAATTGAAGTCCGGATGAGGGATATATTGCTCATTTAAAATCAACTCTTTTTTCAGAATTTTTTGTTGACATTGGAAGAGTTGCGACGCGGATTTGAAATTCCAGTGCCTAAATCAGGATTTCTATCACATGGAAAGATACAGAATGGTTGTTCCATTTCTGAAAACAGGTCATAATAGGGATTCTAAGTAATATTGATGGAATTATGGCCATTTCAAATTTTCGCCAAGTAAGTGAATTTTTTCAAACCCTCTTCATGGTAGTTGTAAGTTTTAGAGGAAAAGATAATGGTCCTACTATTGAAGAATACATAAAATCAAAAACGTCATTATTTGAACATCATTGGAGATTTTTTGTAGTGGGTAATTTTGAAGATGAGGTGGCCATATGGTGGAGATTACTTAACCAAAAGAAGTGTTCCAACCTGCCCAATGAAGAATTTGAAAAATTACTTTTAGACAGATGGTCTCATGCCAGAAAACAAGATAAGGAGAAACATGTGGGGTTATTTCCTATTGGTATATCCTTATTGCAGGTTCATGGATTGATTTAGAAGGAGAAGATCATTGTGTCTATAAATCCTAGTTGCAAGCAAAATCTCATAAATGTCAATTTGGCAAAAAAATTGCAAGTGCTAGCAAAACACATGGAGCACACACAGGTTAATGAGCACGTGCAAGTTTATAAAGATTTGAAGATTTATATGGATAAGTATGTATTGCATTCTGATTTTTATGCTTCAGATATGTCAAATGAGGATGTTGTTTTGGGATACCTTTAGATGGAATCAGTGGGTACTATAAATATTAATATGCAGAAGAAATTCCTGAAGCTCTGGTATAAAAAAAGAAAATTACATTACAGGATATTTCCATCAATAAACAGGTAGAGTCCAAGGAGGCTGAAGCATAAGATGTTCCAGGGGATGACATATTAGATGATGAGCCATTGATGGTCGATAACCAAACACAAACATCAAACCAGGTACCAAAAAAACATGTAGTGTCCAAGGAGGCTGAAGCAGAAAAGATTACAGGTACTGATACATCAGATGAGGACTCAGTGGTTGAAGTAATATTGGAAGATAAGAAACAACAACAGGCACCACAACATGTACCACATACCAATCAAGCTCCATTAAGTGCTGAATTAAAGAAAGATACACTGTTGGTTAAAACTTCAACATATCACCATCCACATCATCCTGCAAGAAAACAACCAACAAGATGGTAGCGAATTAGCCACAAGGACAACAACCCCCACATGACAGATAGAGTGGAGCGAAGATCCACCTACTACACATCAACACAGAAGAGCTGCCAAGGTTAACTTCCATCTCAAGCAAGCGAGGCACCAGCTAGATCGAGGGTTCACCTTTCTCTTGGATGGCTAGGTGCACGTGCATGGTACCAGTGGACTACTCTTTTGAGCAGATCTTATTATTTGTGTTCTTCCCATGTTTCGGGGACAAAACATGTTAAGGGGGGTGGAATGTAGTATACCTAGGGGGGATAATATGGGGTACAAAGGGAGGTACCCAAGGGAATAATGTAATAATGGAATGGGCCATAGTAATAAATAAGGTGGTTAACCCGTATCATGTAAGGGACCACAAATAGTTAGTAATAATGTAATGGGACCATGGTATTAGATAAATGGTATTGAGGGAACCATGGTAATGACCCATGGTATTATATGTATGAGGCCTATATAGAGGCTAGAGACTCCCCATTGAGAAATGTCAAGGATTATTGTATGAACAGGCATATGGCTTGTGGAGTGTTCTCTTTCCTTAAGGAGTGAATGTATGGTGTTGCCCTACCTTAAGGGTTTTGATCAATAAAGAAGAATTTCTATCTATATTCAGATCTTGTTATTTTTGGTGATTATTTGTAGTTATTGGGTATATTGGTATCATTTCATATATTTGTAGGTAAGATCTATAACAATGCACCTAATTAAAAATAAAATAGAAGAAAGCATTTGTAGTAAAGGGTGACTTTCCCAAGATATTTGATTGTATAATTTGGATGTAAGTGTTTTTTCATATAAGTATTTTTATTTGACCTTTTCGGCATTCTAGTATGGATCATGGGTTGAAATTGAATGATAGATAATGATGCTCTGGATGTATGTTTGTTTCCTTATTTCAACGTGGTGGATATCATTTTCTTCAAGTCTATTGTGATCTTCCTTAGCAGATTTTCTTTCATTAGGAGGAGCACAATTATGAGACTTCGATTGTTATGAAACCAACTCACAAAAAGATAGAAAAGATAGATCAATGACTTAAAAATTAGCCTCTTCGAGGGGGAAAGCCCCTTTACATTACACAAATGAACAAATCTTGGATGATACACATGAAAAGACCTCCTTTCTATATATAAGATTCTAAGGCATTCCAATACAATCAGAGCCTACGTAACAATAATATTGTAGGGGCACAACAATAACAATAGTGGGCTTCTATGGGGCATAATAATAGCAACATGGGGACTATATGGGCACAATAATACATTAAGGCGGTTGCACTAATAACAATAAGGGGTTACACTAGTAGTATAGGGACCTACCATGTCCCTCTCCTTCAAAAAGTGTTGTGCTTAACATTTGAGTAGTTCTGGATTCTTTTGTATAAAATTATCATCCTCCCATGTGGTTCAGTGGGTAAGTTCTTCCACTCGATGAGATACTCTAAAATTGACTGATTCCGTAGTTGTTGATTTCTTGCTTTTGTGACTACTTCCAGTTCGACTATGATTTTTCCTTCCTCGTCAAGTTCTGGCAATATTGTTTGAACTAGGATCTTCTCACCTATAACATTATTTAAGCATGAAACATGGAAAACTAGGTGCACTTGGGAAGATGCAAAAAGCTCCAATTTGTATGTTATGAAACCAGCTCACAAAAAGATAGAAAAGAGAGATCCACGCCTTAGAATTTAGCCTCTTCGAGGGGGCAACCTCCTTTACATTACATAAATGAACAATTCTTGGATGATACAAATGACAAAACCTCCTTTCTATATATAGGAGTCTAAGGAGTCACAATATAATCTAGCCGACCTAACAATAATAATATAAAGCCACAAAAATAACAATAGAGGGATTCTATGGGGCACAAAAGTAACAATATGGGGGTAATAGAGGCACAACAATATAAATAAGGGGTATAACTACAATAGTAATGGGGTAATCACTAGTAGTATAGGGGCCTAACATGCCCCTCTCCTTCAAAAAGCGTTGTCCTCAACGCTTGAGTAGTTCTTGATGCTTCTGTATAAAATTCTTGTCCTCCCATGTGGAATCTTCAGTGGGTAAGTTCTTCCACTTGATGAGATATTCTGAAATTGATCGATTTCGTAGATGTCAGGTTCTTGTTTCTGTGACTGCTCCAGGTTCCAATATGATTTTTCCTTCCTTTTCAATATCTGGCAATATTGTTTGAATTGGGATCTTTTGCAAGTTTTGAATAAGTGGCCATACTTCTTTTTCCTTCTTCCATTCATCCCTTGCTTCGTTTATCCAATTTGGTTGGATAATAGAAATAGCACAAAACAATGCTTCCACATCCTCATCCTTGAAGAGTCTTCCCATTCGGTAAGGTTGCCATTTTTTAAGTGCATGTAGTATTGCCAACGTTTCCTTCTCATAAATAGCTTTCTTTAGATGTAGCAGTAAAAATACCCGCTCGCTTACATCAAAACATTTTTCACTATGATGTTGATCTACCTGTTGTTTCATTTGATTTTGCACTGAAGTGGCGCTATCCTTTAAAAGTTGGAGAACTTGTTGTTGATGCTCGATGTGATCTTTCACTGCTTGAACATTTTTCTTCTTGATATGTCCTTCTGTATCGCTAGTTTGAGGAGTGGTAATTCTAACCAGTGAATTACAAGATATGGTTGGATTCATTTCTTCTTTCTTGATGTGACCTTTCACTTCTTGCACCTTTTTCTTCTTGATATTGCCTTCTATCTTGAGAGTTTGAGGAGTGGTCATTCTTGCCAATAGTTTACAAGATATGTTCTGATTCATTTCTTCTTTCTCTGGGGTCGGGTCCTGGCATATATCCTCTTCTTTTGATGTTTCTTGATCCTTTTCTTCCTCCTCTTCATACTCTATGTAAAATAATTTCTTCTCAGCACACTTATGACCTTTAGTGCATTTTCTATCACAATTGTAACAAAGCCCTTTTTCTCTTTTTTCTTCCAATTTATGTGGTGTAACCCTTGTAGGTTGTGGAAGGCTAGGAGGAACAACACATCCATCTTTATAGTTGGGAGGGGTAGACTTCCTTGTTGCCATAATTTTACTTTCAAATATGTCACAAAGTCCTTTTAATCTTTCCAATTGTTGTGGTGTTGCTCTAAAGAAGGTGTTGCTCTTTGTATCCTCATAATGTGTTAACATTTCCTCCATGAGAGTTGACCACGTAACATGTTTTTTACGAGAACAAAGCCCTTTATACCATAAAAATTGATCTGGTTCTAAATATGAAGATGCAATACCTACCTTTTGTAACAGTGATACACCATGTAGATCAAAATATTGCTCCATCTGAAGTATCCAATTTACCGGATCCTTGCCATCAAACTTCCTCATCTTGCTTTTTCTTGATTTTAGGACCTCTAACTTGAAACGACTGTAACTCTGTACCTGCGGATATTTAAGTTCTGAAGTTGCTACCCGTAGTAGCCCTCTATGTCCTCTTTCCAATGCCACCAGTCTAATCCAAATTGGATTCTCCAAGAAAGAGTTATGCACAATCTCCCGCAGTGACCTGATTATAGACTAGTTCAGTAGAGCGAACTTGTATGACGTGCCATGAGTCACTATTTCAACCTTTGAATCTGAAACACACATACAAGAAACTACAGTCCGTCCTCTTTTTGTAACTTTTTACTAAATTTCAATCCGATCCTCAGAGAGAGAGTTATGACGATTTTCCCCAGGTCACCTTTTTCGAATGTAATTCAGGAGTCTGCAAAAAGGCCAACTTCCTCAGATCATATCTCCGAAAATATCGCGCGAACAGCTCTGAAATTCGGACCCAAGGTTCAGCACCAATTCTTCTCAAATGGGTTTTTTTTTGCGACTTCTGAAACGTCACAGAAAAAGTTATAGTTAAAATGTCACGATGACCTGTTTGGAGCAGCGAAACCCTAGAATCCAAAGCTCTGATACCAAATGTTATGAAACCAGCTCACAAAAAGATAGAAAAGAGAGATCCACACCTTAGAATTCAGCCTCTTCGAGGGGGCAACCTCCTTTACATTACATAAATGAACAATTCTTGGATGATACAAATGAAAAAACCTCCTTTCTATATATAGGAGTCTAAGGAGTCACAATATAATCTAGCCGACCTAACAATAATAATATAAAGCCACAAAAATAACAATAGAGGGATTCTATGGGGCACAAAAGTAACAATATGGGGGTAATAGGGCACAAAAATATAAATAAGGGGTATAACTACAATAGTAATGGGGTAATCACTAGTAGTATAGGGGCCTAACATTGTATGCCATGGTACCAAACTTTTGTAACACCTTGTACGGACCATAATACTTTGGTGATAATTTATTATCCTTATTAGCTTGCTTGAGGGACATTTGTTTGTATGGTTGTAGTCGTAAAAATACCTAGTCACCTACATCAAAACTTCTTTCATTGTGATGTTGATATGCTTGTTGTTTCATTCTATTCTGCGCTAAAGTGAGGTTATCCTTTAATAGTTTGAGAACCTTTTGTTGATGCTCGATGTGATCTTCCATTGCTTGAACCTTAGAATTTGATTTTAAATATGATGTGAGGGACAGTATGATATGCATAAAGTTTCATAAATGGGGTCATTTTTGTTGCAGTATGGAAGGAAGTGTTATACCACCATTCAGCGAGAGACAACCACTTGACCCATTGTGTCTATTTATGAGATACAAAGCAATGAAGATATTCTTCCAATTATTTATTCACTATCTCAGTTTTCCCATCAGATTGAGGATGATAAGATTAGCTATGAGATAACTGAGTACCCAAATATTCCACCTCTTGTACTCCAAAGAAACATTTGGAGCTTTTTGCATATAATTGTTTCTCCTCTAATAGTTTGAGAACCCTGTCAACATGTTGAACATGATCCTTCCAAGACTTTTTGTACATTAGTATATCATCAAAAAATACTGACACAAATTTTCTAAGAATGTTGCATGTGGAGCACGATTATTTAGAGGTCTTTGTTTCAGCTAGATGTATACCCCAGGAAGTTTGTACACCCCTCCACATGGGGGGATGCCGGGGTGACTTGTCCCCCTCGCAGGGGTTCGATGGGGCCGATCCCCCCTCGGCTGGGGGGTCTGGGGGCCAGCGGTCCCCCAGTAGGGGTTTCGAGGGCAGCGCCCCCGAAGCTAAAAACAAATGTAAAATTGCCTTGTAAAAGTATAGTAATTTCTAGTCAATCTGGGCCGTTCATTAGGCGGATGATCTGACAGTAGAACTTATGTTTAGTTTAGGGTTTTTTGCCATAGAAGGTAACCCCTCTCTTTGTATGAGGGAATTGTGTTGAGGTTGTGTATTCTCCGAGAGAGAAATAGAGAGGTGAGAGTGTGAGAGAAAACAGAGGATATTACAGTGGATCTGCTGTAGGTTGTGTCTCTTCATTTTGCTGGATAATAGAAAGGAAGGACTGGCTGTTCAGGGTGGACGTAGCCCAAACTAGGTGAGCCACATATATCTGTGTCTCTCTGGTTTATGCATTTTCTGTGTTTATATTTATGCAATATTCTATGTGTTCCATTGCTCTGTAATATATACTTTCTAACAAAGAAACGGTTTGAAAATGGAATTCATCAAACCTTGAAATGCAGAAGGTGCATTGGTAAGGCCAAAATGCATGACCAAAAATTCATAATGACCCTCACGAGTTATAAATGTTTTTTTTGGAATGTCTTTATTCTTCATTCTAATTTGATGATATCCTAAATGAAGATCCAACTTAGTGAAGTAAATTTGTCCATGTAATTCATAAAATAATTCATCAATGACAGGAATGGGAAATTTATCTTTAATAGTAAGCTTGTTGAGCTCCCTATAATCTAGACACATGTGCCATGATCCATCCTTCTTGTGTAGCAATACCATTGGAGCAGAGAAAGAACTTTGACTAGGTTGAATTATACCAACTTCTAGCATTTTTGCGACCATACGTTCAATTTCACTCTTTTGGGCATATGGATATTTGTAAGGCCTGATGTTTGGGGGAACACTTACTGGAATCAAATGAATAGCATGATCGTGATCACGAATAGGTGGGAGGCCTTTTGGAGTCTCAAATACCTTGGAATGATTGTCCAAAATGTTTTGGAGATCTGGAGAAATAGATGATTTTGATGTGGGAACCTCTAATAAACATAATTGTGTAATTACGACCCTTTTTCCTTTCTTTAGAAGCTTTTTCATCATGTTAGAGATGATTATATTTATTGGTTTCCCTTCGATACCCCTTAATTCAACTTCTTTTCTTTCCCAACAAAAAATCAAGAAAATTTCTTGAAAATTAAAAGCTATCGCACCCAAAGATTGTAGCCATTGGACTCCTAGTACAACATCTGCACCACTCATTGGAATGGAAAGCATTGGCCTATTCAAGACATATTATCCCATGGATGGCTTTATATTATGGAACTTTCCAAAGAAATTTATGGTTCCTCCATTTGCAACCATTATTCGACACTCTAGTGCTGGATATAGGAAGCAATTTAATTCCTTGGTTATCTTACAATGAATAAAATTATGGGTACTACTTGAATCAATAAACATTATTACCTTTTTCTTCTTGATATGCCCTTCTATATTGAGAGTTTGAGGAGTGGTAATTCTTTTCAATGCATTACAAAGTATGGTCAGATTCTTTTCTTCCTTCTGTGAGAATGGTTCCTGGTGTATATCCTCTTTTTTTGACGTTTCTTATTCATTTTCTTGATCCCCTTCCCCATCTATGTAAATTAATTTCTTCTCAGCACACTTATGACCTTTAGTGTATTTTCCTATCACAATTGTAATAAGGCACTTGTGCTCTTTTTTCTTCCAATTGTTGTGGTGTCAACCTTGTAGGTGGTGAAAGGATAGGAGAAACAACACTTCCATCTTGATAGTTGTGAGTGGTAGGCTTCTTTGTTGTCATAATTTCTCTTTCCATTTATTTATCCAACCTGAATACCTTTTCCAATGAATCAAGTTCCCAAAGGCGAACCCCATGTTGGATGTTATCCTTTAAAGTTCCTATGAACACATCAATCATATGCTCCTCTGGAATATCTTTTACCCTTATGCTCAATTTTTGGAAGTCCTCAATGTGCTCCATAATTGAACCCTTTTGTTTGAGATTTATAAATTGTTTAAAAAAGGCGTTTCTTTTTGTATCCTCATAATGTGCTCTAATTTCTTCCGTAGAAATTGCCAAAGTGATAAATTTTTTATGAGAGAAAAGCCATTGATACCATACAAACTAATTTTGTTCCAAATATAAAGTTGCAATGTGTACCTTTTGTGTGTTTGGCACATTATGGAGATCGAAATATTGCTCCATCTGTAGTATCCGTGTTATGGGATCCCTGCCATCAAAATTCCTCATATTGATCTTTGGAACATGGTGGGTATTCAATCTAATGTTAGAATCTATGAAATCATGATTTATGGTCCCAACCCACGTAGCCCTTTTCCACGAACAACAATGCGGGAATTACGTGGCAGTTAATAATGAACAACAAATTTCTTTTGGATATAAGTCAATTCGCCGGTGGTTGAATTTATGGATACTGTAATTGTCCTTTGTACCTGTACAGATGATTGGTACCTCTGCCCTCCGTTGATTGCCAACTGTCCTCCCTCGGATTTCTCGTCCCGCCTAGGTATGGGCAATCAAACCCTCACTTGGTCATTTGGTTTGCACATTTCATTTGGGTTCTGTATGCTCTGCATGCTTGGTGGTTTCTGGAGGTTTCGACCTGGGGTTCTGCTACTCGTCCTCTGACTTGGAATGCTGCCCGAACGTTGCTCCTCCTAGTCTGTTGACAATGTTGACTCGGTAAGGTCTGGTCTCCCCTGTTCCATTCTTGTCCCTGACTGTTCACTAGATGTCTATGGTCCGCGGTTGCGTCTCTGTGCTTCCTGTAAATAATTGTATTAATGTCTGTGGTTTTACTCTCTCTGTCACTGTATTCGATTACTAGTGGGAGCTGCTTCAGATGTCCGTCTGTTGTAGATCTGATCCAAAAATATAAGAGAATAGAAATAAACCCAAGAATAACAAGATCAAATATAGATAAATAGTTCTTTATTAATCAAACCCTTATGGTAGGGCAACACCATACATTCACTCCTTAAGGAAGGAGAACACTCCACAAGCCATATGTCAGTTCATACAAGAATACTTCTCTTCATCTTCATATCCCTCCATGTGGAGTCTCTAGCCTCTATATAGGCCTCATACATACAATACCATGCATCATTACCATGGTTTCCTCATACCATCAACTAATACCATGGGCCCATTACATTATTATTAACTACTTGTGGTCCCTTACATGACATGGGTTAACCACCTTATTTATTACTATGGCCCATCCCATTATTACATTATTACCTTGGGTACCTCCCTTGGTACCCCATATTATCCCCCCTAGGTACATAACATTCCACCCCCCTAAACATGTTTCGTCCCCGAAACATGGGAAGAACATAAATAATAAGATCTACTCAAAAGAGTAGTCCACTGATACCATGCACGTGCATCTAGCCATCCAAGAGAAAGGTGAACCCTCGATCTCGCTGGTGCCTCGCTCGCTTGAGATGGAAGTTGACCGTGGCAGCTCTTCTGTGTTGATGTGCAGTGGGTGGATCTTCTCTCCTCGCGATCCGTCATGTGACGACTTGGTTTCCATCTTGATGGTTGTCTCGCTGGGTGATGTGGGTGATGATATGTTGAAGTTTTAACCCACGATGGCTTTTGCTTGACTTCACCCTGCTGTGGTGCCTGTTGTGGTGTCTTCTTTGTCAATATGACTTCAACCACTGAGCCCTCCTCTGATGTATCATCACCTGTAACCTTTTCTTCTGCAGCCTCTGTTTGTGTTTGATTGTCGGTCATCAAAGGCTCATCATCTGATATGTCGGTCCCTTGAACATCTTCTGCTTCAGCCTCCATGTGCTCTACCTGTTTATGGATGGAAATATCCTGTAATGTAATTTTCTTCTTTTTATACCATAGCTTCAGGAATTTCTTCTGCACATTTCAAATTTCAAATTTCAAATCTGCGCTGCTACTCTCCCGCCGTCACCCAAAATTTCTGAAAAAAGAGCTGATTTTAAATCAGCGATATCTCCCTCACCCGGACTCCGATTCGACTAATTTTTTTTTTGAGGTTGGGTATTGTTTCCCAAAGAATCCAGATCTGCAATTAGATTTTACAGATCTTGTACCAGGACTTCTAGATCCGCGCCGCAAAATCGCTGCACTGAAAATTGTCTGCAACCCCACTGATTTTTAAATCAGCGATATCTTCTTCATCCGGACTCCGATTCAACCGATTTTTTTTTTTTAAATCGGGTGTTTTTTCCCAAAGAATACAGATCTGCAATTAGATTCTGTAGATCTAGCACCAAAACGTACAGATCTGGTCTGCAAACTCGTCACCCAAAAATCCCTGCAAAAAAAACTAAAAAAAATTTCTCCACGGTTTGCCCAAGAAAGAGCTCTGATACCACTTGTTGTAGCTCTGATACCAATTGTTGTAGATCTGACCCAGAAATAATATAGATCTGATAACAAAAATATAAGAGAATAGAGATAAACCCAAGAATAACAAGATCAAATATAGATAAATGATTCTTTATTAATCAAACCCTTATGGTAGGGCAACACCATACATTCACTCCTTAAGGAAGGAGAACACTCCACAAGCCATATGTCTGTTCATACAAGAATACTTCTCTTCATCTTCAAATCCCTCCATGTGGAGTCTCTAGCCTCTATATAGGCCTCATACATACAATACCATGCACCATTACCATGGTTTCCTCATACCATCAACTAATACCATGGGCCCATTACATTATTATTAACTACTTGTGGTCCCTTACATGACATGGGTTAACCACCTTATTTATTACTATGGCCCATCCCATTATTACATTATTACCTTGGGTACCTCCCTTGGTACCCCATATTATCCCCCGTGTAGCTCTGATACCAATTGTTGTAGATCTGATCCAAAAATATAAGAGAATAGAAATAAACCCAAGAATAACAAGATCAAATATAGATAAATGATTCTTTATTAATCAAACCCTTATGGTAGGGCAACACCATACATTCACTCCTTAAGGAAGGAGAACACTCCACAAGCCATATGTCTGTTCATACAAGAATACTTCTCTTCATCTTCATATCCCTCCATGTGGAGTCTCTAGCCTCTATATAGGCCTCATACATACAATACCATGCATCATTACCATGGTTTCCTCATACCATCAACTAATACCATGGGCCCATTAAATTATTATTAACTACTTGTGGTCCCTTACATGACATGGGTTAACCACCTTATTTATTACTATGGCCCATCCCATTATTACATTATTACCTTGGGTACCTCCCTTGGTACCCCATATTATCCCCCCTAGGTACATAACACCATCCTCAGCGTTCTGTTCATCCCTCCTCGTTCTCAGGCAGGATATGGTGTCAACTTTCTCCGGCGCCTTCGTCACTCACAAGGTATGTTCTCTGGTTCTATGCTACCAGCTTTGGCATTTCCTTCTCTCAGCTAGCTAATGTATCGGCTCCTTCGTGAGCAGGGTATTCTGGTGGAACTGCTTTGGCCACGGCTCGCCAATGTCAGGTAAACACTTACGGATATTTGATGTCATCCTGTTATATGCTTCGTCCCTCCTTGCGAACCATTTCTTATTTTTATGACACTGTTTTGTGACTGCAGGTCTGGTTCCTCGAAAGGATTCGGGGCCTGGCGGCTTGGTTGGCTACTCGAAGTGATTCAAAGCCTGGCGGCTTGGTTGTCCCAGCTTGTCACGGGTAGCAACGTTTCTATGCTCTGGTCGATTTTGTTTTTTTTTTGTTCAAGTCTGGTCGGGTTTTGTCAAGTCGGTGTGTCAATGGCTTGTTGCGCCGCTGACAGTTACAGTCTCGGCTGTAGGGTTTACAATTGCTACTTCTCTGTTTGGTGTCTGTAATTGCGTCGAGGGTTTCTAACCCCGTGTGGTATCTTGCCCCAACTTGTCAAGGAATTTGGCACGGAATTTGTAACTGTTGAACGGTTTTGGTTTTGACCGATATATATGAAATGAATGCACAAAAATTTCTATTTTCTCTTCTGTATAAATTTAAACGCATAGAGCTATGAATATTCGTCTGTTGTGCATACCTGGCAATGTCTGAGATTAATTACTCACTTGTCATTTAATTTGGGTCGGGTCTTGATAATTCCGCCTGTAGATTTCTTGTAAACTGTAAGTGGCTTTTCGTCCCTCGTCCTGGGGGTTCCTTCGTGTGCTGTCCAGACTTAATTCTCTCGTTGGACCAGCGTAGCTCGATTTACATATAACCATACACCTGTGAATTATGTCACACATAGAACTATACTATACATAAGAGAAAAACGGATGCTATATTGTATAACAACTCAAAATAGTCTAGAGACGCCGGAGAGGCTAGAGTGCACAGAATTTTTGTAACAATCAATTTTTTCATTACCCAGAAAATCGAAGAAGAAAGACTACTGTGTTCTGTTCCCCTTTTAACAACTGTTAGGTGACTGTCAGTTTCTTTTCAACCGTTGTCAGTTATGTTTTGATTAGTTACATCAGTTTTGTTCAGAACTTTTTCTTTGTCGTTCGTCATTAACACAAAGAAAAAATTGGTTGTTTTAAAACTCTAATCCTAACTAATTATAATTTCTACCGTTCCTAATTACTGTTCAGTTACTTGACTTAGACAACTTAATCAAATAAAAGAAAAAAAAACAAACACATTATCCCTTCAGCAAATTTACTCCTCTGTCCCCTTCAGAGACCAAACAACCTTCCTTTTATCTCGTCCTGTCAGCCAGATGCTCCTGCATCAAGCTCCCGGGGTAAGAAAAAGTCATGGCTCCGTTCCATGAGCTCCTCCACAGAATAACCAGCCTTCTGTATCTGCGCCGCGTCGAGCCATGAACTGTCCTCGATTGGATAGTTTTTCCACTTGACGAGCTGTGAGTCTTCTTGGCTACCTGGGTATCGAGAATCTTCTCGATCTCATGGGGCTGAACCGAAGGCATGTGCCTCATCCAAGAACTGTCTCCAACTTGGGTGTCCCGTTCTGGCCGTACCACACTATCGTCCTCTGAGTTGGCAGTATATGGGAACAGGTCTGCCACATTGAAAATGGGTGATATGCCTATATCAGGTGGCAGCTGAATTTCATAAGTGTTGGCTGAGAACTTGCGCAAAATTTTACAGGGGCCAATCTTTTTAAATTTCAGTTTGTTATATGCGCCTTTAGGAAACCGTTCTTTGCGTAAGTGTGCAAGGACTTCGTTGCCTATATTGAATTGGACTTCCCATCGCTTTAAATCTGCTTGTTGTTTGTATCTCTGCATGCTGTCCTGCAGCTTTAGCTTCACTCGTTCATGTAGTTCACTCATTGCTTCCGCAAAGTCTTCTCCGTCGGCACTCCTCCGCTCCAACTTTCCCAAATCTCGTAGTTCATGTATCCCTCGAGGATGCGTGCCGTATAAGATTTGAAATGG
Source organism: Pinus tabuliformis (assembly GCA_031772625.1). NCBI lineage: Eukaryota > Viridiplantae > Streptophyta > Pinopsida > Pinales > Pinaceae > Pinus > Pinus tabuliformis. The sequence goes on from CM062817.1 coordinate 220,206,642, forward strand.
ACTATGTCCGGTGCTACGATTTGGCGAATCGTTATAAGTGAATTTTGCCTGAGCGAGAGCATGATCACATAACCGTGAATTTTCCCCAGTCAAACTCTGTAACAAATTTCCCAAACTCCTGTTCACCATTTCCATTTGTCCATCAGTCCGCGAATGATATGCAAAACTGAAGTTCAATTGTGTGTCCAACTTTTTCCACAGGGTGCGCCAAAAGTGTCCTGTGAATTTTACGTCCCTGTCAGAAATGATAGATCTGGGTAGGCTGTGTAATCTAACAATATCTGTGAAAAACAGGTGAGCTACATGAGTGGCATCACTAGTTTTCCGACACGGAATAAAATGTGCCATTTTTGAAAATCTGTCTACCACCACCATCACTGAGTCATATCCTCACTGTGTTCTAGGCAGTCCCAAGACAAATTCGATGCTGACTGAGTCCCACGGCCTGCTTGGAATAGGTAGTGGTGTGTAAAGTCCAGTATTTTGACTATGTCCCTTTGCTAGTTGGCATACTTTACACCTGTTCACATACCGCTGTACATCCCTGCGCATTCTGGGCCAGTAATAAAAGTGTCCGAGCTGCTCCAAAGTCTTGTCTATGCTGAAATGACCGGCTAGACCCCCGCTATGTTTCTCCCGTATGATATTTTCCCTCATCGAACAGTCCGGGATACATAACTGTCCTCCTCTGAATAATAGTCCTTCCTGTAAATTGTAGTCCAACCATGGACTTGTATTTCTCAGCACTGGATTTTGATAGGCTTCAAAGGCTTCCTTGAAGTCCATGTCAGCCTGGTACAAATCTTTTAGGTGTTCGAACCCCATCACCTGTATTGTACTTTCCTGTAAGAGCAAAGCTCTTCTGCTCAAGGCATCTGCCACTTTATTGGCTTGCCCACTGATGTGTTTTAGCACGAAGGTGAAACTCTGCAGATACTCTACCCATTTGGCGTGCTTATGGTTCAATTTGTGCTGTTGCATTATATATTGCAGCGCTGAATTATCAGAAAATAACACAAACTCATTGCCCAGTAGGTAGTGTCTCCAATGCTTTAAAGCTTGGACCACGACATAAAATTCCTTGTCGTACGAGGAATATTTCTGCCTGCTCTCGTTCAATTTCTCACTAAAGAATGCCACAGGTTTATCTTCCTGACTGAGCACACTGCCAATGGTTGTCCCGCTTGCATCGCATCGAACCTGGAAAAGCTTGTTAAAATCTGGTAGCCTTAAAATCGGCCTCTCTGTAATCTTCCGCTTCAAAAGCTGAAAACTGTTCTCTGCTGCTCTGGTCCAACAAAAAGGCTGACTGGCCTTTTTGATGGTGTCTAGCATTGGCGCACAGATTTCACTAAAATTTCGTATAAACTTGCAGTAAAAACTTGCCAACCCGTGAAAGCTACGTACCTCAAACAAGCTCTTCGGTGACGGCCAATTGACGATCACTGCGATCTTTTCTGGATCCATCTTCAATTCATTTTCTGCGATTACAAACCCCAAATAAACTAGTTCTTTCTGTAGGAAAGTACATTTCTTCAAGTTTATCAGTAGTTTGTTTTGCTGTAACTTCTCTAGCACTCTTCGAACATGTTGAAGGTGCTCTTCTTTCGTTTTGCTGAAAATCAAAATATCATCAAGATATACTATCACAAACTTACCGATAAACTCTTTCAACATTTCATTCATCAACCTCATAAAAGTACTAGGAGCGTTACTCAAACCGAACGACATGACTAGCCACTCGTACAACCCTTCATTGGTCTTGAAGGCTGTTTTCCACTCGTCTCCTTCTCTGATCCTGATCTGATGATAACCACTCTTCAGATCAATCTTCGTGAAATAAGCTGCCCCACTGAGACAATCCATCATATCATCCATTCTGGGTAAGGGAAATCTGTATCGAATGGTGATTTTATTAATAGCTCGTGAGTCCGTACACATCCACCATTCTCCACCCTTTTTAGGCATGAGTACTGTTGGCACCGCACAAGGGCTCAAGCTTTCTCTGATCAACCCCTTGTCCAACAGCTCTTGCACCTATTTGCGAATCTCTTCATTATCCTTCGGGCTCATTCGATACGCTGCTTTATTTGGTAAGCTGGCTCCCGGTATGAAATCGATATGATGGCTAATACTCCTCTTGGGAGGTAACTTGTCCGGTAAGTCATCAACTACAATGTCCTTGAATTCCTCTAACATCTCCTGAATCTCTGCAGGCAATTCAGACATTTCTGTGTGCAGCAACACAGTCTTAGCTCTCCTCACGACAGCATAATTCACTTCATTCTTCTCAATCTGTTTGATAAACTGTTTTCCACCTACTAATAAGGCTTTTGTTCCACTCGCTTCTGCTGTGTCCTCCTCTTTGATGGGTACAAGCGTATGCTTGACTCCATCTTTCACAAATTTGTAACAATTCGTCTTCCCATCGTGTACCACCTTCCGATCATACTGCCACGGTCTCCCCAGCAGTATGTGGCACACATCCATTGGCATGATATCACAAACAACCTTGTCCTGGTACTTGCCAATGTGAAATTCAACCTCGCACTGTTCATCAACTAATAGCTGGTGGCCTTTCTACAACCATGACACCTTGTAAGGTGTAGGGTGCTTAAGTCGCCTTAAGCCCAGCTTCTCCACCATCTCGGTGGCAACCAAGTTGTCTGTTGTTGGGTCCCTATAATACTAGTGATTACCCCATTACTACTATAGTTATACCCCTTATTTATATTGTTGTGCCCCCATTGCCCCCATATTGTTATTAATGTGCCCATAGAATCCCTCTGTTGTTATTTTTGTGGCTTTATATTATTATTGTTAGGTCGGTTCGATTATATTGTGACTCCTTAGACTCCTATATATAGAAAGGAGGTTTTGTCATTTGTATCATCCAAGAATTGTTCATTTATGTAATGTAAAGGAGATTGCCCCCTCGAAGAGGTTGAATTCTAAGGCATTGATCTATCTTTTCTTGAGCTGGTTTCATAACATTTGGTATCAGAGCTTTGGATTCTAGGGTTTCGCTGCTCCAAACAGGTCATCGTGGCATTTTCACTATAACTTTTTTTTGTGACGTTTCAGAAGTCGCAAAAAAAACCCATTTGAGAAGAAATCACGCTGAACCTTGGGTCCGAATTTCAGAGCTTTTCGCGCGATATTTTTGGAGATATGATCTGAGGAAGTTGGTCTTTTTGCAGACTCCTAAATTACACTCAAAACTGGTGACCTGAGGAAAATCGTCATAACTTTCTTTCTGAGCATCGGATTGAAATTTAGTAAGAAGGTACAGAAATAAGATGGACTATAGTTTTCTTTTATATATTTTTCAGAGTCAAAGGTTGAAACAGTGACACGTGGAACTTCATACAAGTTCGCTCTATTGAACTAGTCTATAATCGGGTCACTGCGGGAGATTGTGCATAACTCTTTCTTGGAGAATCCAATTTGGATCAGACTAGTGGCATTAGAAAGAGGACATAGAAGGCTACTACAGGTCTCATTTTCAGAACTGGATTATTCGTAATTACAGAGATACATCAGATTCAATATCAGGCTTCTACAAAGTAAAAAAGGGTGTGTAGTTTTTATTTTTATTTTTGCATAAGCTTGGTTTGAAGGAATTCAAAGGGCATAGTAAAGCATTATTAACGGTAACTGATGCCCCGAGGAAAAAAAATGCAAACACCTAGTAACGAACCTGAAAGCTCTAGCATGACTCATGAAGAAGAGGAAGAAATGCTACATGATATATCAAAATTACAAGAACAAGTGCAACAAATGTCACGCGCACAAAAGCTAACAGATGCTAAGATAAATGGCGTGGAATCTAAGATAAAGGGCATGCAAGCTAAGATGGATGATCTGAAGACATATTTGAGGATAGAGTTGAAGAAAGACATGGCAGATTTGAAGACAGATTTGACAAATTTTCTACAAGAAATACTTACTAATGGTGAAAAGGTTGTAAAGGAAACTCATGATGTGAAAAAAAGAAATGTTAATCATGATTCCATAGACTCTAATGTTGGATCGAAGACCCACCATATTCAATCAATATGAGGAAGTTTGATGGCAAGGATCCCGCCACATGGATATTACAAATGGAGCAGTTCTTCGATCTCAATAATATGCAAAACACACAAAAGGTATGTATGGCAACTTTATTTTTGGAACCAAATCAGTTTGTATGGTATCAATGGCTTTGCTCTCGTAAAAAATTTATCACTTGGGCAATTTTTACGGAAGAATTGATAGCACATTATGAGGATACAAAAAGCAACACTTTTTTTAGCCAATTGATAAGTCTCAAACAAAAGGGTTCAATAATGGAGCACATTGAGGAGTTCCAAAAATTGAACATAAGGGTAAAAGATATTCCAGAGGAGCATAGGATTGATGTGTTCATAGGGTCTTTAAAGGATAATATCCAACATGATGTTCGACTTTGGGAACCTGATTCATTAGAGAAGGCATTCAGGTTAGCAAGAAAAATGGAAAGCAAAATTATGGCAACCAGGAAGCATACCAGTCACAACTATAAAAACGGAAGTGTTGTTGCCCCTAGTCTTCCACAACCTATAAGGTTGACACCACAACAATTGGAAGAAAAAAGAGCAAAAGGGCTTTGTTACAGTTGTGATAGCAAATACACTAAAGGTCATAAGTGTGCTGAGAAGAAATTATTCTACATAGATTGTGAAGAGGAAGAAGAAAAGGAGCAAGAAAGGTCAAAAGAAGAGGATATACTCCAGGAAAAAAGCCTAGATGAAGAACAAATAAATCCGACCATATCTTGTAATGCATTGGAAGGAATTACCACTCCTCAAACCATCAAGATAGAAGGACAAATCAAGAAGAAAAAGGTAATAGTGTTGATTGATTCAGGAAGCACCCACAATTTTATTCATTGTAGGGTAGCAAAAGAATTGAATTGCTTCCTATATCCAGCACCAGAGTGTCAAGTGATGATTGCAAATGGAGGAACAATAAATTGCTCTGGAAAGTGCCATAATATCAAGCTATCCATGGGAGAATATGTATTGACTAGCCCAATGCTTTCCATTCCAATGGGAGGGGCTGATGTTGTACTAGGAGTCCAATGGCTACAATCCTTGGGTACAATAGCTTTTAATTTTCAAGAACTTTTCATCAAATTTTCTATGGAAGGAAAGGAAGTTGAATTAAGGGGTATTGCAGGGAAACCAGGAAAGATAATCAGCTCTAATGGTATGAAAAAGCTTCTAAAAAAGGAGCAAAGGGGTGTAATTGCACAATTATGTTCGCTAGATGTTTCCACATTAGAATCATCTATTTCTCCAGATCTCCAAAAAGTCCTGGACAATCATTCCAAGGTATTTGAGACTCCCAAAGGTCTCCCACCTATGCGTGATCATGATCATGCTATTCATCTGATTCCAGGAAGTGTTCCTCCAAACATCAGGCCGTACAGATATCCTTATGTCCAAAAAAGTGAAATTGAACATATGGTTGCAGAAATGCTAGAGGCTGGTATAATTCAACCGAGTCAAAGTTCTTTCTCTGCTCCAGTAGTATTGGTGCACAAGAAGGATGGATCATGGCGCATGTGTCCAGATTATAGGGAGCTCAACAAGCTCACTATTAAAGATAAGTTCCCCATTCCTTTCATTGATGAATTACTGGATGAATTGCATGGATCAATTTACTTCACCAAGTTGGATCTTCGTTCAGGATATCATCAAATCAGAATGAAGATTGAAGACATTCCGAAAACGACATTTAGAACTCATGAGGGTCATTATGAATTTTTGGTCATGCCTTTTGGCCTTACCAATGCACCTTCAACATTTCAAGGTTTGATGAATTCAATTTTCAAACCATTCCTTAGAAATTTGTGTTAGTATTTTTTGATGATATACTTATCTACAACAAGTCTTGGAAGGATCATGTTGAACATGTTGACAGGGTGCTACAACTATTGGAGGAGAAACAATTATATGCCAAAAGATCCAAATGTTTCTTTGGAGTCCAGGAGGTGGAATATTTGGGTCATATTGTATCTCATGAAGGAGTTAAGGTAGACCCTAGCAAAATTAAAGCCATTAAGGAATGGAAAATCCCCACATCCATAAAGCATTTGCGAGGATTTCTTGGGTTGACAGGGTATTATCGCAAGTTTGTTAAGAATTATGGGAGAATAGCAGCACCTCTAACAAATTATTGAAGAAAATGCATTTTCATGGACTCTGGAAGCAACAAAGGCCTTTGAACATCTTAAAGAGGCAATGTGCCAAGCACCGGTCTTAGCTACACCGGACTTCACAAAAACCTTTATTGTGGAATGTGATGCTTCAGGAAATGGAATTGGTGTTGTTCTAATGCAAGATGAAAGACCCATTGCTTTTGAAAGTCGTCCAATCAAGGGAAAGTTTTTAAGCAAAGCTATTTATGAGAAGGAAATGTTGGCAATACTCCATGCACTTAAGAAATGGCGACCCTACCTAATGGGAAGACACTTCAAGGTAAAAACGGATCATGATAGCCTTAAATACTTTTTAGAACAAAGATTATCCTCTGAAGAGCAACAAAAGTGGGTCACAAAGATGTTGGGTTATGACTTTGAAATCATCTACAAAAAAAGGAAGCAAAATGTGGTGGCAGATGCACTCTCAAGAAAGGATGAGGATGTGGAAGCATTGTTGTGTGCTATTTCTATCATCCAACCAGATTGGATAAATGAAGCAAGGGAGGAATGGAAGAATGACGAAGAAGTGTGGGCACTTATTCGAAAGCTACAACAAGATTCTAGTACGTCTGATACATTTAGCTGGAAAAATGATTCGTTATGGTACAAAGATCGCTTATACCTCTGTAAGAATTCCCAGCTAAAACAAAAGATTCTTATGGAATTGCACACTTCTCCCTTAGGAGGGCACTCAGGATTTTTAAAAACTTACCACAGGGTTAAGAAGGAATTTTTTTGGGATGGCCTTAAATCAGATATTCAAAAGTTTGTGGCAGAATGTTTGGTTTTCCAACAAAATAAAGTTGAAAACATTAAGACACCGGGTCTATTACAAGCTTTATCCATTCCAAGCAAACGTTGGGAGGAGGTATCAATGGATTTTATCACAGGTTTACCCAAGTCTGAGGGAAAGAGTGTCATCATGGTGGTAGTTGACAGACTTACCAAGTATGCACACTTTTGTGCATTATCACATCCATTTAAAGCCAGTACAGTTTCTACTGCATTTATGGAAACAATTCAAAAGCTACATGGAAACCCAAATATTATTGTAAGTGACAGAGATCCCATTTTCACTGGAAATTTTTGGACAGAATTATTTTCTTGTCTTGGTACTCAGTTAGCTCATAGCTCATCTTATCATCCTCAATCTGATGGGCAAACTGAGATAGTAAACAAATGTTTGGAAGGATATCTTCGTTGCTTTGTATCTGATAAACAGACACAATGGGTCAAATGGTTGCCTCTGGTTGAATGGTGGTATAACACTTCCTTTCATACAACAACAAAAATGACCCCATTTATGGCACTTTATGGGTACCAACCACCATCCATCACATCATATTCAAGAGAAAATTCTAAGGTTCATGCAGTGGAACATCACATCGAACATCAACAACAAGTCCGCCAACTCTTAAAGAATAACCTCGTGTTGGCACAGAATAGAATGAAACAACAGGCAGATCAACATCGTAGTGAAAGAAGTTTTGATGTAGGTGATTGGGTATTCCTACGGCTACAACCATATAAGCAAATGTCCCTCAAGCAAGCTAAGAAGGATAATAAATTATCACCAAAGTATTATGGTCTGTACAAGGTGTGCAAAAGATTGGTACTATGGCATACAAATTGGAGCTTCCTGCAGCTTCTCGATTGCACCCAGTTTTCCATGTTTCATGCTTAAAGAAGGTTATAGGCGACAAGCTCCCAGTTCAAACAATATTGCCAGAACTTGACGAGGAAGGAAAAATTATATTGGAACCGGAAGGAGTTATAGAAACAAGAACTCGACAGCTACGAAATCGATCAATTCCAGAGTACCTTATCAAGTGGAAGAACTTATCCGCTAAATATTCCACATGGGAGGATGAGAATTTTATGCAAAAGTATCCAGAACTACTCAAGCTTTGAGGAAAACACTTTTTTGAAGGAGAGGGGCATGTTGGGTCCCTATAATACTAGTGATTACCCCATTACTATTGTAGTTATACCCCTTATTTATATTGTTGTGCCCACATTGCCCCCATATTGTTATTAATGTGCCCATAGAATCCCTCTATTGTTATTTTTGTGGCTTTATATTATTATTGTTAGGTCGGCTAGATTATATTGTGACTCCTTAGGCTCTTATATATATAAAGGAGGTTTTTTCATTTGTATCATCCAAGAATTGTTCATTTATGTAATGTAAAGGGCGTTGCCCCCTCGAAGAGGCTGAATTCTAAGGCGTTGATCTATCTTTTCTAACTTTTCTTGAGCTGGTTTCATAACATCTGTACTATTGCTGTCTATGATCAATTTACAACACTTCCCATGTGATTTGAAAACTGTTCGGAACAGTGCCTTCCGTTGGGTCTGCTCAGCCGTCTCCTTGGCTGGCTTCAACAGTACTTTATTTAGAACCAAAGCCTCTCCTGTTTCTGCCACATTTTCCACCTCCTGGGGTGGTGCCTCAGCTTCCTCAGGCTGTGCAACAAATGTTCCCCTCTGGCCAGCGTGCTCTGCTTCCAGGCATTCGAAGGATCTGTGCCCCCACTTGTGGCACCTGTAGCACTGGACATTAGCTCCCCTTCCTCGGCCATTCCCTCTTCCTCGCTGATATGGCCGACCTCCTCTCGTGCTATCTCCCTTCTCTGCTGTTCCTGAAGCCCTGGAGCTGCTGCCTTCTTCGCTGTTACTGGCAGTTCTCCCTCTACCATAGGACTCTCCTTGTCCTCTACCATTTCCCCATCCTCTCCTATTATTCTGTTTCCTGTTAATATTTTCTTCAGCCTTTACAGCACTTTGAAAAGCTTCTTCTATGTTACGCGGTGAAAGAATACTAATCTCATCCAGGATTTCCAACCTCAAACCGTTCACGTATCGCGCTGTCTTCTCTGGAGTATCATCAGTATAACCAGCCCTCAGGTTTACACGATAAAATTCTTCCGTGTATTCCTTTACGGTCATACCCTTCTGTCTTAAATTTTGTACCCGTCGGTAAAGCTCAACCTGATAATCTTTAGGCAGGAATCTGCCCTTCAGCTTTGCCACCATCCTTGGCCACTTCTTTATCGGTTGTTTATTCATTCTCCTTCTGTCTGCCTGGACACTATCCCACCATAAGGTAGCGTGTCCTTTTAATTTGGTTGCAGCAAATCTGACTCTTTTGTCCTCACTAATCTCTTCGTTTTCAAAATACTTATCTAACTCGCTTATCCAGTCCAGCAGAACATCTGCAGACAGACTGCCATCATAGTTAGGAATCTCCGGTTTAGGTTTGTTGCTGGCTAGCAATACCGATCTCAACAGTTTTATCTCTAGGGCTTCTTCATCTGATCCGTCTGCAGCAGCTACTACCTCCTCCTCGCTATCATCTCCAAGTTCTGGGTCTCTTCTCCTTCCTGCCTCCACTGCCTCTAAGCGAGAAGTAAGGGTCCTTATTTCTTCCCTCAAGCCCTCATCGGCTGCTCTGCACACACCTCTTCCACGTCCTCATCTCTGAACCTCCATATCCTGATTCTTTCAATCAACTGCTCTGATACCACTTGATGGTCCCAGCCCACGTAGCCCTTCTCCACGAACAACAATGCGGGAATTACGTGGCAGTTAATAATGAACAACAGATTTCTTTTGGATATAAGTCGATTCGCCGGTGGTTGAATTTATGGATACTGTAATTGTCCTTTGTACCTGTACAAATGATTGGTACCTCTACCCTCCATTGATTTCCAACTGTCCTCCCTCGGATTTCTCGTCCTGCCTAGGTATGGGCAATCAAACCCTCACTTGGTCGTTTGGTTTGCACATTTCGTTTGGGTTCTGTATGCTCTACATGCTTGGTGGTTTCTGGAGGTTTCGACCTGGGGTTCTGTTGCTCGTCCTCTGACTCGGAATGCTGCCCGAACGTTGCTCCTCCTGGTCTGTTGACAATGTCGACTCGGTAAGGTCCGGTCTCCCCTGTTCCATTCTTGTCCCTGACTGTTCACTGGATGTCTATGGTCCGCGGTTGCATCTTTGTGCTTCCTGTAAATAATTGTATTAATGCCTGTGGTTTTCCTCTCTCTGTCACTGTATTCGATTACTGGTGGGAGCTGCTTCAGATGTCCATCCTCAGGGTTCTGTTCATCCCTCCTCATTCTCAGGCAGGATATGGTGTCAACTTTCTCCGGCGCCTTCGTCACTCACAAGGTATGTTCTCTGGTTCTATGCTATCAGCTTTGGCATTTCCTTCTCTCAGCTAGCTAATGTATCGGCTCCTTCGTGAGCAGGGTATTCTGGTGGAACTGCTTCAGCCACGGCTCGCCAATGTCAGGTAAACACTTACAGATATTTGATGTCGTCCTGTTATATGCTTCGTCCCTCCTTGCAAACCATTTCTTATTCTTATGACATTGTTTTGTGACTGCAGGTCTGGTTCCTCGAAAGGATTTGGGGCCTGGCGGCTTGGTTGGCTACTCGAAGTGATTCGAAGCCTGGCGGCTTGGTTGTCCTAGCTTGTCACGGGTAGCAACGTTTCTATGCTCTGGTCGCTTTTTTTTTTTTTTGTTCAAGTCTGGTCGGGTTTTGTCAAGTCGGTGTGTCAATGGCTTGTTGCGCCGCTGACAGTTACAGTCTCGGCTGTAGGGTTTACAATTGCTACTTCTCTGTTTGGTGTCTGTAATTGTGTCGAGGGTTTCTAACTCGTGTGGTATCTTGCCCCAACTTGTCAAGGAATTTGGCACGGAATTTGTAACTGTTGAACAGTTTTGGTTTTGACCGATATATATGAAATGAATGCACATAAATTTCTGTTTTCTCTTCTGTATAAATTTAAACGCATAGAGCTATGAATATTCATCTGTTGTGCATACCTGGCAATGTCTGAGATTAATTACTCGCTTGTCGTTTAATTTGGGTCGGGTCTTGATAATTCCGCCTGTAGATTTCTTGTAAATTGTAAGTGGCTTTTCGTCCCTCGTCCTGGGGGTTCCTTCGTGTGCTTTCCAAACTTAATTCTCTCGTTGGACCAGTGTAGCTCGATTTACATATAACCATACACCTGTGAATTATGTCACACACAGAACTATACTATACATAAGAGAAAAATGGATGCTATATTGTATAACAACTCAAAACAGTCTAGAGACACCGGAGAGGCTAGAGTGCACAAAATTTTTGTAACAATCAATTTTTTCATTACCCAGAAAATCGAAGAAGAAAGACTACTGTGTTATGTTCCCCTTTTAACAACTGTTAGGTGACTGTCAGTTTCTTTTCAACCGCTGTCAGTTATGTTTTGATTAGTTACATCAGTTTTGTTCAGAACTTTTTCTTTGTCGTTCGTCATTAACACAAAGACAAAATTGGCTGTTTTAAAACTCTAATCCTAACTAATTATAATTTCTACCGTTCCTAATTACTGTTCAGTTACTTGACTTAGACAGCTTAATCAAATAAAAGAAAAAAAACACATTATCCCTTCAGCAAATTTACTCCTCCGTCCCCTTCAGAGACCAAACAACCTTCCTTTTATCTCGTCCTGTCAGCCAGATGCTCCTGCATCAATGATTAACATTTCTTTTGTTCTCATCGTGAGTTTCTTTTACTACCCTTTCGCCATTAGTAAACATTTCTTGTATCAAATTTGTCAAATCTGTATTCAAATATTCCATGTTGTATTTCATTTTTTCTTTTATACCATCCATCTTAGCTTATGCATCCTTTGAATTCCTTCAAACTAATTTTTCAACCAAACTTATCCAAAACTTTAAAAAAACTACACACATTTTTTCACTTTGTAGGATCTTGATATTGAATCTATTGTATCTATGTAATTCCTGATCTCCAAAGTCTAAACTCACGTCCTGCGATAGCCCTTTGAGTCCTCTTTCCAACCCTGCAAGTCTGATAAATATTGGATTCTCCAAGAAATAGTTATGCTAAATCTCCCGTGATGACCTGATTATAGAGCGGTTTAGTAGAGTGAACTTTTACGAAGTGTCATGTGTCACTGTTTCGACCTTAAGACCTGAAACCAATATACATAAAACTGCCAGTTGTTCTATTTCTATAATTTTTTATTAAATTTCAATCTGATGCTTAGAAAGAAAGTTATGATTATTTTCCCCAGGTCACCTATTTGGGATGTAATTTGGGAGCCTCCAAAAACCGTAAATATCTTGGACCATATCTCTACAAATATAGCGAAACAAGATCTTAAATTCGGGCCTGAGCTTCATCAAGATTTCGGCTCAAACAGGTTTTAATTTCACAGTTTGAACCTTCGTAGAAAAACACTTATAACGAAACTTCCACGATGACCTATTTGCGATGGAATTTTGGAGCCTGCAAAGACCATAACTTCCGCACATCATATCGCCGAAAATATAGCGATACAAGATCTGAAATTCAAGCCTAAGGTTGAGAATGATTTCGGCTCAAATGGGTTTTTGTTATAGCTTCTGAAACTTTGCAAAGAAAAAGTTATATTGAAAATTCCACAATGACCTATTTGGAGTAGAAAATCCTTAAAAGCCAAAGCTCTGATACCAAATATTATGAAACCAGCTCACAAAAAGATAGAAAAGATAGATCAATGATTTAAAAATCAACCTCTTTGAGGGGTCAACCTCCTTTACATTACACAAATGAGAAAATCTTGGATGATACACATGATAAGACCTCATTTCTATATATAGGAGTCTAAGGGGTCTACATAACAATAAGATTGTAGGGTCAGAACAATAACAATAGTGGGCTTCTATTGGGCATAATAATAACATGGGGACTATATGAGCACAATAATACAATAAGGGGTTGCACTAATAACAATAAGGGGTTACAATAGCAGTATAGAGACCTAAGATTGATTATGATAATATTCCATGTTACCTTATTTGTTATCCTATCTTTTAATTAGTTGTTGTGAGTGACTCATACGACATCCCTATATGTCTCATCCTATGAGAAAAAGCACAAGAAATAATCAAATTTATGAAATCATTTAAAAAAACAAACACCGCCAAATTTAAAAACCAAATTTCAAAATGCAAAATAATGATAGAAAATGTAAATTAGTCTTTTTGTAAATCTTATTTTCAAGTCTAAACTTAATTATTTAAATAAGCAATACTTTGTTTCAAGACTTTTGACTTCTTTTCAAAAAGCTCATGTACATAATATTATATTTGCAATCTGTTTATATAAATTTTGTAATTATCTTTTAATAAATTGGATATCATCCAAAAACACACACCAAACCTTTGATGCACTAAATAATTATCAGTTAAACATATCAATTCTATATGGGTGTATTACACCAACAGCTGACCCTTCGGATTACACATATATATTTTCTGAAAATTGACCAAAAAAAAAAAAAAGGATTAAAAAAAAGGTGAAAATGATAGTCGTAACTTCCTTTGATTAGAAAGTTCATTAGCGGACCTGCAAAACATATTTTAAAATCGTACTTGTTAAAATATTAATTTCAACCTGTCGTGCAGCAGCATTAAAACGACGACCATAAAACCATTCCCGAAAACCACTGAACCTTATCAGACTGCTTTTGGTCAATGAGTGGTTTTCGTACAAACTCATCCGATGCAATAAAATTTTGCCACGCGTCAATTGTACCTTTCACAAAATAGCTTTCTATTAGGACATAACACTCGTTCTGCTTGGGCAAGCGATGATCGTCCGATCGCAAGGATGGATAATGACCGTCGGATTGAAGTCAAAGGCTACATACAGGTTTGCAGGGCATGGAGATTGTGTGGGGTAAAAAAAATTTAGTTTGATCGTCCGTTTTATCATTAAGGCATTTAATGAATTCTTCATGGTCGTAGATAGTTGGTAGAAGCCTTTACGTTTATTTTTGTTTACGGCATGTAAAATAATAATGTTTGCTTTGGTAGTCGTTTTTTTTATTATCATATAAAAAGTATAATGTAAGTGTGTGCAACATGAAAAGAGTATGTATGCACAATAGTGCATAAGATATGCATTGTATTTGTAATATTTTTGTTATGTGTTGACCATTGTATGAAATGAAGTAGCAGAACGCACAACAGTGTGAGGGCGAAGATGAAATGAAATAGAACAGAGCATGTAATGGCTTGTGTGCTAGAGGTTTTGGAATATGCAGGGAGCGCATAATGATTTTTTGTTTTTGTTTTTTACAGCAGTATATGTAAAAGTTTTTTACAGCAGTAAATGTAAACAAAATTTACACACAACTTTGTAATTTTTTTTTTAAAGGAGACAGAGTAAATATTTTTTTTGTTGGTTGAAATGTATTTTTGGTGAATCCCTCTGAGTGAAAGAGGATGAATCTTGTATCAGGAATTTTATCTTAATGAATACAAAGCATTTGTGGGTGTATGTAATACTCTGTTCTCAGAAATCTATTTTTGTTTCCCTGTGCTAAGATCCTGGAGAGAAACAAAGCATTGTCTCTGTGTTCAGTTTATTTTGTTTTTGGGATTTTACTAGAAAAATCCCCAACAGTGGTATCAGAGTTGGTTTAGGTTCTTTAAAGGTGTTAAAGAAGCTGAAGGAAGGAGTTTTTTTTGCTGCAAAAACTTTTCCACCAGAGTGAAGTCTCAGGCAAAAGGATCCAGGTATTTCTCAGATTAGTTTTCTGTGTTACTGTTAAAGACATACACTCAGTGTTTTTAAATACAGTCAAGCATTCGAAGCATAGTTTAGAGAGCTAGAGTGGCTGGCACCAACACCAGCACTAGTATGGGTATTTTTAATACTGAGCTCCCACAGTTTAATGGGAAAAACTATGACTATTGGGCAATAACCATGAGAACCCTGTTTGTCTCTCAAGATTTATGCGAATTAGTTGAAGATGGCTTTGAAGAACCAGCAGATGAAAATGAGTTTAATAGGTTAACTCAGGCAGGGAAAGATCTATTGAAGAGCAATAGGAAGAAGGATTCAAAAGCCCTTATATTTTTGTATGAAGCAGTGGACCAGAGTGTGTTTCCAAGGATAGCAGCAGCTAAGACATCCAAAGAAGCATGGAAAACTCTCAAGACAGCCTATCATGGCATGGAGAAAGTGAAGACAGCAAAACTACAGTTGCTGAGGAAAGATTTTGAGAATCTGTGCAAAAAGGAGTCAGACAATATTGACTCATTCTTCACACATGTGATTGGTCCGGTCGCACAAATAAGGACTCATGGAGAGACTCTTGGAGAAAAGAGGATTGTGGAGAAAATATTGAGGGTCCTACCCTCAAAGTTTGATGTGATTGTCACCACCATAGAAGAGACAAAGGATCTCTCAAATTTTTCAGTTGATGAACTTCATGCATCACTGATAACACATGAGCAGAGGTTGAGTAGAAATGAAAACTCATCTCTAAAGCAAGCCTTCAAGACCCAGATGTCCTTTGGAAGAGGAAGAGGTCAAGGCAGAGGAAACAAGAGAGGAAGAGGCAAAAGCCAAAATAGAGGTGGAAGGAACAGTCCAACAAATGCTCAAGGAAGATGCAACAATCCAAATCAGAACCAAGGCCAAGGCAGCAACCAACAAAGTGGACAACATCATGCTCAAGGAAAAAGGTATGAAAAGTATAATGGCCAATGTTATTATTGTAAAAAATATGGGCATTATGCGAGTGAATGTAAAAAGAAACAACATGATATGAACAATATATCCAATGCAAATATCACTAGAGAAAATATCACCCAAGATAATGTGCTTTTAGCTTGTAACATGGCTGAAACAAACGGTGATGATATATGGTTTCTAGATTCCGGTTGTAGTAACCATATGACAGGAAACCTAGCCTTGTTTTCAAATTTAGATCAGAGTGTGAAATCACAAGTCACACAAGGAACTGATAGCAAAATTTCTGTTATGGGGAAAGGAGAAGTTAAAATATTTACAAAGAAAGGTGAAAAGAAAACCATAGCAGATGTCTATTTTGTTCTTGGAATGAGATGTAACCTTTTGAGTATTGGACAGCTTGTTCGAAAGGGTTACAATATCTTCTTTGAGAATGATGTATGCACCATCATGGATAGAGCACCCAGCAAACGATGCATTGCTGAAGTAAAGATGACGAGGAACAGGATGTTCCCTCTTAGAATAAGGGCAGATTTGAGAAACGAAGAACTAATTGCAGCAGTTACCCAAGAGGCTTTCCAAAGCATACCAAAGGATGAAAATTGGTTGTGGCACTTGAGATTTGGATATCTCAACATTGGAGGTATTAATTTGTTGAGTAGAAAAAGGATGGTAAGAGGATTACCATTGATAGAGAAACCAGATAGCCTTTGTGAAGGTTGTATATTGGGGAAACAACATAGAGAAAGTTTTCCATCAGGGAAAAGCATAAGGGAAAAAGCACCCTTAGAGATTGTCCACTCAGATTTATGTAGACCGATGCAAACCCCATCATTAGCAGGCAGTCAATATTTTCTAACATTCATTGATGATTTTACTAGAAAAACTTGGGCTTATTTTCTAAAAAACAAAAGCGAAGTGTTTGAAAAATTTCGAAATTTCAAAGCACTTGTAGAAAATCAAAGCGGGCTGCATATCAAAGTTCGGAGAACTGACAAAGGAGGTGAGTATATCTCCAAAGACTTTCTATGATTTTGTAGAGAAAATGGAATACACAAGCAATTTACAGCAAGGTACACTCCGCAGCAAAATGGAGTTGCTAAAAGGAAGAATAGGACCATCATGGATATGGCGAGGAGTATGCTAAAGGCAAAGCATTTGCCAAATGATTATTGGGCTGAAGTTGTACATTGTGCAGTGTACATTTTGAACAGGTGTCCTACAAAAGCTGTGATGAACAAAGTGCCGGAAGAAGCATGGAGTGGGAGAAAGCAAGGAGTCACCCACATGAAATTTTTTGGATGTGTGGCCTATGCACACATTTCAGATCAGCTAAGGAGGAAGTTGGACAACAAAGGGGAGAAATGTATTTTCATTGGATACAGTGAGGAATCCAAGGCTTACAGGTTGTATATCCCATCTACCAAGAAGTTTTTTGTGAGTAGAGATGTTCAGTTCATTGAGGAGGAAGCTTGGGATTGAGGCATAGAGAAAACAGTGAATGTTAAAAATTGTTTGTCTCATGATGAAGATGATGAGGAGATGGCTGAAATACATCCCCAAACAGTAGCGCCAACACAAGGACAGCAAGGAACACCCTTGAGGATAAATGAAAGTGCTTCTCCAAGCACACCACAAGGAGGAAATTCAAGTGCATCTTCAAGCACTTGCACACCAAATGAACGAGGTAAGAAGTTTAGAAATCTAAGTGACTTTTATGATGAAGGTATGAATTCATTGTTTGCTTTGTATTGTCATGTTGATGATCCTATTCATTTCGAAGATGCAATTAAAGATAAGAAATGGATAGAAGCTATGGATGAGGAGATGAATGCCATAGAGAGAAACAAGACATGGGATTTGGTTGAGCTACCAAAAGGTAAAGAAGTCATTGGATTCAAATGGGTCTACAAGACCAAGAGTAATGCTGAAGGCAAGATAGAAAGGCACAAGTCAAGGCTGGTTGTCAAGGGATACAAGCAGCAGTATGGGAGAGACTATGAGGAAACTTTCGCACTGGTTGCAAGAATGGAAACCACGAGAGCAGTGTTGTCCATAGCAGCACAAAACAAGTGGAAAGTTTACCAAATGGACGTGAAGTCAGCATTCCTGAATGGAGTGTTAATGGAAGAGGTTTATATTGAGCAACCTCTAGGCTATGAGAAGAAAGGTGAAGAGCACAAAGTGTGCAGATTGAAGAAAGCTCTTTATGGGCTAAAGCAAGTGCCAAGAGCCTGGTACACTAGGATAAATTCCTATCTACTGGAAAAAGAATTTGAAAAGTGTGAGGGAGAACCCACCCTCTACATCAAAGAAAAAGATGGTAAAATTTTAATTGTTGTGTTGTATGTTGATGATGTTATTTTCACAGGCAATGATGTTTATCTCATTGAGAATTTCAAATCAGTCATGAAGGAAGAATTTGAAATGACTGACATGGGCTTGCTGAGATACTTCTTAGGAATAGAAGTAGATCAAAATGAAAATGGAATTTTCATCTCACAAGCTAAATATGTAAATGAAGTGTTGGGCAGATTTAATATGCAAGAGTGCAAGGCAGCAATCACTCCCACAGTAATGGGATTAAAACTCAGCAAAGAGGACAACAGTAAGGATTTTGATCCTAGCTTGTACAAGAGCATAGTTGGCAGCCTTATGTATTTAACTGCAACTAGGCTTGATATAACGTTTGCTGTTAGTTTAATTTCCAGATTCATGGAGAGGCCAAAAGAGGCACATTGGCAGGCAACAAAAAGAATTTTGAGGTATGTTAAAGGTACAAAAATGTTTGGCATTTTATATACTGTCTCAGAACATTCAGATTTAATTGGATACACTGATAGTGATTGGGCTGGAAGTGTAGATGATCGGAAAAGCACTTCCGGTTATGTTTTTCACATGGGTTCAGGAGCCATTTCATGGGCTTCTAAGAAGCAACCTATTGTAGCATTGTCTATAGCAGAGGCTGAATATGTGGCAGCTACAGCAGCAGCATGTCAAGCAGTTTGGATGAGAAGGATGTTAAGGAGCTTAGGCCAGGAGCAGGCAAAAGCAACGGTGATTTTTTGTGACAATAGCTCAGCTATTGCATTATCAAAGAATTCAGTGTTTCATAAGAGAACGAAACACATTGACACAAGGTTTCATTACATCAGGGAATTGGTGAACAATGGAGAAATTGTCTTAGAACATTGCAGGACTCAGGAACAGGTTGCAGACATTTTGACAAAGCCATTGGATCAGAAAAGCTTTGAATTTTTGAGGAAGTGTTTGGGTATGACTGAATGCCCAGCAGTTGAAATTAAAGGGGAGTGTTGAAATATTAATTTCAACCTGCCGTGCGGCAGCATTAAAACGACGACCATAAAACCATTCCCGAAAACCACTGAACCTTATCGGACCGCTTTTGGTCAGCGATTGGTTTTTGTACAAACTCATCTGATGCAATAAAATTTTGCCACGCGTCAATTTTACCTTTCACAAAACAACTTTCTATCGGGACATAACGCTCATTCTGCTTGGGCAAGCGATGATCGTTCGATCGCAAGGATGGATAATGACCGTTGGATTGAAGTCAAATGCTACGTACAAGTTTGCAAGGCATGGAGATTGCGTGGAGTAAAAAAAATTTAGTTTGACCATCCGTTTTATCATTAAGGCATTTAATGAATTCTTCATGGTCGTAGATAGTTGGTAGAAGCCTTTACGTTTATTTTTGTTTACGCCATGTAAAATAATAATGTTTTCTTTGGTAGTCGTTTTTTTTATTATCATATGAGAAGTATAATGTAAGTGTGTGCAGCGTGAAAAGAGTATGTATGCAAAGCAGTGGATAAGATATGCATTGTATTTGTAATGTTTTTGTTATGGGTTGACCATTGTTTGAAATGAAGCAGCAGAACGCACAGCAGTGCGAGGGCAAAGATGAATTGTTTTTTAGAGCAGTATATGTAAAAGTTTTTTACAGCAGTAAACGTATTTTAAAGGAGACAGAGTAAATATTTTTTTTGTTGGTTGAAATGTATTTTTGGTGAATCCTTCTGAGTGAAAGAGGATGAATCTTGTATCAGGAATTTTATCTTAATGAATACAAAGCGTTTGTGGGTGTATGTAATACTCTGTTCTCAGAAATCTATTTTTGCTTCCCTGTGCTAAGATCCTCGAGACAAACAAAGCATTGTTTCTGTATTCAGTTTATTTTGTTTTTGGGATTTTACCAGAAAAATCCCCAACAATACTCGTGACTGTCTGCTGGCTATGTTGATTAAATGAAAACAAGATATTTACCTAGTCATGCATCCTCGTTGGTGCCCTCTTCTATCACTTTCTCAAACACACCTGTCTCTATATTCACTCTTGAAACGGGAATGACCAACTTATGTAGATTCTCCTATGTTGAGAGAACGGTTGAGCTTGCATCACCTTATAATTTGACCTGGTTCCCAATTATACAATCCTTAGACTTCAATGTGGAATCCATGCAAACAAGAAACAATCATCAACTCTTTAAAAAGACATACCAGTGGATCATCTAGAGAAGGAAGAAGGAAAGAGCCTGGATTCTTAAATAGTTCTTCTCTGATTTAAAGGCTTCGAACACGTCAATTATAGGCAGGAAGAAGGAAAGAGCCTGGATTCTTAAATAGTTCTTCTCTGATTTAAAGGCTTCGAACACGTCAATTATAGGCACTTTACTGTCCACCATATCTGCACTAGATTGCATGAATGTCCACCGTATGTGCATTAGATTGCGAAAACACGTCAATTATAGGCACTTTACCGTCGATAGATAACCATTCAAACAAGTCCCATGTTTTGCAACGTCAGTGGCGTTGTAACTGCACTAGAAACTTGCAGTGTCCTGTTTAAAACGCGCAGTCTTGTCTGTTACTTCTTTCAAAGTTCATTGCGTCCATTAACTGCATGAACCGTGACAATAAAAAATCTGGATTGCATAGAAGAGCTTGTTTTGTCACCTGGTTTATTGCAAGTCACTTTTGCGGCATCATTTTATATAACAACAAATTATAGAACGTCTCCAACAAAACTGCCATTACGCACTAGGGAGTAAGAGAACGGGTCAACGAAACAGTAGCCTAAATCTCAGAGAAAAATGATGAAAATATTTCCACATCTCTCAAAACTTATTCAGTGGGCATTTCCCCTAAATCATATAAAACAAGATATAAAATAAAATTACTTTAGTCATTTTGGTAAACATAATCATGTATTTCACGATAATATTACACTATTAATAATTTAAAAAAAAAACTACAAATTAATATATATATATATATATATATATATAACTTAATATTTTACACTATTAATATTTTTATAAAACTCACAAATTAATATATATAGATATAGATATTTTTAATGTGTAAATAAATTTTGTTATAATATCATTATTAAATATCTTGATTTATTAATATTAATAATAAGTTGTGTTCAAATAACTTTTTTTAATTAATCAATTTAATTCAAAAAGAAACACTCCCATAACTATTTTGGAGATAAATTTCAATTTTTAATTTGTGACTATTTATTATTAATAATGTTTTAAAATATTTTATACAGATTAATCTCTAATAAAATATTTTACAATATTCTTAATAATAGTCACATAAATAACATTTTAAAATATTCAGTGAAAATTAATTCTTGACAAAATATTTTACAATAGTCTTAATAATAATTATATATATTAGTATTTAAGATTGAAATTTATTTTAAAAAATAGTTTATGTGATTTTTATTTCTTTTAATATATAATTATATTAAGTAATAATTAATTAAAATTTTAATATAATAATTTAAATTGCAACCCATACATTGAAAATTGAAATTTTATTTTAGTTATATGAAATTGCAGCTCAATAAATTACGTAATTAAAATATAATTACAAATTTTAACTACAAAAAACGATTTATACAAATATCAGAATCTGCAGTTTCAATGTTAGGGTAACTTTCAACAATTGAAGAATAAGGTAACCTCTTAACCAAAATTACAAATATCAGAATCTGCAGTTTCAATTTTATGGTAACTTTCAACAATTGAAGAATAAGGTAACCTCTTAACCAAAATTACGCTTTGTTTAAACCGAGAATTATGAAAAAAATTATTTTGTTGGATGAAATGACATATATCCAATGAACAGATTGCATATTCAAGGTGCGGTACGTATGAGTCTTGAAGAATACCGAGTTGAATTTTGCAACAGGTTCGAACCAAGAACTCTGCGAAAAAAATATTTTGTTGGATGAAATTACATACATCAAATGAACAGACTGCATAATCAAGGTGCGGTACGTATCAGTCCTGAACAGCGTTGAATTCAATTTTGCAATTGTGAAAATCTGTGATTCTTGTTGAAATGCTAATTCCAACTGCAGTGTTTTGCCGGAACCCGCCTTTTAACAGCAATGCCAAAACCGCCAGACTTCCCTGCACCACTTTTCAACGAAAGCTGGTAATTTTCAAAGGGCAGCCATCACAATCAACAATGGACACGTGTCTGAGCAGTCCTTGCCAAACCACCATTCCCCGGCGGATAAAGTTCAACAAGGAAGGGCCTTGCGATATTGTCAACAGTCGTTCGATTATTTTGGGGCAGATCAACGATTGATGTGGCCTGCACCAGGAGCCTTCTAATACTTGACGTGACGTGAAAGTTTATTGACAGCCATCATTTATCAGAAATTAATTAATGTGAAATTTACTATGGTCGTAGAATGTAGGTAAGACTTTTAATTTTATTGTCTTTTATTTCACAGGAGTAGTTCCTTTTATGGGACAAGTAAAAGGTAAATATTATGTTTTGTTTTGTTGTTAGTCGACTATGTAATGTAGCGCAGCAGAGCATGAATGTAAGTTTTATTTTGTTGTTGAATATGCAATGTAACACACAACAATGCGAAAAAGAAGAAACAGAGCAGATTTAATTCTGAAGTTTAGTCTCAGAGAAGGAATCATCAATTGTGTTCAAGGCTATGTCCATTGACTTCGGATTTAGGAGATGTATTGTAATACGCAGCAGCGTGAATGTAAAAGAGAAGTAAAATTTTTTACACACAGAAGTGTTAATTCCTTTTGAGAGATAGAGTAAATTTTTTTTTACTGCCTCTGAAGCAGTTCTGTTGTGTCGGGAATTTCTGGTTATTCCAAACAAAATACAGTGCAAAAATCCTCTGTTACCACTATTGGGAATTTTCTGATAAATTCCAAAACAAAAAAAATATGAACAGAGAGTAATACTCTGCTTTGGGAATTTTCTGATAAATTCCAAAACAAAAAAAATATGAACAGAGAGTAATACTCTGCTTTCGGGATTTCTGATAATTCAAAAACACAAGAACAGAGCATAAAATAATACTCTACTTTGCCTCAGGATCAAAAACTGATCAAAATAATACTCTGTTTTAATATAGCGAAAACAGAAAAAAAATCGCTTTGCTGTAACTGGTGTTGCAGCAACGCAGTTTTTTTCAGTTGCTGTAACTTGTGTTGCAGCAACGCTGTTCGTGGTGTTGTAGCAACGTTTACGTCAAGTATTTTTTGAGTTACGGTGTAACAGCAACAGGGGATTTGACGCGATAACTTTTGGTGTAACAGCAACGGGGATTTTTGACGCAATAACTTTTGGTGTAACATCAACGGAGATTTTTCACGAAATAACTTTTGGTGTAACAGCAACGGATATTTTTGACGCAATAAATTTTGGTGTAACAGCAACGAAGATTTTTGACGAAATAACTTTTGGTGTAACAGCAACAGAGATTTTTGACGCAATGACTTTTGGTGCAACAGCAACGCACAAAAGGAAACTTCTATTTATGAACGATAAACTAACTGATAAAATAAGTCTTCCTCACGTAGAGGGATCTTCACAAAATATTATGCTAAAGAGCATCTTCCTATTGACAGAGGGATTACAGCAGGAACGTTTCAGTTCCACAAACCAGCTATCTCAGAAAATTACAATTCCAGCACTGCTGTGTAATACAAAAAAAACTCTCAATCTGTTTCCTTTGTTTTCTACTTCTATTTCTATTTCAATTCTATTCTATCTTTTCTACACTGCTGTGTCTGCATTTCATAGTGCGGGAAAGGGTCATCACCGCTTTAACTTGTTGATGAAGTCTTTGCTGCTCATGATTAACAGATTTGATCTTTTGCTATATTTCTTGAGTCGGTGGTGATAAAATCTATGAGTGATAAATGCTGCAACAGCTCGAGGCTGGTTCTTTTCTCTTTCAGCCGTTCTGCTCATTAATATGGTTGTTGAGAAGTAATGATGTAGCGCTGGATCTGATCTTCCTCCCTCGGGAACACAAAAATAATTAAGAGTGAAAAGATGGTAATGGCGGTGACTTAAAAGATCGGGAATAAATGTGGGGCGTCGGATCAGGACAAATAAGTAAAGTAGCTGCTGTTGTTCTGTTCACTGCAGTTGAAATTATAATTTCAACACTCCCCTTTAATTTCAACTGCTGGGTTATCAGTCATACCCAGAAGTTTCCTTAAAAACTCAAAACTTTTCTGGTCCAATGGCTTTGTCAGAATATCTGCAACCTATTCCTGAGTCCTGCAGTGTTGTAAAACGATTTCTCCATTGTTCACCAATTCTCTGATGTAGTGAAACTTTGTGTCTATGTGTTTTGTTCTCTTGTGGAATACAAAGTTCTTGGATAATGGAATAGTTGAACTATTGTCACAAAAAATAACTGTTGTTGTTGCCTGCTCCTGGCATAGACTTCTCAACATTCTCCTCATCCAAACTGCTTGACACGCTGCTGCTGTAGCTGCCACGTACTCTACTTCTGGTGTAGACAATGCCACAATTGGTTGTTTCTTGGAAGCCCATGAAATGGCTCCTGAACCTATGTGAAAAATGTAACCAGATGTACTTTTCCGGTCATCTACACTTCCAGCCCAATCACTATCTGTATATCCAACTAAATCTGAACATTCTGAAACAGTATAAAATATGCCATACCTTTTTGTACCTTTAACATACCTCAGAATTCTCTTTGCTGCCTGCCAATGTGTTTCTTTTGGCTTCTCCATGAATCTGGAAATTAAACTAACAGCATGCATTATATCTGGCCTAGTTGTAGTTAAAAACATAAGGCTGCCAACTATGCTCTTGTATACGCTAGGGTCAAAATCCTTGCTGCTGTCCTCTTTGCTAAGTTTTAATCCCATGACTGTGGGAGTGTTTGCTGCCTTGCTGTCCTGCATGTTAAATCTGCTCAACACTTCATTTACATATTTTGCCTATGAAATAAAAATTCCATTTTTATCTTGATCTACTTCTATTCCTAAGAAGTATCTCAGCAAACCCATGTCAGTCATCTCAAATTCTTCTTTCATGACTGATTTGAAATTTTCAATGAGGTAGTCATCGTTACCTATAAAAATCACATCATCAACATATAACACAACAATTAAAATTTTACAGTCCTTTTCTTTGATGTAAACAGTGGGTTCTCCCTCACACTTCTTAAATCCGTTCTCCAGTAGATAGGAATCTATCCTACTGTACCACGCTTTTGGTGATTGCTTCAATCCATAAAGATCTTTCTTCAATCTGCAAACTTTGTGCTCTTGGCCTTTCTTCTCATAGCCTAGAGGTTGCTCAATGTAAACCTCTTCCATTAATACTCCATTCAAGAATGCTGAATTCACGTCCATTTGGTAAACTTTCCATTTGCTTTGTACTGCTATGGACAACACTGCTCTCACGGTTTCCATTCTTGCAACCGGTGCGAAAGTCTCCTCATAATCTCTTCCATACTGCTGCTTGTATCCCTTGACAACAAGTCTTGCCTTGTGTCTTTCTATCTTGCCTTCAGCATTACTCTTGGTCTCGTAGACCCATTTAACT
Organism: Pinus tabuliformis; assembly: GCA_031772625.1. NCBI lineage: Eukaryota > Viridiplantae > Streptophyta > Pinopsida > Pinales > Pinaceae > Pinus > Pinus tabuliformis. The sequence goes on from CM062817.1 coordinate 220,232,304, forward strand.
CCAATGACTTCTTTACCTTTTGGTAGCTCAACTAAATCCCATGTCTTATTTCTTTCTATGGCATTCATCTCCTCATCCATAGCTTCTATCCATTTCTTATCTTTAATTGCTTCTTCGAAATGAACAGGGTCATCAACATTGCAATACAGGGCAAACAGGGAATTCATACCTTCATCATAAATATCACTTAAATTTTTGAATTTCTTACCTCTTTCATTCGGTGTGCAAGTGCTTGTAGATGCACTTGAATTTCCTCCTTGTGGTGTGCTTGGAGAAGCACTCTCATTTCTCCTCAAGGGTGTCTCTTGCTATTCTGGTGTTGATGCTGCTGTTTGAGGATGTGTTTCAGCCAACTCCTCATCTTCATCATTACGAGACAAACAATTTTTAACATTAACTGTTTTCTCTATGCTTCCATCCCAAGCTTCCTCTTCAATAAATTGAACATCTCTGCTCACAAAAAACTTCTTGGTGGATGAAATATACAACCTGTAAGCTTTGGATTCCTCACTGTATCCAATGAAAATACATTTCTCCCCTTTGTTGTCCAATTTCTTCCTTAGCTGATTTGGAATGTGTGCATAAGCTACACAACCAAAAACTTTCATGTGGGTGACTCCTTGCTTTCTTCCACTCCATGCTTCTTCTGGAACTTTATTCATTACTGCTTTTGTAGGACACCTATTCAAAATATATACTGCACAGTGTACAGCTTCAACCCAATAATCATTTGGCAAATTCTTTGCCTTCAACATGCTCCTCGCCATATCCATGATTGTTCTGTTTTTCCTTTCAGCAACTCCAGTTTGTTGTGCGGTATACCTTGCTGTAAATTGCTTATGAATTCCATTTTCTCTACAAAAACGTAAAAATTCTTTGGAAATATACTCACCTCCTCTGTCAGTTCTCAAAACCTTGATACACAGCCCACTTTGATTTTCTACAAGTGCTTTGAAAATTTGAAATTTTTCAAACACTTCACTCTATTCTTTAGAAAATAAACCCAAGTCTTTCTGGTAAAGTCATCAATAAATGTTAGAAAATATTGGCTGCCTGCAAGTGATGGAGCTTGCATCGGTCCACATAAATCTGAGTGGATAATTTCTAAGGGTGCTTTTACCCTTATGCTTTTTCTGGTTGGAAAACTTTCTTTGTGTTATTTCCCCGATATACAACCTTCCCAAAGGCTGTCTGGCTTTCCTATCAATGGTAATCCTCTTACCATTCCTTTTCTACTGAACAAATTAAGACCTCCAAAGTTGAGATGTCCAAATCTCAAATGCCACAACCAATTTTCATCATTTGGTACACTTTGGAGAGCCTCTTATGTCACTGCTGCAATTTCTTCTTTATTTTTTAAATTTGCCCTTATTCTGAGAGGGAACATCCTGTTCATTGTCATCTTCACTTCAGCAACACAACATTTGTTGGGTAATCTATTCATAATGGTGCATACATCATTCTCAAAGAAAACATTGTAACTCTTCTGAACAAGCTGTCCAATACTCAAGAGGTTACACTTCATTCCGGGAACATAGTAAACATCTGCTATGGTTTTCTTTTCACCTTTCTTTGTAAATATTTTAACTTCTCCTTTTCCCATAACAGAAATTTTACTATCAGTCCCAAGTGTGACTTTTGACTGCACACTCTGATCTAAAGTAGAAAACAAGGCTATGTTTCCTGTCATATGGTTGTTGCAACCAGAATCTAGAAACCATATATCCTCACTGTTTGTTTCAGCCATATTACAAACTAACAACACATTATCTTGACTAATATTTTCTCTAGTGATATTTGCACTAGATCTATTACTCATATCATGCTGCTTCTTCCTACATTCATTTGCATAGTGCCCATATTTTTTACAATAATAACATTGGACATTAGATTTTTCATACCTTTGTCCTTGAGCATGATGTTGTCCACTTTGCTGGCTGCTGCCATGGCCTTGGTTCTGATTTGGATTGTTGCCTTTTCCTTGAATGTTTGCTGAACTGTTTCTTCCACCTCTGTATTGGCTTCTGCCTCTTCCTCTCTTGTTTCCTCTGCCTTGACCTCTTCCTCTTCCAAGTGACATCTGGGTCTTGAAGGCTTGCTCTAGAGATAAGTTTTCATTTCTACTCAACCTCTGCTCATGTGTTATCAGTGATGCATGAAGTTCATCAACTGAAAAATTTGAGAGATCCTTTGTCTCTTCTATGGTGGTAACAATCACATCAAACTTTGAGAGTAGGCACCTCAATAGTTTCTCCACAATCCTTCTTTTTTCAAGAGTTTCTCCGTGGGACCTTATCTGTGTGACCAAACCAATTGCTTGTGTGAAGAATGAGTCAATATTGTCTGACTCCTTCATATGCAGGTTCTCAAAATCTTTCCTCAGCAACTGTAGTTTTGTTGTTTTCACTCTCTCCATGCCTTGATAGGCTTTCTTGAGAGTTTTCCATGCTTCTCTGAATGTCTTGGCTGCTGCTATCCTTGGAAACACACTCTCATGCACTGCTTGATATAAGAATACAAGGGATTTTGAGTCCTTCTTCTTATTTCTCTTCAACAATTCTTTCTCTGCCTGAGTTAATCCATTAAATTCTTCTTCATTTGCTGGCTCTTCAAATCCATATTCAACAAGTTCCCATAAATCTTGTGAAGAAAACAGGGCTCTCATGGTTATTGCCCAGTAGTCATTGTTTTTCCCATTAAACTGTGGGAGCTGGGTATTAAACATACCCACGTTGGTGCTGGTCATTCTTTCAATACTTGATTGTGTCAAAAAAATTCACTTAATTGTCTTCAACAGCTACAAAAACTAAACTGAAAAATACATTGACAGCGTTTTTGCTCTGCTGGATAATTTGCTGCAGCAAGAAATCTTCTTTCAGCTTCTTTGATGTCTTCAAAGAGCCTGGACAAGCTCTGATACCATGTCGGGAATTTCTGGTTATTCCAAACAAAATACAGTGGAAAAATCCTCTGTTACCACTGTTGGGAATTTTCTGATAAATTCCGAAACAAAAAAAAATATGAACAGAGAGTAATACTTTGTTTTCGGGATTTCTGATAATTCAAAAACACAAGAACAGAGCATAAAATAATACTCTACTTTGCCTCAGGATCAAAAACTGATCAAAATAATACTTTGTTTTAATATAGCGAAAACAGAAAAAAAAATCGCTTTGCTGTAACTGGTGTTGCAGCAACGCAGTTTTTTCAGTTGTTGTAACTTGTGTTGCAGCAACGTTGTTCGTGGTGTTGCAGCAATGTAAATTTTTTACGTCAAGTATTTTTTAAGTTACGGTGTAACAGCAACAGGTGATTTGACACGATAACTTTTGGTGTAACAGCAACAGGGATTTTTGACGCAAAAACTTTTGGTGTAACAACAGCGAAGATTTTTGACGAAATAACTTTTGGTGTAACAGAAACGGGGATTTTTGACGCAATAACTTTTGGTGTAACAACAACAGAGATTTTTGACGAAATAACTTTTGGTGTAACAGCAACGGAGATTTTTGACGCAATGACTTTTGGTGTAACAGCAACGCACAAAATGAAACTTCTATTTATGAACGATAAACTAACTGATAAAATAAGTCTTCCTCACGTAGAGGGATCTTCACAAAATATTATGCTAAAGAGCATCTTCCTCTTGACAGAGGGATTACAGCAGGAACGTTTCAGTTCCACAAACCAGCGATCTCGGAAAATTACAATTTCAGCACTGCTGTGCAATACAAAAAAACTCTCAATCTGTTTCCTCTGTTTTCTACTTCTATTTCTATTTCAATTCTATTCTATCTTTTCTACACTGTTGTGTCTGCATTTTATAGTGCGGGAAAGGGTCATCACCGCTTTAACTTGTTGATGAAGTCTTTGCTGCTCATGATTAACAGATTTGATCTTTTGCTATATTTCTTGAGCCGGTGGTGATGAAATCTATGAGTGATAAATGCTGCAACAGCTCGAGGCTGGTTCTTTTCTCTTTCAGCCGTTCTGCTCATTAATATGGTTGTTGAGAAGTAATGATGTAGCGCTGGATCTGATCTTCCTCCTTCGGGAACACAAAAATAATTAAGAGTGAAAAGATTGTAATGGCGGTGACTTAAAAGATCGAGAATAAATGTGGGGTGCCGGATCAGGACAAATAAGTAAAGTAGCTGTTGTTGTTTTGTTCACTGCAGTTGAAATTATAATTTCAACATGTTGGTGAATCCTTCTGTGAGAGGAAGATGTTTTTTTTGTAACAGTCAGTATCATTAATGAATAGAAACCTTTTGTGTGTGTAAAAATCTGTCTTCAGGAAACAATTTTTTTTTGTTTTCTTTGTGTTAAGGAACAGAGTATTTTTCTCTGTTTATTTGTTTGGAATTATCAGAAATTCCCAACATGGTATCAGAGCTTGTCCAGGCTCTTTGAAGGTGTCAAAGAAGCTGAAGGAAAGATTTATTGTTGCAGTAGCTTCTCCAGCAGAGTGAAGACTCAGTTAAGAAAGAATCCAAGGTATTTCTCAAGCTAGTTGTTGTGTTACTGTTGAAGACAGTAAGTGATTTTAAATACACGGTCAAGTATTTTGAAGCATAGTTAAGAGTGAAAGAATGGCTGGAGTCAGCACTAGCATGGGTATCTGTAATACTCAGCTCCCACAATTTAATGGGAAAAACTATGACTATTGGGCAATAACTATGAGAGCTTTGCTTGCTTCCCAAAACTTATGGGAATTTGTTGAGGATCGTTTTGAAGAACCAGCAGATGAAAATGAGTTTAATAATTTAACTAAGGCAGAGAAATATCTGTTGAAGCGCAATAAGAAGAATGATTCTAAAGCCCTCTACTTTTTGTATCAAGCAGTGCATGAGAGTGTGTTTCCAAGGATAGCAGCAGCTAAGAGATCCAAAGAAGCATGGTAAACTCTCAAGATAGCCTATCAAGGCATGGAGAAAGTGAAGACAACAAAACTACAGTTGCTGAGGAGAGATTTTGAGACTCTCTGCATGAAGGAGTCAGATAATATCGACTCATTATTCACACATGTGATTGGTCTAGTCACACAGATAAGATCTCATGGAGAGATTCTTGAAGAAAGGATGATTGTAGAGAAACTATTGAGGATCCTACCCTCAAGGTTCGATGTGATTGTCACCACCATAGAAGAGACAAAGGATCTCACAAACTTCTCAATTGATGAACTACATGCATCACTAGTAACACATGAGTAGAGATTGAGTAGGAATGAAAACTCATCTCTAGAGCATGCCTTTAAGACCCAGATGTTCTTTGGAATAGGAAGAGGTCAAGGCAGAGGAAACAAGAAAGGAAGAGGCAGAAGCCAAAACAGAGGTGGAAGAAACAGTCCAGCAAATGCTCAAGGAAGAGGCAGCAATCCAAATCAAAACCAAGGCCAAGGCAACAACCAAAAAAGTGGAGAACATCATGCTCAAGGACAAAGGTATGATAAATCCAATGTCCAATGTCACTATTGTAAAAAATATGGGCATTATGCAAATGAATGTAGGAAGAAACAACATGATATGAGTAATAGAACTAGTGCAAATTTCACTAGAAAAAATACCAGCCAAAATAATTTGTTTTTAGCCTATAATATGGCTGAAGAAAATAGTGAAGATGTATGGTTCCTAGACTCCGGTTGTAGTAACCATATGGCAGGAAACATAGCCCTGTTTCCTATGTTAGATCAGAGTGTGAAGTCACAAGTCACACTAGGGATTGATAATAAAGTTTCTGTTATGGGAAAAGGAGAAGTAAATGTCTTAACAAAGAAAGGTGAAAAGAAAACCATAGCAGATGTTTATTATGTTCCTGAAATGAAATGTAACCTCTTAAGTATTGGACAACTTATTCAAAAGGGGTAAAATGTTTTCTTTGTGGATGATGTATGCACCATCATGGATAAAACACCCAACAAACAATGTATTGTTGAAGTGCAGATGACAAGGAACAAGATGTTCCCTCTCAGGATGAAAGCAGATTTAAAAAATGGAGAAAAAATAGCAGCTGTGACACAAGAGGCTTTCCAAAGTGAACCAAAAGATGAAAATTAGTTGTGGCACTTGAGATTTGGACATCTCAACTTTGGAGGTCTTAACTTGTTGAATAGAAAAGGAATGGTAAGAGGATTACCATTGATAGAGAAACCAGACATCCTTTGTGAAGGTTGTATCTTAGGGAAATAACACAGAGAAAGTTTTCCATCTGGGAAAATCATAAGAGCAAAAGCACCCTTAGAGATTTTCCATTCATATTTATGTGGATCGATACAAACTCCATCACTTGTAGAAAACCACTATATAATAACATTTATTGATGATTTTATTAGAAAGACTTGGGTTTATTTCCTGAAGAACAAAAGTGAAGTGTTTGAAAGATTTTGCAATTTCAAAGCACTTGTAGAAAACCAAAGCGGGTTGTATATCAAATTTCTAAGAACTGATAAAGGAGGTGAGTATATCTCCAAAGAATTTCTACATTTTTGTAGAGAAAATGGAATTCATAAGCAGTTTACCACTAGGTACACTCCACAGCAAAATGGAGTTGCCGAAAGGAAGAATAGGACAATCATGGATATGGCGAGGAGTATGTTAAAGGCAAAGAATTTGCCAAATGATTATTGGGCTGAAGCTGTACACTGTGCAGCGTAAATTTTGAATAGATGCCCTACAAAAGTAGTCATGAAGAGAGTGCCTGAAGAAGCATGGAGTGGGACAAAGCAAGGAGTCACCCACATGAAAGTTTTTGGATGTGTGGCTTATGCACACATTCCAGATCAACTAAGGAAGAAGTTGGACAGCAAAGGGGAGAAATGTATTTTCATTGGATACAGTGAGGAATCCAAAGCTTATAGGTTGTATAACCCATCCACCAAGAAGCTTATTGTGAGTAGAGATGTTCAGTTCATTGAGGAGGAAGCTTGGGATGGAAGCATAGAGAAAATAGTGAATCTTAAAAACTCTTTGTCACATGATAAAAATGATGAGGAGATGGCTGAAATACATCCCCAAACAGCAGCATCAATACAAGGGCAGCAAAAGACACCCTTGAGGAGAAATGAAAGTGCTTCTCCAAGCACATCATAAGGAGGAAATTCAAATGCTTCTTCAAGCACTGATACACCAAATGAAACAGGTAAGATGTTTAGAAATTTAAGTTACATTTATGAACAAGAGGCAAAAAATGAAAGTATGAACTCTTTGTTTGCTTTATATTGTCATGTTGATGACCCTGTTCATTTTGAAAAAGCAATTAAAAATAGGAAATGGATAGAAGCTATGGATGAGGAGATCAATGCCATAGAAATAAACAAGACATGAGATTTAGTTGAACTACCAAAAGGAAAGGAAGTCATTGGAGTTAAATGGGTCTATAAGACCAAGAGTAATGCTGAAGGCAAAATAGAAAGACACAAGGCAAGACTTGTTGTCAAAGGATATAAGCAGCAATATGGGAGAGACTATGAGGAAACTTTTGCACTGGTTGCTAAAATGAAAACCGTGAGAGCAGTGTTGTCCATAGCAGCACAGAACAAGTGGAAAGTTTACCAAATGGACGTGAAGTCAGCATTCCTAAATGGAGTATTAATGGAAGAGGTTTACATTGAACAACCTCTAGGCTATGAAAAGAAAGGCCAAGAACACAAAGTGTGCAGATTGAAGAAAGCTCTTTATGGGCTGAAGCAAGCACCAAGAGCGTGGTATAGTAGGATAAATTCTTATCTACTGGAAAATGGTTTTGAAAAATGTGAGGGAGAACCCACCCTCTACATCAAAGAAAAGGATGGTAAAATACTCATTGTTGTGTTATATGTTGATGATGTTATTTTCACAAGTAATGATGATTACCTTATTGAAAATTTCAAAACAATTATGAAAGAAGAATTTGAAATGACTGACATGGGTTTGCTGAGATACTTCTTAGGAATAGAAGTAGAACAAAATGGAAATGGGATTTTTATCTCACAAGAAAAATATGTTAATGAAGTGTTGGAAAGATTTAATGTGCAGGAGAGCAAAAAAGAAATCACTCCCACAGTGATGGGATTAAAACTCAGCAAAGAGGACAACGACAAGGATTTTGATCCTAGTTTGTACAAAAGCATAGTTGGTAGCCTCATGTATTTGACTGCAACTAGGTCGGATATAATGTATGCTGTTAGTTTAGTTTCCAGATTCATGGAGAGGCCAAAAGAAGTACATTGGCATGCAGCAAAAAGGATTCTAAGGTATGATAAAGGTACTAAAAGGTTTGGCATTTTATTTACTATTTCAGAATGTTCAGATTTAATTGGATACACTAATAGTGATTGGGAAAAAAGTGTAGATAGAAAAGCACATCCGGTTATGTTTTTCACATGGGTTCAGGAGCCATTTCATGGGCTTCTAAAAAACAACCTATTGTAGCATTGTCTACAGCAGAAGCAGAATATGTGGCAGCTACAAAAGCAGCGTGTCAAGTAATTTGGATGAAAATGATGTTAAGGAGTTTATGCCAAGAGAAAACAAAAGGAACTGTGACTTTTTGTGACAATAGCTCAGTTATTGCATTATCCAAGAATGTTGTGTTTCATAAGAGAATGAAACACATTGACACAAAGTTTCATTACATCAGGGAATTGGTAAAAAATGGAGAAATTGTTTTAGTACACTACAGGACTCAGGAGCAGGTTGTTGATATTCTGACCAAACCATTGGGACAGAAAAATTTTGAGTTTTTGAGGAAATGTATGGGTATGACTGACAACCCAACAGTTGAAATTAAAGGGGAGTGTTGAAATGCTAATTCCAACTGCAATGTTTTGCTAGAACCCGCCTTTTAATAGCGATGCCAAAACTACCAGACTTCCCCGCACCACTTTTCAACGAATGCTGGTAATTTTCAAAGGGCAGCGATCACAATCAATGATGGATATGTGTCTCAGCAGTCCTTGCCAAAACCACCATTCCTCGGCGCATAAAGTTCAGCAAGGAAGGGCCTTGCGATATTGTCAATAGCCATCCGATTATTTTGGGGCAGATCAACAGTTGATGTACAGGCCTGCACCAGGAGCCATTTAATACTTGACGTGACGTGAAAGTTTATTGACAGCCATCGTTTATCAGAAATTAATTAATGTGAAATTTATTATGGTCGTAGAATGTAGGTAAGGTTTTTAATTTTATTGTTTTTTATTTCATGGGAGTAGTTCCTTTTACGGGACAAGTAAAAGGTGAATATTATGTTTTTGTTTTGTTGTTCGTTGACTATGTAATGTAGCCCAACAGAGCGCGAATGTAAGTTTTCTTTTGTTGTTGAATATGCAATGTAAAGCACAGCAGTGAGAAAAAGATGAAACAGAGCAGTGTTAATTCTGAATTTTAATCTCAGAGAATGAATCATCAATTGTGTTCAAGACTATGCCCATTGACTTTGGATTCATGGGATGTATTGTAATACGCAGAAGCATGAATGTAAAAGAGAAGTAAAAATTTTTACACGCAGAAGTGTTAATTCCTTTTAAGAGACAGAGTAAATTTTATTTTACTGCCTCTAAAGCAGTTCTGTTGGTGAAATCCTTCTGTGAGAGGAAGATGTTTTTTTTTGTAATAGCCAGTATCATTAATGAATAGAAATATTTTGTGTGTGTAAAACTCTGTCTTCAGGAAACAATTTTTTTTGTTTTCTCTACGTTAAGGAACGGAGTATTTTTCTCTGTTTATTTGCTTGGAATTATCAAAAATTCCTAACAATTTTGATCCATTTTTTTTAAGTGTTATAATTAAGGACAAATTGCTTCCCCAGATTCCACATCAAGGAAATTCGTTGACATGTTATCCTAATCCTAAGGTACAAGTCATGTTCTCAAAATTTTAATTGAAGGTACACAATTATATATAAGGAATACCGGATTGTTGGCTACAACTCCCTCGTCTATGAGGTTGTAGCTTCTGGTGTTGCCCGAAGAATCTCGTCTTTTGAAGTAGTAAGCAGGAAGATATATTGTAGATGCTGCAGTTCCAATGCAGACATGAGACAAAAGTACATTTTTCAACTAATCTTGTTTGGCTTGCAAAGAGATTTAGAGATTTTTTAACTCGCATTGGAAATCAAGTCTTGCATTTAAAATTTTAGGCACTATGGATTAATTATAACATAGAAAGTTTAATTTAAAAGTTGAGAATATTTGTTGAGATTAATTTCACTGTCCTTCAGGTGTTATCACATTTGATTCTGTTAAACATTAAAAGTTGATAATATTTGTTGAGATTAATTTCAGTGTCCTTTTAAGTGTTATCACATTTGATTCAGTTGTCTATACAATCAATTCAATTTTAAAATAATTTAGCGAAGTTTCACTCCATTGATTTATTATCGATGTTTTCTATATATTTTATTCAACTATTTTGAATATTAAAAAAAATATCCACAATATCTCTCCATTCTTTATCAATATGGTAAGTTGCTACAATTTGATGTCATCTGTGGGAATTACGACGTTCGTTAGCCTATGGTGTAATCGTATATCCCCACATTTTTTTTATGCATCTGTGTAGGTAAACCCCAGTATATATGGGTCCCTTTAGAAGCCCTGCATCGACCAAGAAACCTCCGTCAATCATTCAACTTCAAATGATTTACTTATCTATTCAAATAAAGTTTCATGTTGTAAGCAAAAATCCATGTTAAACTAATTACTAAAACAAAACATTTGCAAACAGCTAAAGCAACCAGAAAGAGAGAAACATGTCAGTATAACCAGAGTTTGAGATGACAACTTAAACTAATTATTAAAACAATTTTTTTACAAACAGTTACACACCCATAAAGATATATACACGTTTGTCATGGTTGATTTCGATTCAGTTTAGTCAGTTGAGATCCAGTTTAGTTTAGTTATTGTGCCGAGAGGCTTATCTTACAGTCTAGTATGTCCGGGGCATGTAAGTATGATTTTGCTCAAAGTCAATTTTTTCGCAAACAGTTACACAACCATAAAGAGATAAACAAGTTTTCCATTGTTGATTTCGGTTCAGTTTAGGTAGTTGAGATCTAGTTCAGTTTAGTTATTGTGCTGAAAGGTGTATTCTATAGTTTAGTATGACCCAAACTTGTAAGTATGATTTTTCTTAAGTATTCTATAGTGTAGTATGACCCTGAACTGTAAGTATGATTTTTCTCAAAGTTAATTGTTAGCTAATATGGGCCAACATAAAAATAAAAAAACAGAAATCTAGATAATGTTTATGTTAGTCTCTCCAATAAATATTAATAATGAAAATAGAAAAAACTATTGTTGGCTGAAAAAAATGAAAATAACCATATAGATAAAAAAAATTACAATACAATTATCCCATACCTTTAGATAAAAAAATTACAATACAATTATCTCATGCTTTCAATAGCTCTTTTATTATATACTTTGAATTTGAATGGATCATAAATTTACATTCAACAATTTTTTTTACCGTATTAAAATTCTAAATTAGGTAAAATTGTAAACATCTTTACACTTTACTAAAGGCACTACCATTTCTTAAATCAAAATAAAAAAGTTAATTCAACACAAAGAATCCAAAATCTTTTAAAATTTCTTTTAATTAATTATTTATAAAATGAATCCTTAAAAGGAAAACTATATCCGCTGGGTATATTAAAATCTTTATACACAGAAATATTTCTATGTCAAAGTTGTAATATTAGAACATATTCATTCGATGTAGATTTATTATAAATTTTGTTATCATGTCATGTAAAAAACATTATTAAATCTAATATTAATATTAATATTATTCAACTTAATAACTTTTAATTAATATAATATTAGACTTTTTTATATTACAATATATATTAATATATCATGATATATATTAACTCTAGATATATATGGGAGAGAAGAACAAAGTCGTAGAGTGATAGAGGTCGAGAGATAGAGGGAGTGTGATAAAGGAGGAGAGAGAGGGAGTGACAAGGGAGAGATGGAGAGAGAGTGTTTACGCTTGGGGTGAGATAGAAAGACAAAGAAGGAGAGATGGGGGGAGAGAAGGATAGAGGGAGTGAGATAGTGACAAAGTTGGAGGGTGAAGAGAGAGAGAGAGAGGTGGGAGAGAAAGGGAGATAGCGAGGACATGAGAGGGAGAAGGGGAGAGGAAGGGAGAGAGAGAGAGGAAGGGGGAGAGAGAGAGGAAGGTAAGAAGAAAGACACATAGCGAGAAAGGTGGAGAGAATTAGAGGGAGTGATAAGGGAGATGGAGAGAGAGGGAGAGAGGAAAGCAAGAGGGAAGAGAGATAGAAAGGGGGAGAGGGAGAGAAGGGTAAGAGAGAGTGTGAGGGAGAGGAAGAGGGATGTAGAGATAGATAGATAGATATGCAGAAAGAGTGTGTATGTTTTGGAGGTGATATAGAAAGAAGAGAGAGAGAGAGAGAGAGAGAGAGAGAGAGAGAGAGCATGTGTGTTTGGGAGTGGGGGGGGGCATGTGGGGTGAGATAGAGAGAAAAAGAAAGAGAGATTGAGGGAGATATAGATATAAATGGAGGGGGGAGAGATGGAAGAATATTTCATTCACTAGATGCATTGATTTTAGTGTAGATAGTGATTTCTAATCCTATTTGATTGCTTACATTGAAGGAGATAAACTAAATTGGAGGGGACATGAGGAATGAAGAGAGAGAGAAGGAGAGGAATGAGAGAGGGAGAGAAGGCTATAAGAGAGAGAGAGGGAGACACAAATATGAAGGTGGAGAGAGTAGGGGAGAGAGAAGGAGAGAGGGAGGGAGAAAGTTGCAGGGTTGGAGTGCAAAGAGAGAGAGAGAGATGGGGGGAGAGAAAGGGATAGAGAGGAAGGACGAGAGAGACGAGGAGAGAGGGAGAGACAAAGAGATGGAGTTGGAAGGGGAGGGAGAGAAGAAGAAAGACATAGAGAGAGAGAGAGAAGTGGAGAGAGAGAGAGAGAGTGAGTGACAAGGGAGAGATGGAGAGAGTGTGTGTATGTTTGGGGGTGACATAGAGAGACAAAGAAGGAGAGATGGAGGAAGATATAGATATAGATGGAGGGGGGAGAGAGGGAAGAAGATTCCTTACACTAGATGCATTTTTTTTAGCATACATGGTGATTTATAATCCTATTTGATTGCTTGCATTAAATGCATTGATTTTAGTGTAGATGTTGATTTTTTATGATATTTGGTTGTTTGCACTAGATTCATTAATTTCAGTGTATATGTTGATTTCTAATCCTATTTGATTGCTTGCACTAGATGCATTGATTCCAGTGTAGATGTTTTGTAATTCTATTTAATTGGTTGCACTAGATGCATTGATTTTAGTGTAGATGGTTATTTATAATCCTATTTGATTTCTTGCACTAGATGCATTGATTTCATTGTAGATGGTGATTTATAATCCTAATTGATTACTTGCACTAGATAAATCGATTTCAATCTATATGTTGATTTCTAATGATATTTGATTTCTTGCACTAGATGCATTGATTTCGGTGTAAATATTGATTTTTAATGATATTTGATTGCTTACACTAGATGCACTGATTTCAGTGTAAATGTTGATTTCTAATCCTATTTTATTGCTCGCACTAGATGCATTGATTTTAATGTAGATGTTTTCTTATTCTATTTTATTTTTTTTACTCGATGCATTGATTTCAGTGTAAATGTTAATTTCTAATTATATTTGATTGTTTGCACTAGATGCATTGGTTTTAGTGTAGGTGTTGATTTTTTATTATATTTGATTTCTTTCACTAGACGCATTGATTTCCGTGTAGATGTTGATTTCAAATCCTATTAGATTGCTTGCATTAGATGCATTGATTTCAGTGTAGATATTTTTTCTAATCATATTTGATTTCTTGCATTAGATGCATTGATTTTAGTGTAGATGTTTATTTCTGATTTGATGTAACTAGATGTATGATGGTACATTAATTTTAAAGTGATTGGATTAATAGTGAGATTGATTTTAGTTTAAACGCAAAAAAATTATTGACAATGTGCATTGATTTTGTGTTATAGTAATTCAAACTATTAATATTGGAGAGAAAGAGAGACAATATAAGATGTTTACTACAATAGCTCAAGTTAAAGATTTGAATGGTTTACACTTTAAACAACACTTTTCATATAATCAATATAAAATTATGGCAAAAATAACAGGGGTGACAATAAGAATAATACAAAAAAATACTTTGAGATTGATCGCAATGAAGGCTATTTTTAATTGACTACATTCTTATTATTCACATTCTTTTCCATTCAACACTATTACATTGTCACTTTGCATTCGGATTTTTTATTTCATCATTTTTCATAATTAAAGTTATTAACAATATCTATCATCTCAACATATTGAGGTAACTGAGAAAATTTAAGATTAAAACTACTCTTCAAGTTAAATTTAGTAATACGTGGAGGGACACTATTAAGAATTAATTAGTTGTCAAAAACTGTGTTACCTAAAATTAAATGAAATAGATGTGCAATTTCAATCCTCCTACAACCTATTGACCAGATTATCTTCCTTCTTCATCACCAAATAATTACTAATAGACAATTACATGCACATATAGAAATATAACGCAAAAATTGTAACATTCATGAACATTACCATTCAAATCCAAACACATAAACACACAAAACACTCAAAGAATCCAAACAAAGGCACAAAAAAACACTCAAAACATCCAAACATAGACATACAAACCATTCAAGGTGAGCAGCATAGACTAAATTAAATAATATAATTATATGGTCATGTTATACAAATAAAACATAATTTAAATTTCAAAGTATGAAGTTTATCTCAAACATATACATAATAATGATAATATAAAACTATTACATTGTTTCCCTCAGCTTCAACCAACCTAGATCCATCTAACTTCAGATCTATCATGGGCCGAGAGGGATTAAATTCCTCAAGGTGTGAACCTTTCCTCAAATTATACACTCCAAAAAGAATGATTGCACCTCGAGGGATTCGATCCCTCTCGGTGCATGATAGATCCAGAGTTAGATGGATCTAGGCTCGTTTATTGTTTCTTGTCTCCCATCTGCTACTCAATGATGAGAAGAGCAAGTTCGCTCCATTTCCATTTTCAAGTTTATTCTGTCTTTATTTTCTTTATTAATTCTTGTCAAATATAACAAGAACTATCGATTAACCTATGAGGTGTAGGTGTATACCATTTGCTTGTTGGGTTCAGTCCTCGCTAGTTCACAAGTTCAAACCTCATGGGGAGAGGTTGAGAATGGAAGCGACTTTGGGGAATTAAGCTTTCCAAGGGGCAGCCAGGCTCAACTAAGCCATGTAAAATCTTAGTGATAAACATCCCATTATTCTTAGATCAGTCTTCTTCCATCCAATAAAAGTGTTAGCTTAGGCCTAAATTCAGCCTAGTCAAAACAAAAAATCCAAAAAAAACAAGACGCGACTAGAAGGAGAAGGTTTGAGGATGGATGCCACTCTGAAAAAATTAAACTTCCCAAAAGAGACCACACATAATCCTAATCCTGGTAATAAATATCCCATATAATTAGATCAATATTTTTCCATTCAATTAAAAAAAGTCCCAAAAAACACTCCAAAAACCAAAACTATCAATTAACTTAACTTATTATTTTCCTTTATCTCGCTCTATATATATATATATATATATATATATATATATATATATATATATATATATATATATATATATATATATATATATATTACGTGAGTAGACAGTTTTATATAAAAGAAATAAGTAATTCGTTTTAGAAATGAATTAATTAATTAATTAAATTATATATTGAAAGTTTCTGTTGTATTGGGGAGACGACTGGTTAGAGCAAGGGTTTCAAGCATTTGCAAGCATTAAACTCCATGGAGGGGTGCAAAGGGGGGAGCTCCACTCTCTCCTACATTCAGGCAGTCGCCAGCTGAGGTAAGAAACCGATAGAAATTGCCAGAGGTCCTTCAGGAGAAGGGAAAAGGAATATTGAAGAGGAACATGATTTGACCAATACAAAGGAGGATAATAGAACAACAAAAAATGAGGAAGAAGACAAGAAACAGGAAGCAGAAAACAAAACGCAAAAGGGTTCGTGTAAACCTAAGGTTGAGGTCACACCCAGAGTAGTTTTAAATGATCTTGCTCTGCAGGCGCACAGGGACCACATGCGGACCTATGCTATCATTTGTAAATTCATCGGATTATGGCCCACAGAAAAGGTGATACAATTGGATTAAATACCACTGGAAATTGAAAGGAGGCATAGACCTACATCTTGGGTCAAAGGGTTTCTTCACTATGGTCTTTACAAACATCGAGGACAAACACAGGGTGTTTGAAGGAGGGCCCTAGTTCTATGTAGCTGCAGGCCTCTACATGCGGCCTTGGATGATCAATTTAGTACCGGAGCTAGAGACTTTCACTTCGGTCCCAGTCTGGGTAAGACTTTATTCCCTACCTCTAGATTACTGGCAAACTGAATCTTTATTTGCCATAAGAAATAAACTAGGGCATTTTTTCAAAGCATCTGAGGCCACCAAAAGGGGAAATACACTTCCTTCGCACGAATATGTGTGGAGATGGATCTCTCTAGAGCTCTACTGGATGAGGTCATCTTGGAAGTTTTTGACGAAGAATGGGTGCAAACAATACATTATGAACATATTCCTTTCAGATGTCGCAGGTTCCATGAGCATGGGGACCTATTTAGAGACTTCCCTCTCAGTAAAATAGAAAACAAAAGTAAAGCTACCCACAGTGAAAGACACTAAAAACTTTCAAAATGTGGGATATAGAGGAAAGGGGGGCAAAAGGGGGCTAAAGAAACATCAAACAAAAGGACAACATGCCAGTCTGAACAGGTTCCAAGGACTAGAAGAAGAGGAAGAGACAACAAAGGTAGATCAGGTAATGGAAGGCAGCCCAGGCGAGAAGGAGAAGGAAGAAAATAGTGGGCAAACATAGGATATTAATAAACAAAAAGAGACTACGCTGAGCGATGGGGAACTAGAAATGGACCAAGAAATGACCCAGAGTGAGATGGAAATGGAGGATCATGAATTGCAGGATATTCTTGATAGGGAACACCTAGATCTGGAAGGGTTCTTGAAACAAGGGACCATGGGAGGGGTAGAATCACTACCTCAAGAAGAGTTTAACAGAGTTCATCAACTATTCCTATGGATAACTCAGGCTAATGGACTGGAAAGGAAAAGAAGCAAAGAAAGGCTAGGCAATGAAGGTGTGAAATCTATGCAAGCCACACCAGGATTAGCTCCTAGAAATCCAGGAAGGAAAAGCGGTAGAAAAAAGCAGAATGAGTTATTGATGGAATGTGGAAAGCTAATGATAGATTCAAGTATTATGAAATATCTAACCAGCTACTCGTTTACAAATCTTTCATAATGAAGTTGACATCTTGGAATATCAGAGGTCTAGGTAGTAAAATAAAGCAAAGGATACTTAGTAATAGAATGAAACAAGAAGCTCTGGATATGATCTTTATCCAGGAAACTAAATGTTCCATTCAAAAAATAAAAGAAATACATAGTAAATGTCTCAATAAATATGAGTTTCTAGAAGTTAAAGTAGATAAAACAACAAGAGGTATACTTACTCTTTGGAAGCCCCAAAAGATTGGCATAATATATGCTGAGGCAGCTAGGAATTATTTATCAGTGGTTATTCAACCTGTGGGAGACAGGGAGATTTATTTAATTACAAACATTTATGGCCCCCAAAGACTGGATGATAAACTCAAGCTTCTAGATTCTCTTGTGGAACTAAGAGATAGACACGTAGGAGTACCATGGATTATGGGCGGGGACTTCAACATGACCAAATCACTGTAAAAAAAAAGGTGGGACCAGAACTTTAAGCAACGACTCTATAGCATTTCATAATTTTATAGACAACATGAAGCTAGTTAACACTGATATGAGTAATGGCCTGTTTACATGGAACAATAAGAGAGGAGGAGAGTCTCAAGTAGCCTCTAAGTTAGACAGATTCATAATCTCAGAGGACCTTATGCTGACAGATAGGGAAATGACAGTGACAATTCTCCCCTTTGGAGGCTCAGACCTTCAAGGCATTAGCACCCCCAAGAACAGACCTTTTAGATTTGAGAATATCTCGCTCACCCACCCAGATTTTATCAGCAACATTGCAAAATGGTGGACAAAAGATCTGCATATTTAGGGTACGAGAATGTTTCTTCTACACAAAAGACTAAAACACATCAAGCTCAGACTCAAAGATTGGAACAAAAATGAATTTGGTAATATTTTTGAAGCAAAAAAAGCTGTTGAAGGTAAAATGCAGGAACTCAATCAAGCCCTAATCACGGATGGCTTTGATAGAGTTAGAAATGATCAAGTCACCAAGCACCATCAAGACTAGGAGAATTTAGTAAACAAGAGGAGATATTTTGGAGACAAAAATGGAGAGTTCAATGGTTAAAAGAATGGGAGATAAACACTAGGTTTTTCCATAGATCCACCATGGCGAACAGTTCTCATAAGAAGATCTCATCAATCAAGGACTCTGAAGGACAACTACTCAATACCCATGAAGATATAGAAGTTGTGTTGGTTCAGCACTTTATCACAGAGGATACCATCTTAGACAAAGCTCATTATATCAGGGACTTAACAAAGCGCATACCTAAACTAGTAACAAGAGAGGATAATTTCAATCTCAATAGGTCGATGACTGAAGAGGAGGTTAGTGAGGTCATCAAAGAAATGCAAAATGGTAAAGCACCAGGCCCTGTTTCAATGTTGATTTCTTTAAATCTTGCTAGAACATTGTAAAGAAAGACATTCTAAATGTTGTGGAGCACTGTCGGATGAATAGAACCATTTGGAAGGTGCTCAATACATCCTTCATCTCTTTGCTCCCCAAACAGGACAATGCTCAGACTCCACACAGATTTAGACCCATAGCTTTGTGCAATGTGGTGTACAAGATAATATCCAAAGTTATTGCCAATAAACTCAAACCCCTTCTTCCTACTCTAGTTTCTGTGGAGCAAACAGGATATGCGGAGGGTAGAAAAATTCTCAATAACATCATTCAAGTACATGAGATGGTTCATTAATTGTTAAGCAATATAAAGGCGGGAATGATTATGGAATTGGACCTTGCCAAAGCTTATGACAAGTTGAATTGGACCTATATCAGGAAGGTCCTTCTAGCCTTTGGATTTGACCATAACTGGATAAGATGGGTTATGGCCCTGGTGACTTCATCTAGCTTTTCAATTATGGTTAATGGTTCTCCATCCAAGACTTTTACTCCTACAAGGGGCCTCAGGCAGGGAGATCGGCTCTCTCCCTTTCTCTTTATCCTCATGATGGAAGGACTTGGTCGAATAATCAAGCATGCCAAAGAAGTGGGTAACATCAAGGGTCTCCAACTCTCCGAGATTGGACAAGCTTTGACCCATCAACAATTTGTTGATGACACCATACTGCACGACATCCCCACAGTTAAAGAAGCGCTAGCTTATAAACAAATCTTGAGTGACTTTGCCATGGCTACGGGTATAGAGGTAAATCTCTCAAAATCTAAGATTTTCTTCTTTAACACTAATATTGCTATTTAGAGGAATATCTCCAGAATTTTACACTTTCAAAGAGATATCCTTCCTTCCAAATACTTGGGACTTCCTCTAACTGATAAACCTTTGCACAAGAGTATTTGGGAGCCGGTGACTAACAAGAAGCAGGACAAAACCCAGAAATGGACTATCAGATATTTGAACTTGGCAGGCCGGCTGGTGCTTACAAAAGTTGTACTTCAAGCAATCCCTGTCTTCATGCTTTCAGCCCTTCCAGCTCCAAAAGGAGTTGCAACAATTTAAAACCATTCAAAGAGACTTTCTTTGGGGTAAGGTGGAGGAGAGAAAGAAATGGGCCTTGGTAGCCTGGGATAATATTTGCAAACCTAAAAACCACGAAGGTCTTGGAATGGATGATCCGGAAGTGCTAAGCAAAGTTTTAGGGGCAAAATTATGGTGGCGTTGGGTAAAAGATCCAAAGGCTCAGTGGGCTTGTATTTGGAAAGAAAAATACGCCAGCAATTGGCAAGACAGTGATCACATAAGGATGACTCGCATCATAAAAGGCTTCAACATCTGGAATAAAGCTTGGGAGAATAGAGGCTTAGTGCAAAAAAATAGCTTATGGAAATCAGAGAGGGAGATCTTGCTTTGTTTTGGGAGGATAAATGGCAACAAGAACCTACACTGCTAAGAGAGGACTTGGTGAACCTCAAGAATGAAGTTGATTCCAAAGGGTTACTTAGGGTAAAATATTTTTGGGACCAAACCAATAGTGAAGGAAAATGGCGAACCTGGAAGAATATGGGATACAGGGATGGTAGCCCCTTGAAAGTAAAAGCTGATGCACTTCTAACAATGTTGGACCAAAGGAAAATTCTGGTGTCAAAGGGGCATGACCAACATAGATGGGGCAATAATAATGAAGGTACCTTCAATCTTAAGGAGGCAAAAAGCATAATCCTGGGGCTTGTTTCTAATGAATCAGACATGGTTTGGCAGAACCTATGGAGGCATCAAGGATGGATGAAAATCAAACTTTTCATGTGGCTGGTACATCATAATAAAATTTTGACATGGGAAAAAATTCGGAATAGGGTTGTTCTGGGACCATCTAGATGCCAGCTTTGTGAGTCTCAAGAGGAAACGATGGAGCACCTACTCAATAACTGCATTTTCACCTCCAGGTTGTGGGATTCTTTTGCCACAATTTTCAGACAGACAGACAGGGACAAAGGAAGCATTATCAATACCCTTAATAACTGGAGAGGAAACTTCTCTGATTATGAAATTCTTCGCACAGCTTGGGCTTTAACTCCAAGCTTCATCATATGGAATGTCTGGAAAGAAAGGAACTACAGAATCTTCAAAAATAAAAAAAGTTCCTCCCAAAGCATTATGGCGCAGATCTTAAGACAGCTTAAGGAGACGGTGGGAACTTTAGTGCGAACTTCCCCAAAAACTCCACCTTCAGAAGCGGAAATGCAGATACTTCTTCAGTTGGGTATGCAGGGGCTTATACCACAGGGCATGGATAGGAAGGTGAAGAAACTGGTCAATAAGCCAGACTGCTGGCATCCGCCCCCTCAGAGTTTTTTAAAATGCAACATTGATGGGGCCTCAAAAGGGAACCCGATTATTGCTCGTTATGGAGGGGAGTTGAGGGATGAAAATGGCTGCATCCTTTTTTTTTTTCATTGCCATTTGGGAAGAGCTACAAAAAATATGGCGGAACTAATGGCACTAGAGCAATGTTTGGATATCTTGAAGCAGGACAATCTTCAGAATATAATAATTGAAGCGGATTTTGAGTTAATCATCAACTCGGTTAAGAGAATCTGTTGTGGTATGGAGCCGGAAAAGGTCTCAAGACACTGGAGGATGCTTCAAGTCTTCCAAAGGATACAATTTCACCTTCAGTGCTTGCGAACCATGAGTTTCATTCATGTACAAAGGACGAAAAAAAAATTGGCAGACATTCTAGCCAATCAAGGGGTGCTCTGCACCAAAAGCAGTGTAAAGTTGAGATGGCAAGGGATGCCTCATGATAGATTGAGGGAGCATTGTCTCAATCAGGTGGATGAGGACAGAACAGTATATCGAAACAGAGTTGGACAACAATCACAGAGACAAGGTCTAGTTGATTCAGATTCACTATGAAGTGTTATTTCAAAAGTGAGGTTACAATTGGGATGCAGGTCTTTCTCTACTTCCTCAGCCCAGGTAAGCGCAAACACAGGAGTCTAAGGTGGAAGTTGTTTGGCAGACAGCGGTTCTCGGATGATCGGACGGAGAACATCAAGAATGGTAAGAATATTTTCATCTTCCTTTGGTTCAAGCGCTGGAGGAGTAGGGGTGGTGCGATACCCGGCTTTCTCAGCAGACTCAAAACCCCTGCTTTACTTCCCGTGGTGTCAATACTGCCCTCGGGGTAATTTCCATTATATCGCATGCCCTTAAAGCAGGGAGTGGTTTCTTGTAGTTGGAAGTGATTCCACTCACCACGCAACATGTGGCCAAGGGTGGGGAGAGAATACCGCCCTCATCGTGCGGTAATTCTCAGAGCTTTTAGATCATGCAATATGATCCTCTGCCATTGGATTAGGTGAGGAAATCAGCGGTCAAGGAATAGCGTGCATGTTGGTGGGTCCAGGATTTGAATTGTGTATAGCTGTGCGGTGGGTCACTAGGGGTTCGGGATGGCCACTCATGCATTGTTTATTTCGGATTTGAATTATTTCGGGTCTGTTGTTTGGGTATTTAGGACCTAGTTGGTGGGTTTAATATTTTGGTGAGGTTTATACCTAGGGCTAAAAGGTTTAGCCTGTGGGTGTTTGTATTTTATGTAATTTTATCCTTTGGACATTTTGAATAAGAAGGCACGACTCTTGCATTAGCAAAAAAAAAAAAAAGGTTTATGTTGTATTTATTAGGATAATTATGATCATCAAAATGTATTTTTTAAATATTAATTTTATATGTAATATTTATTTATTTATATTTTTTAGTTTATTTTATGTTTAAGGTGTTTTCCAACTCAGTATGGTAGGGATGTTGTAATGTAATATAATGTCTCATAAACATTTGGATAAGTTCAAATTACATAAAATTAAAAACAAAACAAAATAAAATATTAAATAATAATTAATAATTAATAATTATATTTATAATTAATTATAGGTAATAATTAAATCCTCCAAGGACAACTTAATTGGTGATCAAAGTAATGTCATTTTTGGTGATCAAAGTAATGCGAGTCCTCGTAACACTGAGAGATCCAAGGCTCAAATCCCTTAGGTTGTGACCTTGATTACAGAGAGAATGAGAGGTCGTAGGCTCCTAACCTTGTTTACAGAAAAGAGGACAGGCCCCGACCTGGTTTACAAAAAAGAGGACAAAACCTGACTTGGTTTAAGAAAAGAGGACATAACATAGACCTTAGAGGTTTCTAGCAAATTTGGAATTATCATGGATATAGGCTATATGCTATTCTTATTATATAATGTATTACAATGTTAAGTTGCAATATGTGACTTAAATGAATTCCTCTTAGATTCTAAACAAACTAGATGGGAAAATAAGTGACTTTTTTTAAAAGACCCCTTTACATTTATAACATAATATATATTTTCTAAGTATTTTAATAAATATATATTTTTTTTGTTATTTTTAAATATTTAAAATAAAGTTAACTTTTTAAATTACAATATTTATATAGATAATTATTTAATTTTATATTATTGCAAAGTATGTATATAAATGTTTTAACTAATTTTTTCTTTTACTTTCATTTTAGAAAAGTTATATTCTTTTTTAGATTGTTTTTCATATTAATTGCCTATCATTTTATTTGGTCTACATTTTGAAGGAACTACTCTGGTTTATCCTTAAGATGAACATGAAAATCTGATCTATCCACAAGTTTAAATAATATTAAATTAATATACAAATATTAGGAAATAAATTATTTGGTATAAAGTAAGAAATTAACCATGGTGAAAAAATACTAATTTCAAAAAGTAAAACAGAAAAATAAACTCAATAATAAATAAAAATATAAATTTAGAAGGTAAAATTATTTGAAAGTAAATATCTACAATAACCATTTATATTATTCTCTTTTATTAATAAATTTTAAAATGAGAATATAATCCAGAAATTAATTAAACTATCAAAATATTATTATATACTTATATAACTAAAAAGTATATAATAATATATTTTAACCTAAAAAAAATATTTTCAAATATATTATAATGAAGAATTATTTAAAAAAATCTAATACTAAAAAATAATATTTATGTAATATTAAAAAGAGAATGAGAAAAAAATAAAAGGTAACATTAAAATGTTCACGAAGAAAGAGTAAGAATATACAAACATAATGTTAATTTTTGTAAATTTCTTTACTATAATTAAGAAATTATATATATATATATATATATATATATTTATTTATTTATTTATTTGTCAAATAATCAAATATTAATGCTCAGAAACCAGTGAGCTTAACCTTCAAAGAAAAAGCAGTATTTGAAATGCACTAATATGTGTTCTAAGATAGCTGGACCTGGGCCAATGGAAACCTTGTTCAGATCCATGACATCCAGCATAGTGAGTATGGGTGGCTTTCTCATCACTCCCAACAACACCTACACTGCTATTGGTGGAACCTATTATCCCCTCTTTTTAAAACATACAATGGATTCCTGTTTTCGGCTTTATCCTTTGCTTGAGAATACAGTGTAAAATCCCTATGATCATGATTTTCTTTGTTATATAATACCAGTAATCCCCATTTTGTCGATATCGTTTAATGGATACTTTGTTTTCGTTTTCTTTGAATACACAATGTAGAATAACTATGATCACGATTTATCTTAATCTCATGACACGCAAGTCGTTAATATTTTAGTGTCTTGCAACCGCGTTAAAATCACAATAAATTTGATGATGATGATGATGATGATGATGATGATGATGATGATGATGATGATGATGATGATGATGATGATGATGATGATGATGATGATGATGATGATGATGATGATGATGATGATGATGATGATGATGATGATGATGATGATGATGATGATGATGATGATGATGATGATGATGATGATGATGATGATGATGATGATGATGATGATGATGATGATGATGATGATGATGATGATGATGATGATGATGATGATGATGAGAACTTATTTTTAGTTTGTCGTTTTCTTTGAATGCACAATGTGGAATAACTATGATCACGATTTATCTCTCATGAAAGGCAAGTCGGTGATAAATTTGATGATGATGATGATGATGATGATGATGATGATGGCGTTAAAACCAGTAATCCCCATTTTTAGTTTGTCGTTTTCTTTGAATGCACAATGTGGAATAACTATGATCACGATTTATCTCTCATGAAAGGCAAGTCGGTGATAAATTTGATGATGATGATGATGATGATGATGATGATGATGGCGTTAAAACCAGTAATCCCCATTTTGTCGATATCGTTTAATGGATACTTTGTTTTCGTTTTCTTTGAATACACAATGTAGAATAACTATGATCACGATTTATCTTAATCTCATGACACGCAAGTCGTTAATATTTTAGTGTCTTGCAACCGCGTTAAAATCACTATAAATTTG
The DNA here is from genome assembly GCA_031772625.1 of Pinus tabuliformis. NCBI lineage: Eukaryota > Viridiplantae > Streptophyta > Pinopsida > Pinales > Pinaceae > Pinus > Pinus tabuliformis. The sequence goes on from CM062817.1 coordinate 220,257,512, forward strand.
ATGATGATGATGATGATGATGATGATGATGATGATGATGATGATGATGATGAGAGAACTTATTTTTAGTTTGTCGTTTTCTTTGAATGCACAATGTGGAATAACTATGATCACGATTTATCTCTCATGACAGGCAAGTTGGTGATAAATTTGATGATGATGATGATGATGATGATGATGATGATGATGATGATGATGATGGCGTTAAAATCATAATAAGTTTCCATATATTAATGGGATAAATTTGATAGGTGTCGATGATGATGATGATGAAACTGTGTTAAATCATAATACAGTGTAAAATCCCTATGATCATGATTTTCTTTGTTATATAATACCAGTAATCCCCATTTTGTCGATATCGTTTAATGGATACTTTGTTTTCGTTTTCTTTGAATACACAATGTAGAATAACTATGATCACGATTTATCTTAATCTCATGACACGCAAGTCGCTAATATTTTAGTGTCTTGCAACCGCGTTAAAATCACAATAAATTTCCTGATGATGATGATGATGATGATGATGATGATGATGATGATGATGGGAAACGTAAGAGATCTTATTTTTAGTTTGTCGTTTTCTTTGAATGCACAATGTGGAATAACTATGATCACGATTTATCTCTCATGACAGGCAAGTCGGTGATAAATTTGATGATGATGATGATGATGATGATGATGATGATGATGGCGGCGTTAAAATCATAATAAGTTTCCATATATTAATGGGATAAATTTGATAGGTGTCGATGATGATGATGATGAAACTGTGTTAAATCATAATACGTTAACAGGATAAATTTGATAGGTGTCTATTTGATGATGATGATGATGATGATGCAATCGTGTTAAATCATAATACGTTAACAGGATAAATTTGATAGGTGTCTATTTGATGATGATGATGATGATGATGATGATCATGCAACCGTGTTAAATCATAATACGTTAACAGGATAAATTTGATAGTTGTCTATTTATATTAATGGGATAAATTTAATAGTTGTCTATTTGTTTTTAATCGTTAGATGATGCTGATGATGATTATGATGATGATGATCTGTTTTAAAAATAAAAATAAAACATAGCATATTGATTTACTATAACTGTGTGGAATATAGAAGACGAGTAACCTGGATTTATTAGGGATTGAATATCTTTTTACTCTAAAAAAAGTTTAAAAGGTTTAGATATTTAAAGAGGGAAGAGTAGATTGAATATCCTTCCATAAAAATTAAGTAAATTAAATATTACAATGTCTTATCCTATTCTAGCTTGTTAAACATTTTGATTCACTCAAATTACATACAAAATAAAATAAAATAAATAATAATTATGGTTATTATTAAAACATTTTGAATTGGTCAATTACATTTAAAAAATTAAAATTAACATCATAATTAGACCATTTTAGAACCATCTTAACTTTAATCTACCAATTTCCAGTCTCTTTTCATTTTAAAAAAGGTTTGCACATAAAGAGATTTGATCTCTACTTCTAGTTTCAAAGTTAAGATGAATCTAGAATGGTATATAAGTGAAATATATATACATTTAAAATAAAACATGTCATTGTTAATCATGGAGATTTTTTGTTACAATATCATTTTTTATCAATACCACATGCCTATAAATTCATAACCCATTTCATATGATATTTTTTAATTAATTAATTTTATTAAAAAGACAAAAAAAACATAACTATTTTAAATATAAATCTCAATCTTTGATTCATGGATATTAGTAACAATATTTTATAAAAATTCATAGAAATTAAATCCCTATGATACACTTAATAATTATTGATAATCAAATTAAAATAAAAAAACCTTATTCTAAAATAGACAAACTTATTAATATAATTAATACTAACTATATAACATAATTATAAAATTGTATTTAATTGTATACTTTTAATTAATTGATATTGTAGTTAACTACTATAGTTATGCTTTGTATTTTATTTATTGTAATTAAATTTATTATCCACTATTGTTAAATTTTGTGCTATAATTACTGTAACTAAAATACAATCAATAAAAACCATTGTTGTAATTATTTGTGTAAGCATGATTAGTTAATTTTCATTCTATAAATTAGAAAGATACTTTTTTATTTGTTCCCCTCTAAAAGAAACTTTTTACTCAGTAATCAGCCACGAAAGCTCAATCTCTAAAAATGGATATATAAAATGCATATATTTTTCGACATTTATAAATTCTCAAATTGATAAATAAGTAGAAGCATTGTTGTAATTATTTGTATAAGCATGATTAGTTAGATTTCATTCTATAAATTATAAAGATACCTTTTTTATTTGTTCCCCACTAAAAGAAATTTTTTACTTAGTAATCAATCACGGAAGGTCAACCTCTAAAAATAGATATATAAAATGCATATATTTTCCAAAGTTCATAGATTCTCAAATTGATAAATAAGTAGGTTTTTATTGATGAATATAATGTTTCATTTCATATATTATCTAGCCCTAAAACCAACGTCTTTTGAGAGTGAAAAAAACCCATAATATAAAATAACAGTAGCAAAAACGTTATAATGTTTGTGATCTAGGAAAAGACCACTGTAACCTTTATGACCACTATCTAAATTAGAGGTAAGACTATTACTATGGACACAATACATAAATACTTTTTAAAATTTAAACAATATAAAATTAAACACCTATGGAAGAAGGGTTATGCTCCGAAGAAGATCCTGGAGCTACCTACTCCCGGTAGTAACTAAGCTTTTAGGAGTACTACATAGGTTGGATAAAAGAAACCGTAGATAATATGGAATTAGAATTGGATTTTTTTGAACAAGCCTTTGATTCCTTTATTCTTTCATACTCATCTATTTTTTATTATATCCTCCATATCTTGTTTAAATTAAATTTGAATACTAAATATACTCCTAACAAAAGAATCAAATTTTCCTAAAAATCAAGGTTATTATCATATATCTTCCTAAAAATCAAGGTTATTATCATATATCATTATAGATAGCTAGATTTTAGACTTTTGTAGATAGGAAGTTTATATTTTCTGTCGTGTATTTGAAAGTGGTTGATGTTTCGAGAAATAAATAAAAGTTAAAAAAAAAAAACTCCGAAAATTATAAGAATTCGGTTAAGAAAACTCTAAAAATAAAAAATATTTATGTATAATATTCTAATAATTAATGCATATAAATTAATAAAGTGCATGTTAAATCATAGTACTTATATTAAATAATGCAATTAATGTTACCTATAATAATATGATTAAAGTATATTAAATTTTATATGTTAAATTTTTATAATATAATTAATATTATTATAAGTTAAAATATTATATGAATTCAAGTTAGTGAGAGAGATTTATATTTGAGATGTTACACTTGAGAAGAGTTGCTTGAGTCAATTTGTGTGATTAAACGAAATCAATTCTCATTAATTTCAATATCATCATCTTTGTTGAGATTATGTGGATGTTTCATTATCTTAAGGGATTCCTTGATCTTTCTCTTCTAATAGTGGTCCTCCCTAGTGATGATTTTAGCATTTTCTAACAAAACATGATGCTTAACTTTCAAGGAGTGTTAAAAAAGGGTTGAAGTACACGATATTTCATTTTTTAATGTTTTCTCCATGCTCCTTTAGTCTTCTTTGCAGGGAACAATTTGATCTCCAATATAACTTTTACCATAAGAACAATTAATTTTGTAGACTCCTTTAAGTTGACGTTGATCAATATTGTACTTCACAACTCTCATTCTTTTCTTGATTGTTCATGTTGTCTTGAAACAAGTGGATATATCCTTCTTAACCAAAATCCATATAATCTTGTCATTTGTTGACACCTAATCTTCGCCAACATGGGATCAAACATCAAACAACTGTGCCTTATAATCCCCAACATAATGGTGTAGCTAAAGGAATGAATAGGACAATCTTAAATATGGTACGCTCCATTCTATTCTTCAAAAATGTAAAAATAATGTTTTGGGCTGATACAGTTCTATGTGTTCTATATATAAAGAATAGATGTCCATCTAATGTTATCAGAAACAAGACTCCCTATGAAATGTGGAATGGGCACATTCCTTCAGTAAAGCATCTCAGGGTCTTTGGTCCCACCTGTTATGCCTTGGTACCAAAGGTACATAGAAACAAACTTGGTGCAAGAAGTAGTAAGTGTATCTTCCTGGGGTATTCAAACACCTCCAAAGCATACCATCTCTATGATGAAGTCAATAAAAAGTTTGTTGTATCTAGAGATGTAATCTTTCTTGAATCATCCAAAACTGACAATGTTATTGAGCGGCAACATGATCGCTTGCATAGATTCGCAAATGCAATATCATTTAAAGAATTTGCTAATCAGATTCCACATCTTGAAGAGGGGATTCCTCTACTAGATCCTATGGAATCTTCTTCTGAATCACTCTCTCCCCTGCATGAAACTTCAACAACGGATGATACTTTAAGTGATGTGATTGATAGAATTGGGAGACTCAATCTAGATTCAGACCCAACTCAATCAATGGAGCAGCATAGAACATCTACGAAAGGTACCCCAAAGTGGATGACAGAGACACTTGAAAGTGTTCATCCTGATGAGGTTGGAAAGACAGGAACTAGAAATTCAAACCGGAAAAATGGAGGTGATGTAGATGACTCTGATTCACCTATTGATATGAATGTTTCTTATGATTGTGAATTGAATTTGTCTATAGATTTTGAACCAACTTCCTTCAAAGACGCTACTTTTCATGATGAATGGAAAGACGCGATGCAAAAGGAGTATGATGCCCTGATAAAGAATGGCACTTGGAAGCTGGTTGATCCTCCATTAGGAAACAAACCAATTAGCTACAATTGGGTCTACAAGAACAAGTATAAAGCTGATGGCTCACTTGACAAGCACAAAGGCAAAAGGTTTTGCATAGAAGGAAGGGGTCGATTATGAGGAGACTTTTTCCCCCATAGCAAAATGGGCTACCATCTAGACACTCTTTGCCCTAGCAGCTCAGAATGGTTGGAAAGTCCATCAAATGGATGTAAAAACTGCTTTCTCAAATGGAGATCTAAAAGAGAATTTTTTTATGTCCCAGCTTGAAGGATTTGTTGTGAAAGGACATGAACATAAAGTATGCAAACTTGTGAAATCATTGTATGGCCTCAAACAAGCACCCAAGCCTAGTATGAAAAACTAACTGAGCATCTTTTGAAACTCAATTTCAAACATTATGATCTTGATGATGCAACTTTGATTCTCTAGAAGGTTGGAAAAACAGTTGTATATCTTGTGGTATATGTAGATGATCTTTTGATGACAGGGAATAATGAAAGCTACATTGCATCCATAAAGAAGGAATTGAGGAAAGGTTTTGAAATGACTGGTTTGGTTTATGTTCATTACTATCTTGGTATTGAAGTAACTCAACATCCGAAGTCCATATTCCTTTCTCAAAAGAAGTACATTGGAGATCTTTTGAACAGGTTTGGCATGACAAAATGAGACTTACTACTCCAATGGAACAAAACTTAAAGCTCACATCCATTGAAGGAAAATAATTTGAGGATGCAACAAAGTATATATAGCTTGTAGGAAGTCTCACCTACCTAACTACTACCAGACCAGAAATTTTGTTTTCTGTTGGAATCCTCTCTAGGTTTATGCAAAAGCCTTGTGAGGGACATTGGTCTGTTGGAAAAATAGTTCTAAGGTAATTGAAGGGAACTCAAGACTTTGGAATCAAGTATACACAGGTGAGCAACTTCAGCTTGATTGGATACTCTGATTCAGACTTCGATGGAGACAACGAAACTGGAGTATCTACTTCAGGTTATGCTATGAGTCTTGGATCGGGAGCTGTCTTCTATAGATCACACAAACAATCAATTCCAACAGATTCCACAACAGAGGCAGAATATGTAGCAGCAACTGAGGTAACAAAATAAATTGTGTGGCTCAGGAAAATTCTTGAAGATTTGCAAGTAAAACAAGTACAATAGACTCCACTCATGATTGATAATACCTCCGCAATAAATTTGGCCAAGAACCCAAATTTCCATGATCGAACAAAGCACATCAATACTGAATTTCATCTGATTCGACATCATGTTGAGGCCAAAACAATCCATCTCCGCCGTTGTTCCACTAATGAGCAAATTTCACACATCTTCACCAAAGCACTTGGAAGAGAAAAGCTTGAAAGATTCAGAACGATGCTTGGACCCACCAACGTCCCTTCAGATTAAGGGGTGGAAAGTTGACACCTAATCATCAGGATTGGGTGAACAACTGTAATTGATGTAAATAAATAATAGAATAGATGAAGAGTCACCAAGAGATGAAATGAACAATCTCTCCCACATGTATATAATAAAGACCAACCTAAATGAATATCAATGAATTGTTTTGAGGAGTTACCTCCTGGCCTAACATCAGTAACTCTTTGATTGTAAGGGAGGTGCACCTTACCACAATGTGTTTGAGGGAATTGTGAGATAATATTTCCTTCACCTATTCTTATAACCTTCATAATGTCCTTGTCTTTGTATCCTATTTCTAAAGACTATAGTCAAGTGCTTCTTCTCTTCATCCAAGTGCTTAACATTTAATATTCTAAGGGCCCTGATAGCAAGAGTATTGAGGACACCAAATTTTTTATTAAGATGATGATAGGAATCAAAGTGGAGGTAACTCTCCGTGTGGTTTTTATTTATTTATTTATTTATTTTTATTTTTATTTTTATTTTTATTTTTATTACTATTATTTTTTATTTATTAATTTTTATTTTCTTTCTTTTTTAGTTTTTATTTTTTCTGAAGACTTGATTTCCCAATTTACTATCTTCTTTTCTGGTAACAACAACATCTAGGAATGATATGCTTTTGTTTTCCTCCATCTCCATAGTAAACTTAATTTCAGAAGACATAGAATTAAGGTGATTGAAAAAATTATCAGTTTTTGTTTTACCATGTGTCCATTTTACATTTGTGTCATAAACAAATCTCTTCAACTAAGCTGGTTTTAAAGGGTATGTTTCAAGGGATTTGTTTTCAAGTTAATCCATGTATAAGTTTGCAACAATTGGTGAGAGAGGTGATCCCATTGCAACTCTAAATATTCGTTCATAATAATTTTCTTGGAAACCGAAAAATGTGGAGTACAGACGCATAACAAGCTTCATTGTTTCAAGATCCACGACTTCCTTACTAAGCTAAATGGCTTCGCCTAAAGGAATTTTGGTAAACAAAGACACCACGTCAAAACTTACTAGGATGTCATTTGGATCCACTTTCTCATTTTTGATAAGTTTAACAAAATCATTGGAATATTTAATAAAAGAATTGATGTTTACAACAAGGGACTTAAGGATCTTTGCAACATATTTTTCTAATTCATAAGTGGGGGAGCCAATAGTATTGACTATTGGCCTTAGAGGAGCCCCTTCCTTGTTAATCTTTGGAAGTCCATAAATTTTGAGAATAATTTCACAAGAAGGTGTTAGCCTCTTCTTTAATCTCTCATGAAGGTTAGACACCTTGAGCTATCCTATCTTTCATTGTCTAATGCATTTCAACCAATCTAAAATATCTCGTCCCATAAATCCTATTGTTGCTCAAGTCTAGGACCCAACCTTGAGGCTCTATTATAATCATAGCTACATTAGTGGCCTCACACAATTGCCAAAATTACATATCAACATCCTTAATGGAAATACCTTTCCCTTTGTTGAGCATTGGTATAAGAGCGGGCTTTGTGTACGAGCCATGTCTTGTTCCACATGGGTCACATAACACTACCTAGAACCCGTAGTTTGAATTGTGCCCCAAGAGGAAAGGAACAATATTTTCCCTTTGCTATTATGTCTACATGTGGGTTCCATTAATGGCAAACCCATAGAAAGAAGACAATCAAATTACTAGTCCACCACCATCACAAACTCCCAATAATTGAGACCCAACCCCTAAAACCTCTAAGAACAAGGTGAGGAGTCCAAAACTATATAAACCACAATAAAAGTAAATTGAAAAGAGAATTAAAAGAATAGATATGTGGAATAATACTTTAAAATAGGTTAGCTAGTAACCAAAAAATAAACCCAAAGACTACATCCTCCTATAAAAATGATGGTGCATTAATGGTGGGTGTCTTCTCATAATGCCAAATACACAACAATAATTAATTAGGGATCCTTCCCCACTGTCCCCACCCACAACATCAACTGTGCTATCTTTCTCCCTTATACACAATGTTAATTAATTGTTGTTACTCACTTGCTCAAAACTATAGGCAAGGTTGTACTATAGGTGCACCAAAGGTGACATTGAAGGAATCTTATATTGTTTGAGCCCATAAAACCCCACCTTGACATCTGCATCCCACTCCCATCCACCAATTTAGCTCTGCATCATGTTCATGGTCTAACATGCCATCCAAAGCATTAAAGAGGAAAGTTATTTACATAATCTTGAAAATTAATTTAAAATTAAAATATAATTATAGTCTATAATTCTAATTTAAATTCTATTTTTTTTTAATATTATTAATTTACAAATAAAATGACAAAAAAATGGATGATTAAATTTGCCTAAATAATATTCTATTTCGACATATTATAATTTTCACTTAATTTTAAAATTTAATTATTTTTTACAAAGAAAATCAATACGAGTTTAACATGTTCATCATTATATTCATATATTTATATTGTAAAATATGTTTAATAATAATGATTAGTTTTAAATGGTTTTATTGTGTATAGTGATCATGTTTGGAATTTTATAATAATTTAAAGGAGATATCTAAAATCTAGCCATATTTAGGATTAATATGACCTCATCTGAATGTTGTCCTTCAATAATTTTAATGGCTTTAATAATCTTAAATAGTAATTTCTTAAAATAAATATTAATGCTACATATCATAAACATATTAAAATAGTTAAAATTTTGTGCATAATAAATATTTTATTATAAATAAATACAAATTTTAAATTAATAAAATGTAATATATATATATATATATATATATATATATATATATATATATATATATTTAACCTCTTTTTCTTTTTTCCAGGACCAACAATGAGAAGAACGGAATGATGCATATATCACAGATGGAGACACAAAACAATAGCTTGTTTATTTTTTTTCAAACACTATTATTTATACATACATGAGCCGGAGAATCAATAGTGATCTCCACTTATTTAGTATTATTTCTTACCGATTCATGTTGACTATTGATTATGAATCATCTACCGTCGACTGAGGAACAATGATCAACATTGTCGTGATTAATATTTTGACACATCCCTTTATCACGACATAAATGTTAACTCGTTTGCTCGTCTAAGTCTCATCTAGGCTTACAACATAATTTGGATTTGCTACAACACACAACTTACTTCTGCAAATTTCAAATTTAGCCTTTCCAAGTGGCTTGGTGAATATGTTAGTCACATTTTCATTTGTATTACAATATGATAAGTCAATTTTTTTTATTGCATTTTTTCTATTATAAAATGATGTTGTGTGTCTATATGCTTTGTCCTTGCATGATATATAGGATTGTTTGTCAATTTGATAGTGCTTTGAATGTCACATCGATTATTGTAGGTGGTTGTTGTGTTTCTCCAACATCTTCAAGTATCCTTCTAAACCAAATTGCTTCGTAGATAGCACTGATTAATGCTTTATACTCAGCTTCAGTGGATGGCAAGGAAACGGTCGGTTTTTTCTTACTCCTCCATGATATTGCTCCTAAACCGATATTGAACATATATCCAATAGTAAATTTCATGTCATCTGGATTTCCATCCCAATCAGAATCATAATAACGTACCAACTCAACATCAAATTCATCAGTATACATAATACCAAAATTAAGTCTTCCTTTAAGATATTTAAGGACTTTCTTTGCTGCTTTCCAGTGGCTTTCACAAGGATTATCCATGAATTGACTAAGTATGCTGACATAATATGCTATATATGGTCTGATAGAGGTCAGATATTTCAAACTTCCCACTAGTTTACGATACAAGGTTCCATTCACCTCTTTGGTTCCATCATCCCTGTACAATTCGACATTCTGTTATAAAGGAGTAGATATCACCTTTCATTCAATCATATTGAATCTTTTAAGGATTTCCCTTGTATATTTTCTTTGTGTGATTAATTTCTTATAATAATTACAAGTTTATTATAAGAAAAAAGAAAAGAAGAAGTAATTAAACATATGATTGTCATTATCTGTGCCAAGATATATATAGTGTTAAAATGCTCTCTATATCGACGCTTATTGAGCAATAAATTACAAGGTTAAAAGTATATCTTATTTATCACAATTATATATATGATTTATTATTATTATATTTATATATAACAATAGGGCTGATTTGACACATATGTATATTGTATTTATTTATATTTATAGGTTAAACAAAAAAATTAAAAATCCATATTGACTAGGATATATATCTCTCAAAAATCTGATAATAATATAATTGAGAATATATATATATATATATAGAAACTAAAAAATTAAATTTAAGATAAATAATATTATTTTTATTAAAATTTTAATTATAATATAATTTGATAAAACAATAAATAATAAAAATTACATTCGAGTATAATATATTACATATTATATTAAAAATAATTTAGGAATATAATTATAATTCTGAAAATCAAATTTATTTATTTCAATTTATGAATAATAAAATATTTTAAATTTTAATTGAAATTATATATAATTTATATTAATTTATTAAAATTTAAATTAAGGAATACTGAAGTATTAAAATGAATTAGAACGTAGACCGTGATTGGGAAAATTATTAAAATGAATTAGAACGTAGACCATGACTCGGAAAATTTTTAGAAGATAAATATAAAATGAAAATTAAAAGGTACTAGACTAATATAAGATGTAAGATGAAATAAATGTAATAGTCTACTTTTATACTCTTTTAATTGTTATTTTAGATTTTCACATTATTACAAGATATTTAATTTTTTCAAATGTTATATTTTAAATTCTGAAGAAATAAGGTAGGTATAAATGTATTAAAAGATATATATAAATATTTTAAAATTTCGAAGGAATGAGACATGTATAAACCAATTAAAAATCAGAAAGAATAAAGTATGTAAATTTTAATAAACATATATTATAATTTTATGATTGTTTTAAGATTAAATTATTATTTTTAGTATAAATTTTATTGATGATGATGATGGTGGTTAACTAAGACTAAATTTTGGTCTATCAGATCTAAAGAAATGAATTATTTAGTTTGATTTAAGATTTTATTCCTATGCTAAAAAAGCTTGGAGAGAAACTTCCTGAGCTCATTGTAATTTTGACAACGTAAAAGGCTAGGAAGGTCAGTGTTGTAACAAAGATTTTGAAACTGAGATGTATTGTAACAAATGTTTTGAAATTGAGATCTAATGTGGTTGTACCAGGGGCACTCTAAGAAGAAGTGCTTTTCATATTCTCACAGAGATGGCAGAACCTTTCCATCCATGATGTGATTTTCATATTCTCACAGAGATGGCAGAACGTTTCCATCTATGGTGTTTTAAGAACTGCCCAACGACCCATTTCACTATGGAGCTCATGAGAGTTCGTTCTAATCTTGGCTATATTAATTTTCTTCTTTGAGCTAGTTAAAACAGACAGATACTTTTGATTTTCTAGGGTGGGGTTGATGACTTCCTTATAATATATTAATTTTCTTTTAACTCCTAAATCTTTCTCGCACCACATTTTTCTTTGAACTTAAAAGTAACAATATTTTTAATGCTGCCCACGGGGCTTTGGATTGATGGTGAATGGGTGCGCTGTTAAGTCACTCCTTGCGATAGGTCACTCGTTCAATTCCCCGTGGGTACTTAGTTTAGTCTTAACCTAGAAAAAAAAAAACAATATTTTTAATGTTATTAATGTTTTGCAATGCAACATTCTAGTCGATCTCCCAATGGTTTAACTAGGCCCTGGTGTCTTTATACCAACCTCGTTTGAGCCTTAGGTGGTTTTGGCTGAATTTAAATCTAGCTTAGGAAGTCTATGGTCACCTATGTTATTGAGTTTGTGCTTGTAGAACATAAGCCTAGTCATAACTAGGCTCTCGATAGGGGAAAGACCCACTTTTATAAGGAGAATAGGATAGGGTGTGTTGCTTTTAATTTTGAGGTTATACATTATAAAACACTTCTGAATTTGCTCAATCTTTCTCTAGGATTTTCTAGAGATGCTACAACCACAAACCTCACATCCATATAAGATAACTGGAGTGACTAAAGTTTCAAAAAAGAATTTCTTTCTTGAGGTTTACATTTTATATTATTATTTTAAAATATTAAAATTTCAATAAAAAAAATCAATTTTTAATTAATAAGATATCTGAAAATAATTATTAATTTACCAAGGGATTCTTTTAGAAAATATTTATATAATTCGTGATGCTATTTAGATATCCTTTATGACTGATTGATTGATTCCGTGTACTTTCCTGAATGTAATTCATTTATTGTAGTTCTACGTAACCAGGTAATCCAATGGGTGCTTAATTCAAAACGTTTCTCATTCTTCCATGTTTTTTATATTTTCACTGTTTCTTCTCTTTTTAGTTTCATTAATCGTGGCAAAGTTTCTACTTTAGTAAGTAGTTTAACAAATTATAGGCTATTTATAACAGGAAATTGATGGTTCAGATGTCCGAATAGGTGATTATTTCGATGTAATTGCGGGAAATAGTACGGGAGGACTGGTCACTGCAATGTTAACTGCTCCAAATAGGCAGAATCGTCCACTGTTTGCTGCCAAGGACATTATGAAAATTTTTGTGGAGAACTGCGCTTCTATTTTTCCCACGTTAGTGCAAAACAGTTTTATTTTCCTGTGTTACATAGGTGAATATTTATTTGAATAGATAGCTGGATCAGTTGAAGTTCAATGATTGACAGAGGTTTCTTGGCGGATGCACGGCTCGTAAAGGGATCAAATATACTGGGGTTTACTGCACAATTGTTGGTAATTTTTTTGATAAAATTCCAAAAACAAATTAATTGAAATCTCTGTTTATTTGTAGGATCTTAACACAGAGAAGTTTTAAATGATTTCTGATAACAGAGTATTACATACACCCACAAAAGCTTTTTATTCATTAAAATAAAATTCCTCATACAAAATTCATCCTCTTTCTCTTAGAGGGATTCACCAAAAAAAATTTCAACAACAAAAAGCATTACTCTGTCTCCTCCTGAGATTTTGCACTGCTATGTGTAAAAATCTCTTTTACATTCACTGATATAAAAAAAATTTCTTACATACAACTTGATTAGCACTGCATTTCAATGCATTTCAATCTCCCAACAAGACAAAAAATCTCTTTTACATTCACTGATATAAAAAAAATTTCTTACATACAACTTGATTAGCACTGCATTTCAATCTCCCAACAAAAAAAAATTTACATAACTCTTTTTCGCTGCTGTGTGAAAAAATACAATTTACTTTTACTTCTGTAAAAGTCTTCTGGCTTCATTTACTCTGCTCAGGTTGGTGCGTTCTTCACTTGCTTCACATTACATTTCATTGCTATGCATTTCAATGCATGAGCTTCACCAAAAAAAATTACCACGATACTCCTCCTTCTCTGTTTCGCACTGCTGTGCATTTCTCATTACAATGCAAAGTCAACTCAAAACAAAAAAACATAAAAAAATAACAATACGTTTTTACGTGCCCATACTTCCGTGTAAAAAAAAACATTAAAATTTAAAGTTCTACCAACAATTTACAAACCAACGTAAATACTATTAATTACTCTACTGCAGTAAACAACGGTAAAAATAAAATTCACGCAAACTCCATGTTCAGCACTGTATGCAAATTTAGGTTAATCGGACGGACATCCACCATCCTTTCAATTGAACGATTCGGAACAATATTGGACGCCCCTTATTTCCTGAACATTATGTCCCGATGAAAAATCTGTTTTGAAAACGTACAGAGGACACGCGTAGAAAAATGATTGCATCGGGTGCGTTTGGAGGAAAACCACTTTTCGTGAAAAGCGGTCCGATATGGGCAGGCGGTTTTGTGAATTAAGTGCAGCACGACAAGTTGAAATTATTATTTCAACACTCCCCCTTAATTTCAACTACTGGGTTATCAGTCATACCCAAACACTTCCTCAAAAATTCGAAGCTTTTCTGGTCCAATGGCTTTGTCCGAATGCCTGCAACCTGATCCTGAGTCCTGCAATGTACTAAGACAATTTCTCCATTGCTTACCAATTCTCTGATGTAATGAAACATTGTGTCAATGTGTTTCGTTCTCTTATGAAACATCAAATTCTTGAATAATGCAATAGCTGAGCTATTGTCACAAAAAATCATCGTTCCTTTTGTGTATTCTTGGCCTAAGCTCCTTAACATTCTTCTCATCCAAACTGCTTGACATGTTGCTGCTGTAGCTGCCACATATTCTGCCTCTGCTGTAGACAATGCTACAATAGGTTGTTTCTTAGAAGCCCATGAAATGGCTCCTGAACCCATGTGAAAGACATAACCGGATGTGCTTTTCCGATCATCTACACTTCCAGCCCAATCACTATCAGTGTATCCAACTAAATCTGAACATTCTGAAGTAGTATATAGAATCTCAAATCTTTTAGTACCTTTAACATACCTCAGAATTCTTTTTGCTGTTTGCCAATGTGCTTCTTTTAGCCTCACCATGAATCTGGAAATTAAACTAACAGCAAACATTATATCTGGCCTAGTTGAAGTCAAATACATTAGGCTGCCAACTATGCTCTTGCACAAACTTGGATCAAAATCCTTGCTGTTGTCCTCTTTGTTGAGCTTTAATCCCATCACTGTGGGAGTGATTGCTGCCTTGCTGTCCTGCATATTAAATCTCTCCAACATTTCATTTACATATTTTTCTTGTGAGATAAAAATTCCTTTTTCATTTTGATCCCCTTCTATTCCTAAGAAGTATCTCAGTAAACCCATGTCAGTCATCTCAAATTCTTCTTTCATGACTGATTTGAAATTTTCAATGAGGTAGTTATCATTACCTATAAAAATAACATCATCAACATATAACACAACAATTAAAATTTTACCATCATTTTCTTTGATGTAGACTGTGGGTTCTCCCTCACACTTCTTAAATCCATTTTCCAGTAGATAGGAATCTATCCTACTGTACCATGCTCTTGGCGCTTGCTTCAGCCCATAAAGAGCTTTCTTCAATCTGCACACTTTGTGCTCTTGACCTTTCTTTTCGTAGCCTAGAGGTTGTTTAATGTAAACCTCTTCCACTAACACTCCATTTAGGAATGCTGACTTCACGTCCATTTGGTAAACTTTCCATTTGTTTTGTGTTGCTATGGACAGCACTGCTCTCACTGTTTCCATTCTTGCAACTGGTGTGAAAGTTTCATCATAGTCTCTCCCATACTGCTGCTTGTATCCTTTGACAACCAGCCTTGCCTTGGGTCTTTCTATCTTGCCTTCAACATTACTTTTGGTCTTGTAGATCCATTTAACTCCAATGACTTCTTTTCCTTTTGGTAGCTCAACCAAATCCCATGTCTTGTTTCTTTCTATGGCATTCATCTCCTCATCCATAGCTTCTATCCATTTCCTATCTTTAATAGCATCTTCGAAATGAATAGGGTCATCAACATGACAATATAAGGCAAACAGAGAATTCATACCTTCATCATAAATGTCACTTAGATTTCTGAATTTCTTACCTCTTTCATTTGGTGTACAAGTGCTTGAAGACGCACTTGAATTTCCTCCTTGTGGTGTGCTTGGAGAAGCACTCTCATTTCTCCTCAAGGGTGTCTCTTGCTGTCCTTGTGTTGGCGTTGTTTGGGGATGTATTTCAGCCATCTCCTCATCATCTTCATCATGAGACAAACAGTTTTTGACATTCATTGTTTTCTCTATGCTTCCATCCCAAGCTTCCTCCTCAATAAACTGAACATCTCTGCTCACAAAAAACTTCTTGGCGGATGGGATATACAACCTGTAAGCTTTGAATTCCTCACTGTAACCAATGAAAATACATTTCTCCCCTTTTCTGTCCAACTTCCTCCTTAGCTGATATGGAATGTGTGCATAAGCCACACATCCAGAAACTTTCATGTGGGTGATTCCTTGCTTTCTCCCACTCTATGCTTCTTTCGACACTCTGTTCATGACTACTTTTGTTGGGCATCTATTCAAAATATATACTGCACAGTGTATAGCTTCAGCCCAATAATCATTTGGCAAATGCTTTGCTGTCAACATGCTTCTCGCCATATCCATAATTGTCCTGTTCTTCCTTTTAGCAACTCCATTTTTCTACGGGGTGTACCTCGCTGTAAATTGCTTGTGAATTCCATTTTCTCTACAAAACAGTAGGAATTCCTTGAAGATATACTCACCTCCTCTATCAATTCTCAAAACTTTGATGCGCAGCCCACTTTGATTTTCCACAAGTGCTTTGAAATTTCGAAATTTTTCAAACACTTCACTTTTTTTCTTTAAAAAATAAGCCCAAGTCTTTCTCGTGAAATCATCAATGAATGTTAGAAAATATTGGCTGCCTGCTAATGATGGAGTTTGCATCAGTCCACATAAGTCTGAGTGGACAATCTCTAAGGGTGCCTTTGCCCTTATGCTTTTCCCTGATGGAAAACTTTCTCTGTGTTGTTTCCCTAGATACAACCTTCACAAAGGTTGTCTGATTTCTCTATCAATGGTAATCCTCTTACCATTCCTTTTCTACTCAACAAGTTAAGACCTCCAAAGTTGAGATGTCCAAATCTCAAGTGCCACAAACAATTTTCATCCTTTGGTTGGCTTTGGAAAGCCTCTTGTGTCACTGCTACTATTACTTCTTTGTTTTTCAAATCTGCCTTTATCCTGAGAGGGAACATCCTATTCCTTGTCATCTTCACTTCAGCAATGCATCATTTGCTGGGTGCTCTATCCATGATGGTGCATACATCATTCACAAAGAAAACATTGTAACCCTTTTGAATAAGTTTTCCAATACTTAAGAGGTTACATCTCATTCCAGGAACATAATAGACATCTGCTATGGTTTTCTTTTCACCTTTCTTTGTAAATATTTTTACTTCTCCTTTTCCCATAATAGAAATTTTACCATCAGTCCCAAGTGTGACTTGTGACTTCACACTCTGATCTAAATTGAAAAACAAGGCTATGTTTCCTGTCATATGGTTACTACAACCGGAATCTAGAAACCATATATTATCACTGTTTGTTTCGGCGATATTACAAGCTAAAAGCACATTATCCTGGCTGATATTTTCTCTAGTGATATTTGCACTAGATCTATTACTCATATCATGCTGCTTCCTCCTACATTCATTTGCATAATGCCTATATTTTTTACAATAATAAGATTGGATATTGGCTTTTTCATACCTTTGTCCTTGAGCACGATGTTGCCTACTTTATTGGCTGCTACCTTGACCTTGGTTCTGATTTGGATTGCTTCCTTTTCCTTGAGCATTTGCTGGACTGTTCCTTCCACCTCTGTTTTGGCTTCTGCCTCTTCCTCTCTTGCTTCCTCTGCCTTGACCTATTCCTCTTCCAAAGGACATCTGGGTCTTGAAGGCTTGCCCTAGAGATGATTTTTCATTTCTACTCAACCTCTGCTCATGTGTTATCAGTGATGCGTGAAGTTCATCAACTAAAAAGTTTGAGAGATCATTTGTCTCTTCTATGGTGGTGACAATCACATCAAACTTTGAGGGTAGGACCCTCAATATTTTCTCCACAATTCTCCTTTCTTCAAGAACTTCTCCATGAGTCCTTATTTGTGTGACCAGACCAATCACATGTGTGAAGAATGAGTCAATATTGTCTGAATCCTTTATGCACAGATTCTCAAAATCTCTTCTCAGCAACTATAATTTTGCTGTCTTCACTTTCTCCATGCCTTGATACGTTGTCTTGAGAGTTTTCCATGCTTCTTTGGATGTCTTAGCTGCTGCTATCCTTGGAAACACACTCTGGTCCATTACTTGATACAAAAATACAAGGGCTTTTGAATCCTTCTTCCTATTGCTCTTCAACAGATCCTTCTCTGCCTGAGTTAATCTATTAAACTCATTTTCATTAGCTGGTTCTTCAAAACCATCCTCAACTAACTCCCATAAATTTTGTGAAGCAAATAGGGCTCTCATGGTTATTGCCCAATAGTCATAGTTTTTCCCATTAAACTGTGGGAGCTAAGTATTAAAAATACCCATACTAGTGCTGGTGCTGGCCATTCCTTGCATTCTCAGCTATGCTTCAAATATTTGACTGTGTATTTAAAAAACTCTGACTGTCTTTAACAGCTACACAAAAAAAAACTTTGAGAAATACCTTGGATTCTTTTGCCTGAGACTTCCTCTGCTGGGGAAGCTGCTGCAGCAAAAAAAAACTCCTTCCTTCAGCTTCTTTGACACCTTCAAAGAGCCTGGACAAGCTCTGATACCACTGTTGGGAATTTTTATGGTAAAATTCCAAAAATAAATTAACTGAACACAGAGACAATGCTCTGTTTATCTCCAAGATCTTAACACTGGGAAGCTTTAAATGATTTCTGAGAACAGAGTATTACATACACCCACAAAAGCTTTTTATTCATTAAAATAAAATTCCCGATACAAAATTCATCCTCTTTCTCTTAGAGGGATTCACCAAAAAAAATTCAACAACAAAAAACATTACTCTGTCTCCTCTTGAGATTTTACACTGCTGTGTAAAAATCTCTTTTACATTCACTGCTGTAAAAAAAAATTTCTTACATACAACTTGATTACATTCGCACTGCATTTCAACGCATTTCAATCTCCCAACAAAACAAAATTTACATAACTCTTTTTCACTGCTGTGTGAAAAAATACAATTTACTTTTACTGCTGTAAAAGTCTTCTGGTTTCATTTATTCTGCTCAGGCTGCTTCTTCTCTGTTTCGTACTGCTGTGCATTTCTCATTACAATTCAAAGTCAACTTAAAACAAGAAAACATAAAAAAATAACAATATGTTTTTACGTGCCCATACTTCCGTGTAAAAAAAACATTAAATTTAAAGTTCTACCAACAATTTACGAACCAACGTAAATACTATTAATTACTCTACTACAGTAAACGGCGGTCAAACAAAAAAAAATTCACGCAAAATCCATGTTCAGGCTTGTATGCAACTTTAGGTTAATCGGACGGACATCCACCATCCTTTCAATCGAACGGTTCAGAACAATATCGGATGCCCCTTATTTGCTAAACATTATGTCCTGATGAAAAAGCTGTTTTGAAAACGTACAGAGGACACGCGTAGAAAAATGATTGCATCGAGTGCGTTTGGAGGAAAACCAATTTTCGTGAAAAGCGATCTAATATGGTCAGACGGTTTTGCGAATTAAGTGCAGCACGGCAAGTTGAAATTAATATTTCAACAAAAACGTCATCAAAGAGAATCTGGTAGATATACGATTACACCTGACGTTAACCAACGTTGCTATTCCAACCTATGACATCAAATCACAGGAACCTGCAATATTCTCAACTTTTGCGGTAATCTTTTTCTGACATAAATAACGTAAACTGGGCACTATAAATAAAATAAATGATCTCTAGTGTGGTCAGTTAAAGAAATATAATCTACTAAATCTCTTTACAGGCCAAACAAGATCAATTGAAAGATGCATTTTTATCTGATGTCTGCGTTGGAAGTTCGGCAACTCCGATATATCTTCCTGCTCACCATTTCGAAACATGTGATTCTTTGGGCAATATCAGAAGCTACAACCTCATAGATGGGGGAGTTGTGGCAAACAATCCGGTAGGGCTTACACAGATTTTGTTCATTTTACATTAAAATTATAAGTTCCCCTATACAGTGATGTGTGGGATGGCTGGGTGTTGGGTGAAATCCAGGAAGTCAAAATCACATTGAGTATATTATTTTGTTATAGTGTTTTGATTCAAGAAATAGACTTGTGTATGTGCAACTCAAGAAATAAACTTGTGTATGAACTATTTATATTATTTTTTACCTTACCTCTTCTACCTTTCCAACCCACTAGTATCTTAAAAAATAAATAACACTTTAAAGAAAATTTTATCTTTATCTAAATTCATCAAGCTTTTCAAAACTCAACAATCTTCAAAACCCTATTACATCTCACAATTACAGAGATGAATTCAGCAACTTCATGTCTCAACACTCTTAAAACCCTATTACAACTGATTATGCAATCTTACATTGATATACAATCTCACAATTAGATAGATGAATTCAGCGCTCTCAAATCTCAACACTCTTCGAAACCCGATTACATCTCATTAAGAAATCTTACATCAAGATACAATTTCAATAACCAATTTTTTTTTAATGTTTATTGATGATGATGATGATGATGGTTAACGTCCACTGAGACCAAATTGGTCTATCGGACCTACAATTTTCTTAGTTTTTACTTGTCTGGCTCCTCGTCTTTCTTGGCGAGATTGGTGTTGTAGCTTTCTTTCTTTTCTCTACGGTCTTCCAACTTCCTTTGTCTTGCATCTCCTTCATCTCTTCTGGTTCTTGGGAAATTGGTGTCTTAACTTCGCGATCTATGGTCGGAGAAGTTTGGTTTAGGAGATCTGCTTTGCTGTTAAATGAAGATTTATTTTCTGCGGTATTCAAATCCTCATAAATATTGATTTGTTGGGGCGGGCTTTCTCCTTGCTTGCTTTGAGAGTTGTTTCCTTCTTCCTTGATTTCTTGTGACTGAGAGTTTTCTCTAGAATATTCTTCTTTGATGACACTGTAGTGTTCTTTTTGTGCTCCTTCCCACCATGTCGATCTGTGGTGGTTTTTTCTAGCAAATTTTTTCTCAGAGGCTTTTGGGCAATTTTTAGCTAGATGCCCCGTCTCAAAGCACGATCGACATCTGAAGAGGACACTTCATAATCAAGCTTCTGGTTCCACACATAGTCTTTACTTGTTAGGTTTATTTCAGCTGGGAATCCGGCGCTGAAATCCATTTCCACACAGATGCGTGCATAGGTGGTTCTGGCATATTCCTCTGTTTCTGGGCACCTGCAGTAAAATTTCCCAATTGCATTTCCGATGGCTTTTAGCGAGGAGAGATTCCAGAGATGCAAGGGTAGGCTTGGCAATCTCACCCAAACTGGTGCTGAGGTTATCACTGCTGTAGAGGGATCGAATGATGGGTTCCATGGCTTCATGAATAGGCCTGATTTTTCCCAAAACCAAGGGCCGGAATCTAGAATACATTGTCTGCTTTCAGGATTTTCAAAATCTACTATAAAGAAACCTCTAGCACATGGGTAGATATTAATTTCATCAGAAATGATAGGCTTCCATACCTCCGAGATCCAATTGTGGAGTGCTATCAGCCGCGACCAAAAACCATTGAACCGGCAAATTAGGGCACTTTCGGAGAACTTCAAAGCTTCATCGAGTGAGTCCTGGACCACTTGGATAGTGGGAGCTGGGGCTTCACTCACGATATGGGCAGGAGATTGCCCTCCAGAGGCGGATGAGCCACCAGTTATTTTTGCGAAGCTCGGAGCCATATTTTACGCAGATCTGCACCAGATCGAAAGCCAAACCGCAGATCTGAAGAGATACGAACGTCCCACTCAACCGCAGAGCAGATCTGAAGAGGCTATAACGTAGTTACTAAAAGTTACTAAAAGTTATAACGTAGCCGCAGCTCGAACCGCAGCTATAACGTAGATCTGAAGAGCCGCAGCTCGAACGTAGTTATAACGTAGATCTGAAGAGCTATAACGTAGATCTGAAGAGCCGCAGAGTTATAACGTAGATACTAGGGCACTTTCGGAGAACCGCAGAGTTCCACCCAAACGAGAACCGTAGAACCGCAGAAGAGAATGATCACCGAAGAGAATGATCACCGTAGAACCGCAGAGAATGATCACCGCAGATCAGATTTACACCCACGACGAGAACCGTAGAACCGCAGAACCGTAAAATGGAGAACCGCAGAACCGATATACAGAAGAACCGTAGAACCGCAGAACTGATGAACCGAGAACCGCAAAACCGAGAACCGCAGAACCGAGAACCCGATTATATTGGATGTAGGTACAAATATCATTGTTTGGTGGCTTCTTTTCTCTTAGTGTTTGTCCATGCCTGTGGAATTATTGTTGGCCTTCAGAAATCATGTCGGGTTTTGCAAAGTGATTAACTCTAAGCAGGATTCGACCTCTGTGGGGAATTTTCTGTTTAATTCCAAAACAAAAATAACTTAAACAGAACAGAGAAAAATGCTATGTTTTAACACAGCGGAAACTAAAATTGTTTTCTGGGAAGAACAGAGTGTTTCACATGCACAAAAAAACTTTGTATTCATTAATAAAACTGTGGTTACAACATTCTTCCTCTAACAGAGGGATTACAACCAGAGACTGCTTCTGATGCAGTTATAAAAAACTTTCACTGTCTCTCAAAAAAAAATACTCTGTCTCAGCTTGAAAAATTAACACTGCTGTGTGTGTAATTTTTCTTTTTCATTCACGTTGTTGTTGCATTACAAAACAAAACTATGATGTATATATTTACACTGCTGTGTAAAAATTCTTCACCTATGCACCGCTGCGTGCTTCCCTTACATTACATATGCAAAAAAATGAACAACTAAAACCAAATGACATTACTTATTTCTTGTGCCATACTCCCGTGAGTAAAAAACATTAAAATTAAAAACTTTACCTATGTTCTACCAACCATCGTAAATTTCATTAATTACATTACTGAGGAAAAACTGGCGGTCAAAATGAAACTTTTACTTCATGTCAAGTCCATATGGTGCAGGCCTGTACGCAACCATTGATCTAATCCGACGGCTGACAGACAATATCGCACGGCTCTACTTACCGACCTTTATGCTCCGGGGAAAAAGCTGTTTTGGAAATCTGTTGTGGACACGCGTCAGATGGTGAATGTGATCGCTGTCGTTTGAGAAAAACCACCGCTCGGTGAAAGGCGGTGTGGGGAACTCATGGCAGTTTTCTGAAATGATAACGCGGTAGGGGAAATTAACATTTCAACACTCCCCTTTAATTTCAACTGCTGGGCAATCAGTCATACCCAGACATTTCCTCAAAAATTCAAAGCTTTTCTGCCCCAATGGTTTGGTCAAAATGTCTGCAACCTGATCCTGAGTTCTGCAGTGTTTTAAAACAATTTCTCCATTATTTACCAATTCCCTGATGTAATGAAACTTTGTGTCAATGTGTTTCGTTCTCTTATGAAACACAGCATTCTTGGATAATGCAATAGCTGAGCTATTGTCACAAAAAATCACAGTTCATTTTGTTTGCTCTTGGCATAAACTCTTTAACATCCTTCTCATCCAAATTGCTTGACATGTTGCTGCTGTAGCTGCCACATATTCTGCCTCTACTGTAGACAATGTTACAATAGGCTGTTTTTTAGAAGCCTGTGAAATAGCTCTTGAACCCATGTGAAAAACATAACTGAATGTACTTTTCCGATCATCTACACTTCCAACCCAATCACTATCAGTGTATCTAATTAAATCTGAACATTCTGAAGTAGTATATAAAATGCCAAACCTTTTAGTACCTTTAACATACCTCAAAATCCTTTTTGCTGCCTTTCAATGTGCTTCTTTTGGCCTCTCCATAAATCTGGAAATTAAACTAACAGCATACATTATATCCGACCTAGTTGCAGTCAAATACATGAGGCTGCCAACTATGTTCTTGTATAAACTAGGATCAAAATCCTTGTTGTTGTCCTCTTTGCTAAGTTTTAATCCCATCACTGTGGGAGTGATTACTGCTTGCTCTCCTGCATATTAAATATTTCCAACACTTCATTAACATATTTCGCCTGTGAGATAAAAATTCCATTTTCATTTTGTTCTACTTCTATTCCTAAGAAGTATCTCAGCAAACCCATGTCATTCATTTCAAATTCTTCTTTCATGACTGTTTTGAAATTTTCAATAAGATAATCATCATTACCTGTGAAAATAACATCATCAACATATAACACAATAATTAGTAATTTACCATCCTTTTCTTTGATGTAGAGGGTGGGTTCTCCCTCACACTTTTCAAATCCACTTTCCAGTAGATAAGAATCTATCCTACTGTACCACACTCTTGGTGCTTGCTTCAGCCCATAAAGAGCTTTCTTCAATATGCACACTTTGTGCTCTTGGCCTTTCTTTTCATAGCCTAGAGGTTGTTCAATGTAAACCTCTTCCATTAACACTCCATTTAGGAATGCTGACTTCACGTCCATTTGGTAAACATTCTACTTGTTTTGTGCTGCTATGTACAGCACTCCTCTCACGGTTTCCATTCTAGTAACCGGTGTAAAAGTTTCCTCATAGTCTCTCTCATACTGCTGCGTATATCCTTTGAAAACCAATCTTGCCTTGTGTCTTTCTATTTTTCCTTCAACATTACTCTTGGTCTTGTAGACCCATTTAACTCCAATGACTTCCTTTCATTTTGGTAGTTCAACTAAATCCCATGTCGTGTTTCTTTCTATGGCATTGATCTCCTCATTCATAGCTTCTATCCATTTTCTATCCTTAATTGCTTCTTCGAAATGAATAGGGTCATCAACATGACAATATAGAACAAACAAAGAATTCATACCTTCATTTGTTGCCTCTTGTTTATAAATGTCACTTAAATTTCTCACTTACCTCTTTCATTTGGCGTATAAGTACTTGAAGAAGAACTTGAATTTCCTCCTTGTGGTGTGCTTGGAGAAGAACTTTAATTTCTCCTCAAGGGTGTCTATTGCTGTCCTTGTGTTGGTGCTACTGTTTGGGGATGTATTTCAGCCATCTCCTCATCATTTTCATCATGAGACAAAGAGTTTTTAACATTCACTGTCTTCTTTATGCTTCCATCCCAAGCTTCCTCTTCAATGAACTGAACATCTCTACTCACAATTAGCTTCTTGGTGGATGGGTTATACAACCTGTAAGCTTTGGATTCCTCACTGTATCCAATGAAAATACATTTCTCCCCTTTGTTGTCCAACTTATTCCTTAGTTGATCTGGAATGTGTGCATAGGCCATACATCTAAAAACTTTCATGTGGGTGACTCCTTGCTTTGTTCCACTCCATGCTTCTTTCGGCACTCTGTTCATGACTGCTTTTGTAGGGCATCTATTCAAAATGTATGCTGCACAGTGTACAGCTTTAGCCCAATAATTATTTGGAAAATGCTTTGCCTTTAATATGCTCTTCTCCATATCCATGATTGTCCTATTCTTCCTTTCGGCAACTCCATTTTTCTGCAGAGTGTACCTAGTGGTAAACTGCTTATGAATTCCATTTTCTCTACAAAAACGTAGAAATTATTTGGAGATATACTCACCTCCTCTATCAGTTCTTAAAACTTTGATATGCAGCCTGCTTTGGTTTTCTATAAGTGCTTTGAAATTGAAAAATCTTTCAAACAATTCTTGAGGAAGTAAACCCAAGTTTTTCTAGTAAAATCATCAATAAATGTTAGTATATAGTGGCTTCCTGCAAGTGATGGAGTTTGCATCGGTTCACATAAATCTGAGTGGACAATCTCTAAGGGTTCTTTTGCCCTTACACTTTTCCCATATGGAAAACTTTCTCTGTGTTGTTTCCCCAAGATACAACCTTCACAAAGGCTGTCTGGTTTCTCTATCAATGGTAATCCTCTTACCATTCATTTTCTATTCAACAAGTTAAGACCTCCAAAGTTGAGATGTCCAAATCTCAAGTGCCACAACCAATTTTCATCATTTGGTTCGCTTTGGAAAGCCTCTTGTGTCACTGCTGCTATTTCTTCTCCGTTTTTTAAATCTGCTTTCATTCTGAGAGGGAACATCCTGTTCCTTGTCATCTTCACTTCAGCAATACACTGTTTGCTGGGTATTTTATCCATGATGATGCATACATCATTCACAAAGAAAACATTGTACGCCTTTTGAGTAAGCTGTCCAATACTTAAGAGGTTACATTTCATTCTGGGAACATAATAAACATCTGCTATGATTTTCTTTTCACCTTTCTTTGTTAAGACATTTACTTTTCCTTTTCCATAACAGAAACTTTACTATCAGTCCCTAGTGTGACTTGTGACTTCACACTCTGATCTAACATAGAAAACATGGCTATGTTTCCTGTCATATGGTCACTGCAACCGGAGTCTAGAAACCATACTTCTTCACTCTTTTCTTCAACCATATTACAGGCTAAAAACAAATTATCTCGGCTGATATTTTCTCTAGTGAAATTTGCGCTAGTTCTATTACTCATATCATGCTGCTTCTTCCTACATTCATTTGCATAATGCCCATATTTTTTACAGTAGTGACATTGGACATTGGATTTATCATACCTATGTCCTTGAGCATGAAGTTGTCCACTTTGTTGGCTGCTGCCTTCGCCTTAGTTTTGATTTGGATTGCTGCCTCTTCCTTTCTTGTTTCCTCTGCCTTGACCTCTTCTTCTTCCAAAGAATATCTGGGTCTTAAAGGCATTCTCTAGATATGAGTTTTCATTCCTACTTAATCTCTGCTCATGTGTTATCAATGATGCATGTAGTTCATCAACTGAAAATTTTGTGAGATCTTTTATCTCTTCTATGGTGGTGACAATCACATCGAACCTTGAGGGTAGGATCCTCAATAATTTCTCCACAATCCTCCTTTTTTCAAGAATCTCTCCATGAGACCTTATCTGTGTGACCAGACCAATCACATGTGTGAAGAATGAATCAATATTATCTGACTCTTTCATGCAAAGATTATCAAAATCTCTCCTTAGCAACTGTAGTTTTGTTGTCTTCACTTTCTCCATGCCTTGATAGGCTATCTTGAGAGTTTCCCATGCTTCTTTGGATCTCTTAGCTACTGCTATCATTGGAAACACACTCTTATTCACTTCTTGATGCAAAAGGTAGAGGGCTTTAGAATCCTTCTCCTTATTGCTTTTCAACAGATCTTTCTCTGCCTATGTTAAACTATTAAACTCATTTTTATCTGCTGGTTCTTCAAAACCATCTTCAACAAATTCCCATAGGTCTTGGGAAGCAAGCAGAGCTTTCATAGTTATTGCCCAATAGTCATAGTTTTTTCCATTAAATTGTCGGAGCTGAGTATTACATATACCCATACTAGTGCTGGCTCCAACCATTCTTGCATTCTTAACTATGCTTCAAAATATTTGATTGTGTATTAAAATAGCTGACTGCTCTCAACAGTAACACAAAAACTGACTTGACAAATACCTTAGATTTTTTTGACTAAGTTTTCACTCTGCTGGAGAAGCTGCTGCAAAAAGAAATCCTTCCTTCAGTTTCTTTGACACCTTCAAAGAGCCTAGACAAGCTCTAATATCATGTTGGGAATTTTCTGTTTAATTCCAAAACAAAAATAACTTGAACAAAACAGAGAAACACTTTGTTTTAACACAGCGGAAACTAAAATTGTTTTCTGGGAAGAACAGAGTGTTTCACATGCACAAAAAAAACTTTGTATTCATTAATAAAACTGTGCTTACAACATTCTTCCTCTAACAAAGGGATTAAAACCGGAGACTGCTTTTGATGCAGTTCCAAAAAACTTTGACTGTTTCTAAAAAAAATACTTTGTTTCAGCTTGAAAAATTAACATTGCTATGTGTGTAATTTTTCTTTTTCATGCTGTATATATTTATACTGTTGTGTAAAAATTCTTCACCTGTGCGCTACTGCGTGCTTCCCTTATGTTACGTATGCAAAAAAATGAACAATTAAAAACAAATGACATTACCTATTTCTTGTGCCATACTCATATGCAAAAAAATGAACAACTAAAAACAAATGACATTACCTATTTCTTGTGCCATACTCTGGTGAGTAAAAAACATTAAAATTAAAAACTTTACCTACATTCTACCAACCATCATAAATTTTATTAATTACATTACTGAGGAAAAACTAGCGGTCAAAATGAAACTTTTACTTCACTTCAAGTCCATATGGTACAACACTGTACACAACCGTTGATCTAATCCAGACGTCCATATGGTGCAGCAGTGTACACAACTGTTGATCTAATCCGACCGGTGACAGAGAATATCGCACGGCTCTACTCACCGACCTTTATGCTCTGGGGAAAAAGCGGTTTTGGAAATCTGCTACGCGTCAGATGGTGAATGTGATCACTGCCGTTTGAGAAAAACCACCACTCGTTGAAAGGCGGTGCGGGGAACTCATGGTGGTTTTATGAAATGATAACCCTGTAGGGGAAATTAACATTTCAACATAAACTAGGGTTTTAAGTCAGTTTAAATTTTCTGATTGAAAACATTTCAATAGATTACCTCCGAAAAACGATTATGTGCTTGCTCCGGGCGCGTATTTTCTTCACGCTTCTCTCTGCAAATAAGCACTCTAGGGCACGAATTTTATTAGTTGGTGGGTTGGTTTCTTTTCTTCAGCGTTTGTCCTTTTCTATGGAATTATTTTTGTAGTTTTCTATAACGCGAATTTTTGAAACCTTTTCCGGTGGGTTTTTCCCGTCGAAATCCTGCAGGAATTTAGTGGAATCTTAAGTTTGATAGTTATTTTCTGCACAATGAAAGCGTCCCAGGGGTTTTCGAGGGTGCTGAATACAAATATGCAGTTGAAAAACCATTTTAACTGCAACAAATCAAGATTTAACCTCAATTTCTTCCACCGGATTCCGTCACCGGAATCTCCAAAAAGTCACATTATAGACAACTCCATTATTTTTTGGCTGCATAAAATGAGGTCGGGTTCTGTATGCAGAAATTCGAATCTTCTCCCTTAAAAACATTGCTCGGGCTTTGTTTCCTAAAAATCAACTACTCGGGCTCTTGAATAAATTCCCAATCTCTTCTATTTTATTTCTCCCCATTTGTGTGTCAGTTTGGAGGGAGGTAATGTGGTGAAAATATGATTAAAGTGAGGTTGTTAATGTTCTCGCAAGTTTAAACTTAACTGTGATAATTTAGAAAGAAAACCAGAATTGAATGCATCTTCACGGTTCAATCTAAAAATCTTTCTCAAGTTCAAAATATTCAAAGTTTATAATATTCAAAGTTTACAATGCATAATTTAACTATGACATACTTAAATTTATCTAGCCTCGAGAGATAGTACAATGCATAATTTAACTATGACTTACTTAAATTTATCTAGCCTCGAGAGATAGTTCAGTTAGTTAAGTTTTTATGGCTAAGTACTTTATTTATCCCAAGGTTATCGAGTCAATTTCTTTTTTTGGGAGCCCTGAGGACTTAGGCCTCTTTAGACCATGGATTTGGTGGATGTAGAGCCAATCTGTCCTTGAACCACCTTAAAAAAAAAGACCTGTGAATATAAAGGCCACTCGGTGTCTTTGAAATACCTGGCCACTCGGTGTCCTTGAAATACCTTAAAAAAAACGATGGAAGTAGGGTTCAGTCACTGTCTTTGAATCACCTTAAAAAAAGCCAGGGAAATAGGGGCCTCTCAGTATCCTTAAACCAGTTTAAATAAAATACTTATCTAAATTTTGCTAAAAAGTCACCCTCAATTTTGGATTACTGGTTCAAAATATTAACTTATCTAAATTTTCTTAAAAGTTACCCTCAATTTTAGATTACTGGGTCAAATATTAGGGAAAGAGTTGAAAGGAGAAACTACAATGAAAATGGAAATAAAAACAGACATACTGAGGAATCAAATCATTAAACATTAAAACTTTTCCATCTAACATAATAACACTAACCAAATCCCAGACAAGGCTCAACCTGATTCACCAAACTACACTCTACCAACATTACCCTGGACGAGATCACTAGATATTTTCCGTTCAAGAAAATCCTAATTTTCAATTGAGTCTCTTATTATAGTTGTTCGCACTTTTTACCTCCAAATCCCAGCCTAGGCTGAACCAAATTCCCCAAAATACACTCTACCCACATTACCTACATAACGCTGGATCAGATCACTAAATGTTCTGATCAGTTCAACAAAATCCTTGTTATCAGTTCAGTCAATTCTAACAGTGATTTGCATTTTATTCCTCCTTTATACTTTTTCCTTTATGGGCAGACTTAAAATCGTTTCGGCCGACAAACATCCCTTGGGTTTACCTTTATCACATTATTTTGACATGGCCTTCTGTTAGGTTGATGCGACTCTTGTTTGAGACGTTATGTAATTTAGTGCTTTCTGAAATGATCTTGCAGACGCTACTTGCCCTAAATCAGGTGACTAAAGAAGCGCTCTTATGCAATCCAGATTTCTTATTGCCACCGTCCAAAACTCAGGTGAATTATAAACAGATATACATATGTTTATAAGTTGGATTCTTGCAGTTATGATAGGTTTCTAAAGATTCACTAAAACGCACTGGCCTTTGTGAAAGAACTAATGATACTGCACGTTTTAAACAGGACACTAGCAAGTTTCTGGTGCTTTCTCTTGGAACTGGACAGAAACCAGGAAGTTATAACGCCACTGATGTTGCAAAATGGGACTTATTTGAATGGTTATCCAAGGACGGTCAGGTGCCCATAATTGACATGTTTTCGCAATCCAGTGCAGATATGGTTGACATTCATGCAGCTCTAGTGTTCCAAGCTTTTAAATCAGGGAACAACTACTTAAGAGTCCACGTGCATTCCTTATTCCTGGTCGAGATAATTCTGTATTTATATAGCGTTGGGCATCTTTATGTTGATTGCTAATTTTAGATAATTTTGTATGTATATAGTTTTAGGTATCTTTATGTTGATTGTCGATTTTAGGAATATTCAGGGCTGGGTAGTCCATAAATATCGTGAGTTCAAATCACTTATTTGACCTAGCCCATGTCCCTCTTATCCCTAAATATTCTGGAAATTAGGGTATAGGGTTGATGACTGGTTTTTGTTTACATGTACTCCATGCTGAAAGCTAAAGATTATATATCTGGAATCAGGTCAAATTATCACCGGATACAAGCTCAACCGTTCTCTCGACAAAGGAGAATCTTCGTAACCTGGTCAATATAGGCAAAAACGTTTTCGACGATCCCGTTTCAAGAGTGAATATAGAGACCGGTGTGTTTGAGAAAGTGCCAGGCGAAGGCACCAACAAGGATGCATTGAAAAGGTAGATATATCGTTTTCATTTAATCGAAATATACAGAACTTGGAACAATGATATAATTTTTTTAATATGTTTGCGTTATTGAATTGATTTGGCAGGTTTGCCAAGGCACTCTCCAATGAAAGAAAGTTGCGATTATCATCTTCATAGTCGTTTTACAGACTTCACTTTTATTAAATTTTTACATACCTGATAACTGGAGACCCATTTGAATAGACGTAATTTTATATTCTCTGCATGAAAGCAAGTTATGATTATTACCTCCATAATCATCTTCCGGAGATTCGCATCTATTAAAATTTGAGAAGCCGCATCCGAATAAAATTCAATTTTAGTTTATGTTTTTCTTAAAACCTATTAATTTGATAAGTTTTTCAGCTTACTTGGAGTTGGTCTCTTCAATCTTTTCGTTGATTGGTGTGTTTGGAGAGGCTCGAGGCAGTGGTTTTAGTTTACCAAGAATTTAGTGCGTTTAATTTTGTAAATTGTTAATATGTTGTATATGATTTTGTATTTGAGTTTATTTTTTAATAAATTTATTTTAATTTCAAACTTATTGAATATTAAAATTACATTTATTATAAACACTAAAGAATATATATAATTTTTTTTTATAGTTTTATTTAATAAATTTAAATTTTAAATAATAAATTTTTATTTTTTTGATCTTTTTTCAAGGATGAAAACAAATTTTGGATAATTTTATATTATAGAATATCAAAATTACATTTATATGTTTTTGTGGAATTATGTGGTTAGTAACTCCAATGTTTCGCTTTGATAGAACAAATGATCCCAGTTTAATCGAAATTTGTTATGGGAAAGAATGATTAATTTTTAGAAAATTGATTTTTATAAAACTTTTATGAAAAACGTCCAATACAAAATTTATCAAGATTCTTTATTGTGAAGGCATAATAATTTTTTTGAAAAAGGATCATGAAAGAGAGTAGTGAAAAAACCTTTATCTCAAAGTCCAAAACAAAATTGTATCAAGATTCTATATTGTGAGGTCATAACAATTTTTTGCAAAAAAAATCATGAAAATGTGTACTGATGGATACTCGTAGCATAGTTGAATAAGAGATTTTCCATCATGAAATGCTAATCAAATTTGGAGCCAAGATAAATCATATATTTTGGGATGCCATCCTGGTATTTTTTTGTAAATTTTCTAAGGTTCATGGTCCATTCCCATGCTAGCCTTTGAGATTCTATCTACATCTTGGTTGTGCTCCTTGTATATATGAGTGAAGAGGGTAGTATATATTTTGAGGTACTCGAAAGGAAACAAAAGGGTGTGGATTTGCATTGAGAACAATGCTATCATCAAATTGATTGAAAGGACTGACCTACCATAAATATGAAAATTTGTATTTCCTTTCTCCGTGGTAATTTGAAGGGTAGACTTATGGGCCAACAATTCACTAAAATTATTTGTTGTTTCTCCAAGACACATAGATAATGAAACATATGCTTCTTTAGAAGTGTGGCGAATTGCTCCCCCCCACAAGAGAATGGTGACCTTGTGCTAATCCATCAAAGAAATCCTAAGGGGAGTAATTTTGTATCATGCAAACCAAATGAGGTATTTTTGGCATAGAGGAAATATTGTGAGGAAAAGTGATTAGGATAGCCAAGGTTTGAAATGCATAATGAGTACGGGAAGGAAATTAATCCTCAAAGGGGAAGTGGTTCCACATTCGCCAAGTACCCCATGCAACAATCAATGGAAGATCATTGGTGTCTTTGGTACTTTGACTAGCTAATCATGACTTAAGATGTTCCTTACTAGAGACTCCTATTCAAGAGCTATTAGACCTATATATGTTTGAATTTATAGCCATAATTATTTAGAGAATAGAATATCTAAAATGATATGGTTGTTTGTTTCGTTATCATTTTTACATAAACTACTCCTTCTTGGGCCAATGAATTTTCGTCATTGTAGGTGATCACAAGTAGGTGCCTTATCATGTAGAATGAACCACAATAATTTCTTGGCTTTTGTTTGGAATTTTAATTTTTTAAATCCTATTTCCCCACCAGGAAGGAGAATTTTCTCTAAAATCCTAGTCTTAGGTTAAATAACCAAGTTTTGACTTGTAACTACCCAAGCATGGGTTGCGAGACTAGATTAATTAATCTTCCTCATTTGATGGTTTCATGAAGGAATTCTAAGGGGATGTGGTGTAATAAATCCATTGAGGAGAGACATCATCCCATATACCAACCGCTTGCCAAGATCATGATTACCCCTACCTAGAAGCTAACTCCAACAAACCTCACTTGCTTTAAAAAAAGTCTATTAAAATTTAGGATTAAGGGGTTTGGAAGAATATGCCTATTATTACTTCCAATCCAAGGATCCTTGTTAATTATAACATTTCTACTACTTCCAATGTTATGTCCCAACTATTCCCAATTAGGTGAAAGACATTTAAATAAGGAAATTTTTAGGGGCTAATATTAGTAGGTAGGCTAATTTTTCATGTTTTTTCCCAAAAAAGAGATTCTCTAATTTCCACTCTTTTTAAAATTCGCCAAAATTTTATAATATAAAAATAGCCAAAATTTTATAGGGAATATATAATATCATTAGAAATTTGAATATTTTTCCTAAAACATAGCTAATTGTTTAATAGTATGCATATCAGGGACTAATGAGATTCACCAATTTTTCTAAAATTTAAGATAAATTTGCATCTTTAAAAGTTTCAATGATTTAAAATTGCTTTGTGAATAATTGAGATAATTTTAGATTTATTTTCTGGATTCCTTATCCAATCCACTAGGGATTCCTGTCAAAAGTATTTTATATAGACAATCTAGGTCCAAAGGCCTAATCCTTGGAAAAATATGCATGCATTCTTAGTTACTAGGGCCTTGGAGAAGAGGGGATAAAATTTTCAACCCTAACCTCCAAGACTTTTTTGGGTGACCAAATATCTCTAAGAGGCTAGGAAAAGGAACCTATTGTCTTCAGGGCTAGACCAGAGAAACCTAAAAGAGACTTGTCTTATTTTATTCAACGCACCTTTAAGAGCCCATGATAGGGTGATATGGTAAATGGGGATAGCTTCCAGGATAGGTTTGACCAAAACCAACCTTCCTTCCTAGAAAGGCATCTATCGCACCAAGCATTAATATTTTTTTCCACTATGGCAATGATCCACATCCAGTCATTTTTTACATAGTCATTACCTTTTAAGTTGAAGCCTAGGAATTTCAAACCTACTTATAATACCAAATCCTAGAAGTCCAAAATACAAGATATATAAAGTTGTTCTAGATTTGATATTCCCAAGATCAATAAGGAGGATTTGTCTTCTTTTTTTTTTTCATACCAATGGATTTATAGAAAAAAATTCAAGTAATGCCTTAAGTTTTTCTAAATGACAGGGGTCCTAATGAAATTAAACTAATATACCATCCACAAAAAGGTCTGAGAGGGAAAAGTATGTGCTTATTAATATTCCCTTCATAATTTTGGATTCAATTGCATTATGGATCAGTCTACTAAGTCCCCTCTGTTACCAAGAAGAAAAAGAGGGGGGAGAGAGGACATCGTTTCCTTACTCCCCTTTTTGCATTAAATAATGGAGAAGAAATTTTTTTTATTGGAAGGGTGAAGGATGTTAATAAGGTAAAATTTAAAACCCAAAGTTCAAATAAATCACAAAATCCTAGTTGTATAAGGAGAAGCCTAATGTACAACTACTTGACCCTACAATTTTTTTTGAGAGATATACCTTGAGGGTGACCACTATTTTCTTACTTGTGTGGATAAAGTGAAATACTTCTTGAGAAATTCCAATTTCTTCATGTTTTTTTCTCATTTGTTGAAATCTATTTTTTTCTAGCAACATTTCTTTGAGAGAAAATCCTTTAAGTGCTAGGTAATTAAGTTTGTAATAATTTTATAGATATTATTATAGAGACATATAGACCTAAACATATCAAAAGAGTAAGGATTTTTAACTTAGGGATGAGGGCGACAAAGGTCAACTTGAAATCCAAGAGAAAGTTACCCAAGGATTTAGAGTAATCCACTTCCCTTAAGATATCATTCCCAAAAATTCAAAGAATTCAAGATAAAATCCATTGGAAGTATATCTAGCCTAGTGCCCTTTTCCTTTCAAAAGCTATGAATAATTGTTAAGAGTTCTTATTTTGATACTTCTACCATTAGTTGGTCATTTCCTTCTTTGTTAATGTACATGGAGAAAACATAAGAAACCTATATTATAACATCAATGAGAGGCATGGGATTCTTCCTTATTAATATTTTGGAAGTGGTGATCTCCAATTAAGGAAATGTCCACAATGGATGTTACAAATGAAGTTCTCATCCCATGTATGGCCAAAGTGGTGTCTATAGTCTTTCTTATTTTAAAAAAATTATGAAAAATAGTTGTGTTTTCATCCTCTCCTTCGAGCCATAAAGCATGGCTCTTTAATTTTCATTCTTTCTCTCAGTCCAAAAGGATCTTTTTATAGGCATATTCCATAGATTTTAACTCTTCTTTTTTAATATATAGGTGGACTTATTATTTCTTCTTCTAATGAGAGCTTGAATTTGGCTTCCAAGTCCCTAATGGTTTCATTATTTCTTTTAGTTTTTTCTTTGCCCCATAAGAGGGATAATTCCTTTACTCTTTTTAGATTTCCCAAAAATTGTAGGGAGAGTGGAGGGAATTTGAGGAGGACCAATTATGTTATACCCAACAATATTTAATCGATTCTATAAAAAAAGGGTCCTTAATTTAGTAGGTGTTCAATTTGAAGGGGCTAGGTGGGTTTTGTAAATGGAAATGGATGAAAGCATGAAGATGGATTACACTTTGATGGATTACACTTTGGGCCAAAAGTGGCGATGAAATTTCATTTTTTTCCTCTTTTATCGAATTGAAATCCTCAAAATTCATATAAGCACTCTGAATTTTGATTTAGAGTAAAAAGATAAATTGTGGAGAATTATGTTTTTGTCCTAATGATATCTTTTGCAAAAATATTTAGTGTCGTATAATATGTCAATTTTCCATTAAATGAAATGTTTGTCCTTGCAAATTTTCACACATCTTAAGAGGCATGCTTGTGTTCACGTAGCATAAATTTTCTAAATTGTTTGTATATATATAAACATGATCTACATGGAGAGAGCTAAGTTTTTCATATTAAAAATTTATTTTTTTATGAAACAATACATTTTTTATTATTTTTCAAAGTTACCAAAGTAATATTTCAATTGCATTTTGCAGAAACATGTGTTCACGTGAGGTATTTTTCAACTATTTAATTAAATTGAAAAACCAAAAGTACCCTTTTGAAGAGGACTCGTAAAAGAATATAGTGGTATTTTTTGAATTTTTTTTGTTGTTTATATTTTAAGATATTGATTTTTTATTCAACCTCTTTAAAACTATTTAAAAAAATTTCAAGCATTATGTTTAAAAGAAATTAGATGAAAAATATCATATGAATTCGAAAATGTCAAACTCATATGCTATTCAATGGAGGATTCCTTCATGAATCCTATGTGGTAAACTTCGCCGCCTAAGGACAAATTTATCCCTAAGTCCGCTTGGGTACAAAATGGAGTTGTGGAAACTTTTGTAGAAGGGGTGTTGAAATTGATGATTTTAGGACTTAAGAGGCTCGATTGAGCACTTAAAGCACTCGATCGAGTGCCTAAATTTCAAATTTAAATAGATTGATCGAGTCATTAAAAATCTTACCCACCAATACCCTTACCAACTTTTATTAATGGCATTAATGGTGAACCATATGACTCAAGCCTATAGATCGATCAAACCTCTGTTGTCAATAAATAGTTTAGTGTCTAAATTCGATTGTGCAAAAAAAACAATAAATATTTCTTCATAGATAAATATCAAAGCGTGGAAATTACGTAAATATTCACAAAAAATATGGGAAATTGGAGATTTATATCTAGAAAAGGAAATAAATTTCCATCCATAGAGAAAATACGAGAGAAAGCTAGAGAAAGGATGTGAAAAAGATGTCAAACATTGAGAGAACAAGAAGTTCATGCAAATATAGGTAATTCAAATTGTCTCACTTCTCATATTACTTGTTCCATATTGTATGCATTAAGAAATATGATTGAAAACCATAAATAAATGGAGAATAAAATAATAAAACTAAGATAAAATAAGCATTGAAAGTAATACCATGTAGTTAAAAAATGAGATGTAACAACAACTAAATAAAATCACTTGAAACCATACAAATTATTGGAAACCACTTGAAATCATGCAAATTATTGAAAAATACTAAAAACCATGGTTTACTGGAAATTTTTGAAACCACTTGAATGCATGCAAATTATAAACCAAATTTGAATTGTAAGGGTTTAAGATAACCCACTAAAACTAAATATGTGATTTAACCAAAGAAAACCATTGGAACATAATTTCCATATATTATTTACATGAATTCATGGCAATATATTTACAAGAGGGAATAGAAAAAATGGTTGTCACATAGGTGCTCCAAAACCTATAAACGTTAGTTTGATTAATGTTTATATCCAAAATAGGAGTTAAAAGAGATAAAATGTCGCAAGACTTACAAGGAGCAAGAATGTCCCTACTTCCAATGTGCATGAACTCAGAAGACATTCTTTATTAAACATACATTTAACAACATTAAAATTTTGTAAAATTCATCATTATATATAACATTTAATGGTTCTTTGAATCCTAAATGATGATCCCTACCTTCGAAAACCTCACAAGTTTCTTCTTTCAATTCTCACATGAATGTTATGAGATTTTTTTTAAAGAAGGTGTTTTTTAAAGACATATAAAGTCAAGTGCATATTCTTGCTTGCAAAAAAAGGAGTGCCTTATTGTGTATAACTATAATGCTCCATGGAAGACTCATGCGATTAATCAATATTAAAATCATAAATAATAAATGCAAAAGAAATAAATTAGCATGCATGTATTGATGATATGCTATAAATATTTACAACGTTAATATTATTGGACCATGGAAATCTAATGTCGATTAAATCATCTTGTTGTTTCTCAACATATGTAATCGTGAAATATATTGCCAAATATGGCTCAAAAGTAAAAAATACTTCTTTATTTTAATCTTTGTCAAGATTTGATCAAAATACTTGAAAACATAAAAGACGTTGGATATCCATCTTTGCACGTGCATAAAAAAGGTTCCTTGTAGAAACATATAGTTTTTAAAATCCTCTTACCCCTCCTTGTTCCCTACTTGATTGTTGTGCTAAAATTTCCATGTACATTCTCCCAAAAAAACACTCAAATCATTTGTGCCCCTCTTCACCACAAATGATAACAATGTACATTCATTGTTGATAAGACCTTGAAGCATCTTCCTTGTTCTCTAAATCCACTAAAACCTCTATCTCTTGATTTATTTTTGTTTTCTTATCAACAATTTCATTGTCCTTCTCATCCCACATTTCTTCCACTTTTTATTTAGAATTGTGAAATTCTCTATAGTTATGATAAGTTCTTCCTTTAAGAAAGATATTCTTACTATTATTTTATGGTAATTTTAGTTACACGTTTTAAAATGTTAAATGATATGGTGCTTCTAATGAAGAATTTGTTTTCCAACTAATTTGATTTTGTATAGTAGGCTTTCAAATATTAACATACTTAAAAATTAGTTGAATAGGTTCCTTATTGTATCATGGAGTGTGTATTTATGTATTGTATGGTTTTTCAATCACAATTTATCTTATAGTTGATTAAATTTGTATGAATTTATAGATATAGATTTTGTTTTATCTCATGAAATAAATTTAGCCCTTCAATTTGGTAATCACTAGCTTGATTTTTCAAGAATCTCCCATTATTTAAAATTCAAAAGGTTCCCCACAACATTAAGTTCTTTAAGTAATAATTCCCTATGAAATATGTACATTATGAAGTTTCGTGTATAATAATTTAAACTTAATTTCTATTAGTTTTTAGTTAAACAACCTTGCAAATTATTATACAAATGAGTAGATTTAAATAATTGGCATTGGAATTAAATAATTGAAATGTTTGGTATGTGATATACATGAACGAAGATATAATGTTTTCCTTGTTACAGTAGGGATCACTTTTAGTTTAGGATTTATATAGTGTTTTGAAGAAATAAACAAATGTTGCTAAGAATAAGTAAATTTGAAAAAGGTTTTTAAATGTTTCACTTTGTTGTAGAACTCACTTTTAGTTTAGGATTTATATAGTCTCTTGAAGAAATTAAAAATTGTTGCTAAGAAGAACTAATTTTGAAAAAGGTCAAATGCTTCACTTAGTAAATGGAGACAATATTCTTATGATCTATCAA
Organism: Pinus tabuliformis; assembly: GCA_031772625.1. Classification (NCBI taxonomy): domain Eukaryota; kingdom Viridiplantae; phylum Streptophyta; class Pinopsida; order Pinales; family Pinaceae; genus Pinus; species Pinus tabuliformis. Next base: position 220,297,056 of record CM062817.1, read on the forward strand.
ATTAAATTTTAAAAAAATTGACAATATTGTATTTTATTAACCATTTATAGAAATATATTTAACCACACATTATAACTATATAATACATATTTCACACATACTTGCAATTCAAACACTTTGTATGTGCACTAGATTCACCTTTCACACACCATCACTACTAACCAATTTTCTATACTAACCATTACAAGTAGAGTAATTGAGGCTTATATTTTACTTTATAATTTTCCACACAAACATATGCTCACATAGTATAATTAGGAAAAAAGTAAGTGGAACATCATCTACACATCATTTCTTTTCTTGCAAGGAACAAACATCACCTAGTGTAATTAGGGTAATTTTATTAAAGGATCATAAACCACATATCCACATAACATATGCTCAGATAGTATAATTAGGAAAGAAGTAAGTGACCCGTCATCCACACATCATTTCTTTTTTTGCAAGGAACAAACATCACATAGTTTAATTAAGGGAATTGTAAAGGATCACCACATATCCACATCAATTCACACTTTGTATGCTCACAATTTTACTTGCACACACATTCACCCCACATACTAAGTTCACTTAAACTTTGTATAAAGGGTATCCTCTTTCCAGAATCTTTGTACCTAATTTATTTGAGCTTATATTTTGTTGCACACCCTAAGTGAAGCAAAGCCTTTCTAAAAACAATCTTAACTTGAACACACTAAATTCCCCACAGGGGCCACAAGATAATTTATAATTTAGGCTAGGACCATGGTGATAGGTAGCACATAAGTCATCATGGTTTCTTTTCATATTCAAACATAGAATGTTGTCTTTTAGGGAAATTAACATTATGCATCATCCAGTGACAAATTCGGTACATGGAGAGAAACCCATGAAGGGGGTAAGGCCTAGGTGGTGGATTATCATGGACCTTCATGTTGTCTCCCGACATGTGGTAGGGGTTTTGGGTCCAAAAATGACAACCAAAAGTTGAGATTCATCCATTCCCACTGGACACAGGTAACTTAGTGGCCAAATATTAAGGCATATTTCCCTATAGGTTGAGGTGCAGGAACACTTAGACATGAGGTGATATTGGTCAGGCTACTAGAATCGTCGCCAGCTCTTTTGGGATGTAGCCCTAGTATGTTTGCATAGTATAACCCTCTCTATACCTTGGTTGGTTTTCTGGCTATTGGAAGGATCACTACTGACATTTATGATGTGGGCCAAGTACCCTATTCTAAAATATTCACAAGGCCTAGTTACTACTTGAGTGGAAGGGTGTTAGGTCTTTTTAGTATTTTTTTTCATATGCAAAACCTCATATAAACCTCTTTTGTTGATTTTTTCACACATTCAAATTAAAGGGAAATTAACCATTTATTTTTCGCTTTGTAGTATGTATGTGATTCATTTTGTTTTCTTAAAGAAAATGTATGTGTTCAGGTGTGGTTACAAATACATCATCCTCAGGTGTTGTTGATTTATTTCCTGTCTTTCCAACTAGTTTATTTCTTAGAATATAGTTCTTTTAATTAGTTACACGTTTAATAGGGATTATATCATCTTCAAGAGACTCCTACATACAATTCACATTATCATGAAAATTATTTTACCTTTCATACATGTTGAAGCTTTTACCTTTCATCATATTTTAAATCACCCTTTTTGTTGACACAAGGACCGATACTTTTACTAACCTGCTCTCTTCTTCAACCCATATTTCCCTGAGCTCGAAACCCTTTTCTTTTCATGTTTCAACTTAAAACCCTTGCCCCATGTAACTATAACCCTAGGGTTTCCAAAAAAAAATTTGTTGAGTGAGGAGGAATTCTTTTACCTTTCATCATATTCTAAATCACCCTTTTTGTTGACATAGGGACCGATACCTTTACTGGTGCGCTCTTCTTCGACCCATCTTTCCCTGAGATTGAAACCCTTTTATTTCCATGTTTCAACTTAGAACCCTTGGTCCATGTCAACTTATACTACCTAGTTTCCAACTGTCAACTTGTTTTTCATTTAACTTTTCCCTAGGGTTTGTGACTAGAACCCTAAGGTTTCCAAATTGATTTTTGTTGAGTGAGGAGGAATGATTTTACCTTTCATCATATTTTGAATCACCCTTTTTGTTGACACATGGACCGATACCTTTATTGGTGTGCTCTTCTTCGACCCATATTTCCCTGAGCTTGAAACCATTTTCTTTTCATGTTTCGACTTATAACCCTTGGTCCATGTCAACTTCTAGTACCTAATTTTCTACTATAAAATCACATCATGACCTTCAACCTATGGTGATTTCTTAATTAAGCATGTGTAGATTTACTATTCACTTGTCTTATGATGATGATTCACTTGACTTACAAGTATATTTTGTATTCCACTATGAAAGGATGGAAATTGAACAACCACATGAGGGAGAAGATGTGTCCCATAAAACTAATCAATGAGATGATAATCAAGATGTGCCCTATGGACCTGATCAACCACTAGAGGAACATGTGCCCTATTAAGCTTATTATTGTCACTAGGGGAACAACATGTGCCATGTCAAGCTAAACAACCAATGGAGGAAGAAGGTTTTCCCTATCAAATTGATCAATCACTGGAAGAACAAATTGTTCCCTATCAAGTTGACAGGATAACATGGAGTTGCAGTGGTCTGGAAAGGGGTGGACCATTTGCAAAAAAAATTGGATGCAAGAACAATAGAGGACCTTGGGGAGCTTAACCTTGCTCGCACTATTAGAGACCATGTCAATAACATCATTCAACAACATTTTTATAAACATTCAATTGTTGCACAAGCTCATATACTACATGAGTTGATCAAACATAAGAAACTAAAACATGAGACGAAGCTTTTGGGTGTCCAAGTTTCTAAAGCAAGAAGACACATATGAATGTCACTGAAAATATATGAAAGACTTTCACTATGTTTGGAATTCAATAAAACCCAATGTTCGAGTTGTGTGCAAGGAAATTACAACTTCTATTATTCCACCAAGTACATCAAGGCACCAAAATTTGGCAACAATGTAAAAAATTCTTCATGCATCAAGAAAAAACTTGCACAAGCATATCAAATTTAGGGTTAGAGTGAATGAAAATGATGAATCTGATTTTTTGGCTCTTATCACAGGGAAACCCTACCAAGACAATCTTACAACAGGAATCATAAAATTTGTGGTAGAGTTTTGGGAGATCCATTCCCAATTTATTCCATATAGAAAGCATGTCGTATGACATCACATAGCTAAATGTGAGTATGTGGAACACATTAAGCACATTGTAGAAATGACACAAGTTGCACTGTTCGAGGAATTTTAGGAAAGCAATATCCATGTGAAGCTATCCGTAAGGATGTTTTGGAAATTGAATCCATGATTTATTAGGCCTAATACAATCCATGACACATGTTTTTGCTAATATCATGTTGAATTTTAGCTTCATTGTGAGAGTTTCCGAGAATTTTACAAGAAGAATTGTCACGATGACCCTCCTCCTACATTGCATGATTTTTTTTCATTAATATTGTGTAGAAGGGAGATAGAAAAGTTTTATTACAAGAAAATATGTTTAGGGAGAGAATATGCACTGAATGTGGTGATTTGACATTTCTCCATTGGAACTTTTTTATTGATCCCAACGAGTCTGGGATGCCAAATGTCACTATCACATGGAAGAAATGTGAGTATGTTGTGGGAAATCAATGATCTTCTTCAACGTTGGCACCTAAGAGGATCAAATATGTTGGGGATGAGATTCCTATTTCACGATTCATGGGAGTTTTTCAAAAATAAATCTATAAATATATCAAACACTCACACAGGTCCAAGTGGTAAGAGTATGAATTTAAGCATTCTTGTGAAGCATTTCAGCCAGTCACAATCTTATCAGTGGTGGAATTTGCTGAGAATTACACATTTTCTCCTCAGACAAAGATATAGAGTGAGTATTGTCACTCAGATCAAGTGTCCATATTTAGTACTTGTTATGGACAGTGGATGTGGATGATGTAGACCTATTAAATTAGTGAGAGGAATGTGGGTGGCCATAGAATCAGATATGGAATATGTAGATACAATAAAGGTAATAAGATAAAGTAACCTCAACCAAAGGAGGATGGTGTTTATGAATTCACAAATGCTACAACATAGACAAGATAAAGTTATATACAATATTTGTTGTGTCTTTCAAATCCAAAACATGATATCAATATGTCAAATATATGCGTAAAGTGAGGTTTTGTGTTGGATAGAATATTGGTCGAAATGATATAATCGGTGCACTAAACATCATTGACTATGTTATATATTATAGGGGCAAGATGAGGCCATGGCAACAAATCGTTTCATATTAAATAAGGACACAAAAAATGTCACACGACATCAAGTAATTATGAAATTTTGACTTGACTTAGGAATAATTTTATGATACATCCACCCTTTTTCATAGTATTATTAGAATTTATAGTGTATTATCCAACCTTGAAATAAATTAATGCATGTTGTTGATATTTTAGATGGAGATTGGAACAAGTGCACAACCTAAGCATTCAACTAGCAAAAGAAAAAAAACATATGTATGTGGGCATGGACCTAAAATTGTTAAATCATGAAGAACATAGTGGGTGGAAGAGGATATGACAATGGATACTTTAGACACAACAAATAATTCCACTGAAGAAGAGGTTGGTCAAGACTATATTACATGGGATGGGATTTTTTAAGCGATATTTGATTATATTTCTTTGAAATTGATACATTTATGATTTATCCAATTCTTGCCAAACATTAAATAATGGTTGTGTTTGTCGATAGGTAGAAGATGATGATGAAATAATGACTACTAATACCCAAGCTGATCCAACTGGGTTATTAATATTTGGACGGGATGATCCAAACCATCCTTTAAACCATACTAGGGTGAAAAGAGCATATTTAAAGAGAACTCTACCACCTGATAAATTTGAACAGCTGATGAGATTTGTATACATTGAATACTGCAATATGCTACCGGCGAACAACCTTAATGGTGATGGGCATGATAGTGAAAATGAAATGCATGAAGAAGGATTGAATGAGATTCTTACAATTTTCTTTGGGGATGGAAACAATGATGACAATAATGATCATATGGTTTACAGTAACAATGACAATAGGGGTAATTACCACCAATGTAATGTTGATGATAAAAACTTGCTAAAAGACTCCATCAAGAAAGTAGAAAATACACTCATGTTCAAATCAGGTGCAAGTAGAACCTCAAAACTAGCATGCACATTAATATTATTAGAAATCAAGTCACTATTTGGTTGGTCAGACAAAGGATTCACCAGCCTATTGAAGTAAGTTGAAATCTATTTCTTACAATGAATTTTCAATTGGTTTACGTAATTCGTAAACATTCATCAACTTCATTTATATTTCTTTAAGGATATTTTAAAACCATATATTTTATATAAATAATCATAATATAGAATATTGACATATCAAACATGTTCATCATAAGTCAAACATTCATTTGATCTAATATTTTGCAATCTTACAGGGCACTAAAAACTAAAATATTTCTTGAAGAGAATGTGTTTCCATCAACTTGTAGAGAGGTGTGTCTGTTGTTAGTTGAGTTGGGGATTGAATATAAGAAAATTAATTCATGTAAAAATGATTGCATTTTATATAGATACGAATATCAATACAAGGTAGAATTCCATGTATGCAAAGAGAAGAGATATCATACATATGTACAAGGTCCTACAGTTCCAAAGAAGGTGTTATGTCACATGCCAATTATACCTAGAATTCAACGAATGTTTTGTTGCAAGTCACTTGCACAATTAATGCACTGACATGCAAAGAATAAGAGTAAATATGGATTCATGTGAATTATGACCATCTCCAAAGCATAGAAACACATAGAGGAAATATGGCCAAAAAAATTCAATGATGAACCTTGTAGTATCAGGTTTGGTCTTCCAATTGATGGAGTGTGCCCATTCCCTTTCATGAGTTAAAATTATAGTGTTTGGCCAGTTGAATGATAATATAAAATATTCCCCCATGGATTAGTGATAGAAAAGAGCATCTTATGCTGACTCTCATTGTTCTAAGAAAACATTAGGTTAAAAACATGGATGTTTATCTTGCGCTATTTATTGATGAGATGCAACTACTATAGAAAGGCCTAAGAATGTATGACGTATCATTTCCTCCATCAAATAGGTCCTTGATGTTGTATGGTATGCTTGTAGAAAATCTAACTGTAGGTTAACTCGATAATACAATATACATCAAAGAAAAATACTATAACCTGCTTCTACTATCAAAGTTTTCTTTGCAGAAGCTTAAAGATCGAGCTGAACAATATAACTAGAAGATGAAGAATCAATGAACAATACACATGAAAATACTTTGGGGAAAGCCTTAGCTAAAAACCCCACTATATGTATTATCATACAAGGTGGAAATACATAGGAATTATACAAAGCCTTAGCTCTTATAGCTAGCAAACTCTCAGTATAATCCTCACAGATGCTCACAAGCAATCCTGGCTTCTCTTAAGCCTTCCTCTCTGCCCTCCAAGCTCCTATTTCCTTGCACTATTCCTAGTGGATGATTCTCACCTCACCAAGTGGAACACTGCTCTCGCAGACTGTCAGAACTGCGCAGTCCTCAAGGATTTTTTCCTTCTTCATGCATGAGTTTTCCTTATAGGAAAAAACATGCAACTGATAGTACACTATCCTTGACTTTAATCTCAACTAGGTCTTTCTCTGAGTAGACATGCATGAGTTTCTGATGAAGGAATATTTAGTTATCTAGAATACACTAGTTGAGTGCATGCATGCATTAACTGACTGATAACTCACAATTAGTTCCTTAAACAATTTGGAACTAATTTAACTGGACTTAACTCAGTAAACTGATTAAGTAACTACAACTCAAATATAACTCAATATTATCTCCTTAATTAGGGGATAATCTCCTTAATTTAAAGGATAGCTCTTACATGACTTCAAAAAGAATTCTAACTTGAATTTCTCCAACTAATTAATCCATAATAAATTAATTAATTATTTCCAAGTAGCTGGTGAGACTAAATTTGATTTTAATTCACAATTTTAATTTAAGGACAAATTAAAATTGGAATTTCTAGATTCGATTTTTATCATTTCTTATTGCTATGTTCAACACTCCCTCTCAACAAGAAAGGAATTCAACTCAATCCCCATCGTGAAAATTTGGAATGTTATGCATGCAACACTTCTCTCTAGTGTTGTTTCTCTAGAAACTCTAGAAACAAAAAAAAAATAAAAAAATCCAACTTGAATCAGTATGATGCATCTATCATCAAAATCTCTGACTCCTATTGCCTTTGTCAACTAAAAACTTTCTGCTTTTGCTGACTCTGCCTTTCTGCACTGTTGGAAATCCTTCTCTGCGCTCTTCAGTATCAAACTGCTCCAGCCTCTGTCACTTTAATCTCTGACTACATCAATCCCATTGATTCCTCCCTCTACTATGTACTTTGGGCTCCCGTAGCAAGGTATAATCCATGAGATAAAACCTCTCAATGGACCCTGCCCAATTTCGGCTTTCTTGGGGCTATCACTTCACATCACCCCACCTCACACCTGGAGGTATGGATGCATGTGATCCCTCTGCCCACTTGGATGGAAATTCCCCCCCTAATGGAGGAATCTTCATGAGTGGATCTCTTCACTCGGTCTCCTCTCTGCTTCTCCAATTGTGGCTTTTCCACAATTGTCTGAGACTTCTTCTGGGACTGCATGTTGAGAGGTAATTTACTCTCCCTCTCAACCACCAAGTCTCTAACATTTTCCTTTCTCCTCAAGGCTTTGCATGCATCTTGAACCTCAAGAACATACATGTTCTTAACTCGTGAACCGATCTGTTTCACCTGTCTCGTGCTAATGTGTCTAAGGAAAACCTTTCCCTTACTAAAGACAATATTGTAGCCTTTGTGCTCCAAAATCATGACCGATACCAAGTTCTTCTTCAGTCCAGGCACATACTTCACATCTGTCAAGGTGATAGGAGCTCCATGCTCCCTCTGAAAAGCAATCGTGCCCACTCTTGAAACACTATACCTTCCGTCATCACCCATCTTTATGTGCATCTTGAGGTCTTTCTCCTCCAAGGCATTGAATAAACTTTTATCACCGGTCATGTGGAATGAGGCTCCACTGTCAAGATACCAACCACAACCCATCATCGATGACACCATGTATGCGATGAGGGTAAAGTCCATTTCGAACTAAGAGGCTAATGCCTCACCTTCTGACTCTTCCAAGGATCCCTTCTTGGACTTCTTTAATGGGCAATTAGTCGCATAATTTCCCATCTCATGACAATTAAAGCATCTCACTTTAGACTTGTCACCCTTCTTCCCTCCATGAGAAGAATTCGATTTGGAATGGGAAGCCTTCCCCTTCCCTTCCCTTGCCTTACTTGCTAAGGCCAGATTTTCTTCATCATCATCCTTAGATGAAGAACCATCTCGTGTGCTCCTCCTGATCTCCTCCTGCATGAGATCTGACCACAGTCATTTCCAATCCAACAGTTTCTCCATTCCATTCACAGTGTCCTGGTAGCTATTCCAACACTTTGGAATGCCAAGGAGAGCGAGTCTCACCATATCATCGTCAGTAGTAGTTATTCCCACACTGCTATGCTCATCTCTGCAGGTGTTGAGCTTGTTTAGATATGTGGAAATAATATCGCCCTTCTCCATCTTGATTCTTCGAAGCTTATTCTTGAGCACCAATTTCCTCTGGTCGCTACTATTCTGGTAGAGGTCCTTCAATGTCTTCCACATTGAAAATGGAGTATCCTTCCCATGGAGACTTTAGACAATATGGTCTCAAACTCTCTTAAGGATGATCCATCTCGCCTTTGCCACACACTTCTTCCACTTGGCCAACTCTTGTGCATTAGTTGAAGCTGGCTTTTGGATTTCTTGATCAATGAATTCCTTCAAGCCATTGTCTTATAATACAGCCTCCATTCTATCTTTCCATGCTATGTAATTCGAGCTACCTTTCAAGGCATACTCGAGTCTCAAGCCATAGAACATCGTTGGCCAACCTTGAAGTATGATAAGAATTCGATTTGCACCTGCAACCCTGAAATTCAAACTTCGAATTCTCTTCTCAGTATACTGTTCACAGCTCCGATAAACTTGGCTTTGATACCATGTAGAAAATTTCTACAAATCTCCCTTTGATACCATGTAGAAATTCTCTAAATCTAGCTCTGATACCATGTAGAAAATCTGACTGTAGGTTAACCCGATAATGCAATATACATCAAAGCAAAAGATTATAACCTACTTCTACTATCAAAGTTTTCTTTGCGGAAGCTTAAAGATCGAGCTGAACAATATAACTAGAAGAAGAAGAATCAATGCACAATACACATGAAAATACTTTGGGGAAAGCCTCAGCTAAAAACCCCACTATCTGTATTATCATACAAGGTGGAAATGCAAAGGAATTATACAAATACTTAGCTCTCACAGCTAGTCAGCTCTCAGTACAATCCTCACACATGTTCACAGGCAATCCTGGCTTCTCTCAAGCCTTCCTCTCTACCCTCCAAGCTCCTATTTCCTTATGCTATTCCTAGTGGATGATTCTCACCTCAGCAAGTGGAGCACTTCTCTCACACTGGCAAAACTATGCAATCCTCAAGGAATTTTTCCTTCTGCATGCATGAGTTTTATTTATAGGAAAACACATGCAGCTGATAGTACACTGTCCTTGACTTTAATCTCAACTAGGTCTTTCTCTGAGTAGACACGCATGAGTTTCTGATGAGGGAATCTTCAGTTATCTGGAGTACACTAGTTAAGTGCATGCATGCATCAATTGACTGATAACTCACAATTAGTTTCTCAAATAGTTTGGAACTAATTTAACTAGACTCAACTCAGTAAACTGAGTTAACTAATTACAACTCAAATATAACTCAATCTTATCTCCTTAATTAAGGGATAATCTCCTTAATTTAAGGGATAACTCTTTCATGACTTCAGAAAGACTTCTAACTTGAATTTCTCCAACTAATTAATCCATAATGAATTAATTAATTATTTCCAAGTAGCTAGTTCGACTAAATTCGATTTTAATTCACAATTTTAATTCAAGGACAAATTAAAATTGGAATTTCTGGATTCTATTTTTATCATTTCTTGTTGTTATTTTCAACAATGCTATGTTGGACTATTCATGATTTCCCAAGACTTGGTTGTTGTTCCAATAAGATATTTTTTTTACCTATTTACACTCATAATTTATTGTCATCCCAGCTTTCATACTTAGTTTTCTACTATTATTTTGATGTTATTAACCTTATTGAAATGCATGGCTTCAAACAAAGAGGATATTTTCATGTCAAAGATGGGCATACCGATTTCAAGGGTGGTATTTTAAAGACCTTCATAAATTTATTTATGCAAACAACAAGGTTTTTCTACCACTATATCATAGGTTTAGAAATTTCCATAAGAATCAATTTGATGGAAAGGTTGAAAATATAGGCCCTCCCATGATTATGGGTGCATCTGATTGGCTTAAGAAGCATGAAGATGTTGAATTGAAATCTTGGCAGGATTTCTTTATGGGGGTGATTCTATTGAATAATTAGAACAAGTCGTAATTAAGATGTTGGAAGGGATAAAAGGAAAATCCATATTTTATGAGCTCCCATTTTGAAGGATCTATTAATATCTCACCTGTTAGATCTCATGCACATCTTCAAAAAAATCCCATATTCGATTTTTTGAAATATAGCAGGCAAAGAGAAGGACACCTTGTCTTCGAGGAGAGATATTGCTCTTTTGTGTACCAAATTTGACAGAAAACATTTGTGCCCAAACATGGAAAATGAAAAATATTGCAGAAGCTTTATGGATTTTGAAAAAGAAATATCTAGACCAATTAAAAAATTTCATATGTTCAATAAGGACACCTACTAGCTATGGGTCATCATTAAATAAAGCTTTTACAGTTCATGGATATATCACAGGATTTAAAACATGTGATTTTCATAATTTTATGAAGGTATTATATATCGTCATTTAAAATTTATTGGTAAAATTGATTAGGTACAAAATATATTATGATATTCTATTGTGTGACAAAAATAACTAATGACGATCTTTGATAAATGTGTTTGACAACATATCATGTCATTGGAAATTAGGGGGGATCCATGTCTTACCGTTGACTTGAGGAATGCCATAAGTTGATTGTCAGCATTTATAAGGTATGTGATACGGAATTTTCATGTGTGAGAGACATAAATATATTGTATTGCATTTTATTTTTTCCCTAAAGGTTCATACTAAATTAGTATTTTTATATTAGGTGGGTGACATCCAAGGAGATCCACAAATGTGAAGTGCCAAAATGGAAGAAGAAAATTGCAGAAATTGTATGTGTATTTCAGAAGGAGCTCCCTACAAGTTTCATGGACCTACAAATCCATTTACATATACACCTAGTCGATGACATTAAATTGGTGGGTGACATATCGATGAGGTGGATGTTTTTCTTTGAGAGGTATATGAAAAATATAAAAAATTGTGTCCAAAAAAAGGCACATCCAAAGGGTTTCATGACTGAAGGATATATATTGAATGAAGTATTTTTATTCCTATGTGAATTCCTTGGTAAGGATTTCGAAGATGGGTCATGCTTATAGGATTAAGAAAGAGAATTATATATTATTGATGGAGAAAAACCACAATCTAATGGTTTTCAAATAGAAGTTAGTAAGTAAACTCATGATCGTTGTGGTTGTTTTTATTGTGATCATTAATTAACTCTGTAATTTAGTTTTCAAATTAACAACATGGCCTTTGGAGTTTGAAATAATCATGTTGACATGTAATAGGTGTAGACGAAAGTGCTATACTAGACAAGTTCATTCTCTACCACATGGACTTTATAAACAAATGGATTGATTTGTATGATAAAAAGAGAGAAGAATCATTAGAATCAAGGTGACAATTTAAGATATTGAACCAAAGGAATACCTCATTTCCTATTGATATGCAAGGGGAATGGGCCAAATATTGCACACTAGGGTGGTTTGCTAAACAAATTCAAAATAAAATAGAAGATACAAGTATAGATTCAAACGTAACAGTAGATGAAATCAACATGTCTAGAGGACGTGAAAGGTACAGTTGGAATTTTACAAAATGTTGTTTCCTTACAGTTTTTACACTACTAACTATTTTAATATTCTTCATTATATTTGTTTTAACCAAAATCAATGGTCTGTCACAAGCAAGGAAATATCTAGCAAAGTGGTCATATGGTGGACATTATCATGTAGAACGTGTAGATGTAAAGAGACAATCCTTCGGTTGTGGCATCATGGTTGACTTCAAGAAATTGAGTTGATCAAGCTCAAAGGATAAGAATAGTATTGAAGGGAACCTACAATATGTTAGGAAAATACAAGAAATTATTGAGTTGGATTACCACTATTTTAAATTTTTTATTTTTAAGTGTATATGATATGAACCATTTGAGAGGAAATGAATATATGATACCCATAGTGGATTGTTTTCTATAGATTGCTCAAAGTTCCTACCAGAGGATAAGGAGCCTTATGTTCTACCAATTCATTGTGAGTAGGTATTTATTTAACTCAATTAATTAGAAGCGATAGTGATCAATAATATATTAATACATTTTTATTGCGAATATATACTTGTAGTTACCAATCAATAAAATTGTCATAGCATATGTCTAATATATGTATGTATATGATCTAAGATTAAGGCATGTATTTGATGATGCATTAGTGGATACTGAGAAAACTAATGATGGCCAAAAAAATTAGAGAGATGGATTAGAGAACATGGCGAATAAATTGGCATCCACGATGATGCTGAAGATGGTTATGTTCAGGCACAAGAAGACAACATTAATACAGAGTTACATGACGTTACAAAAGACAACAATATGGATGTTATAGAAAATGATGATCCAGATACATTTGGTAACAATATGGATGGTGTACAGTTAGATTTTAATGATGATGAAGATTATGCAAGTCAAGACAAGGATGATGATGATATTAACTACTTGAAAGATCATATGGACATTGACAATGATACATTCAATGACATTGTTGCAGAAAATGATGTTAATGACCAAGACTTCTAAATTTTCAGAATTATTTGTAATCTGTGTTTAAAAAATGATGATTCTTATAGCCTAAACTTTGAAATGCTTCATTATTATTTTTGTCGATAAAAATTACCTATTACAATATCATTAAAGTTTTCAAGATATCGTATGAATTATTGGCATAAAAAATTAGGATTACTTGAATGCTTCCTCCATTCATTTTGTATCAACATATGTTTGTGATGACATAAAAGTTAATAAAATATTAAGGCCCATATCTCACAATGATTTGAATAAGAAAATTTGGTAACTTCATTATTTTTATATTGTGCTAGAATTTCTAAGTGTATCTGTTAGAAATCCTTCATGTACATTCTGATCTATTTCTTCCTACTTCTTTTGTTAATTAACAAGTTATTTACCATGTAAATACTAAAAACAAATACAACTACATGCTCAAAACATATAGATCATCAACTGAAGGAAAAAAATAAGCACACAAGTGACACCATTATTTTTGGACTAATGTCCCTAGAAAAACCCAACGCAGGAAAACCAATGCAACTATCTGAGGGTTTTATTATTAAGCAGTTTCATAATACAATTTGGGTGCTAGAAATGGTTCACCCAATAAAGAATGATCTTGGCAGTAGCACCTCCCAGTCGGGGACAAATATTTTGGCTAAAAGCCCCAAATGTACAATCCCACAACTCTCAACTCCAATATGCCCCACGAAATCTCCTAGTGTCAACCTCTAGGGTCTGGATCAGCCTCTCTAGCCTAGCGTCACCCCAACTAGTCCTGCATCAGCCTCTAGAGCCTCTGTGTCACCCACGTTGGCTCTCTCTGGTACTTCATAGCTCCTAGCCACCTCTGCGTGGGCTTTGGCTGCCTCTGCATGACCTCTGGGTGCTTCTGCATGGCCTCTAGTTGGCTCTGCGTCAAGCCTCTCCCGGCTTCTACGTTGATTCTCCCGGTACCCTTTCTACCTCTCTTCTTATGTATTCACTACCCCTTAGTTGCAACTTTGATCACTCCTTCGATTTCCTCAGCAAGCCCTACCCCAAAAAATCAAATTCTTGATCAACTTAGTGTGTTCTCCAAGTGACCCTCAAGCCTCCTCTTATACATTTCTCGTTGAAAATTCAATGTTCGAGATTAAGTCCCTAATCAACGACTAAGATTAGATTTGGGTTGATCCATGACTTTTGGACCATTCTAACTCAGTTTTATATTAATTCAAATTAATATTTTATTTTCCCTATGTTTAGACTTAGGAACTCCATTAAAAATATTAATTATTTTAATATCTCCCAAACTGGTTAGATTTTTCCCAAACCATTTTTGGGTATTCGATATGTCATGTGCTTTAGCCTTGCCACCAATTTTCGTGTCTATATCACATCCGATGCTATCCCAAATCAACACTCCCTCTTAGCGAGGACTGTGCTCTAGTAATACTCCTCACTAAGCATCACCCTGATCATTCGGCATCAATCCTTGTGATGATGCTAGGCCTAGTTCCCAACATCCTATGTACTTCAGCATCATGTATTGCTACCCATGACCCTGCCACTATCATTGCAGCATCTGTACAACAACTCCCTCTGCATTCATGTTGCTACCCATGGCCCTGCAATTGCCACTGCTGCATCTGCACTACAATCCCTCTGATCATGTTGCATCGTGCTGCTCACAGCGCTGCCACTGCTAACTGCTGTACTGCAACTCAGTTACTGAGAAGTAAGTAACTAATCTCCCAACTCTAACATCTCTGTCAGTTCTTCTACTCCTCTTCGAGGCTCCCGTAGTAAGGTATAATCCAAGAGGTTGGGTACCTCGAGGATCCTGCCCCTCATCGCCTGTAGTCTGTCTCACTACAACTCGATGTCACCCCACTTCCTCTCATGAGGTGCATGAGCACTCATGGCATAGTCATCATCTATCTCCACTTCTTTCTCCACCCTTGCCGGCGTAACCTTGGTCTCAGAAGCCTCTCCCTTGCTCTTCTTCCTCGGACACTGGCTCGCATAATGACCTAGTTCCCCATAATGGAAGAATTTGACCTTGGAGAGGTCCTTCTTCTTTAATTTCTCCTACTTTCCCTCAGATGCTAGGGTAGCATCCTCCTCTTCCTCCTTCTTGATTCTAACCCCCTTGTCGCTACTTCCTACCTTGGTTAGCCTTCTAATATCTTCCTCACTAAGAGACACCCACAGTTCCTCCCAATCTGGAAGGGTCAATCTACCCAATATGCTCAGAGAAATACCTCCTAGTCCTCTGAGACTATGTTCAATGCGGTCCTCACCATTAATTCCTGATCTAGTGTGGCCCCTATGGAAGTCAGTTGATCCTGGATCTCCTTCAATCAACCAAGGAAGATGTCGATCTGTTCTCCTTTTTGCATCTGATATGACCGCAACTGATTTTATAGTAACATCTTCCTCTACACGAAAGTATGCTGATACAGTTTCGGCAAGGCCTCCAACATTGCATTTGTCGTGTCCTTTTGCGGCAATATGTGGTAATAAATGGTACTTGACCCCGTCAAGGATGATTCTCTTGGCCCTCGCCATTGCCTCCTCATACTTATCATTCTCAGTTTGGTCAACTGGGATCACTATCATTTTCAAGGCAAAGTCCTTGAGACGATTCCTGTCTAGAGCAGACAAGATCTTGGCCTTCCAGACTACAAAGTTTGAGGTTTTGTCCAGTCTGTCCTAATCTCTTACCTCGTTCACTGCCATCTCATTGCTCCTCTTTCAACTCTTTTGAGTCTCTCTACTTCCCTCCTAGAATTTCTTGGTGTGAATCCCTCTGAGCCTCAATTTCCCTCTTGAAAACCCCTCTGTCAATGTTGATATGCTCCCACTCTCATCATTAATGCAGTTGCACCCATGATCTAGATTTCTTGGCTAGAAATCCTTGGTAGCAACTCCCTCCTCCTTGGTCTTGCCTTGTTAGGTATTGTTCTGAGCATAATACCCCACCAACTTCACTCTGTAACTTCTCCACAACCTCCTATGCCCCAACAAAAAGGTTAGAGCTTCTAGACTCTCCACAATCCTAGCACTAGCAAAATTTGAACCTCCTGGCCATGTGTGTTAATCCTTCCTGACTGAGAAAGATGACCAGGCACTGCGTAGGTAAGGTCTAGTCCTTTTTGCCACAGCGTTGATCCTCCTCCTGGATCAAACTTGATGACACAGACACTGTGTCACCCCTTCCTTACTGCTTTTCTGCTAGGAACAACTTCTATCACTCGAGACATTTGTTTCCACTGCTCCTACTCTGCTCGGTTGATGCCCTCAGTTCTCCTGTGATCTTCAACCTCACTCTAATACCATGTTGGAACTTCTAAGTCTATCAGATAGAAATCCTTCATGTACTTTCTGATTTACTGCTTCCTACTTGTTATGTTAATTAACAAGTTATTTACCATGTAAATATTGAAAATAAATACAAGTACATTCTCAACACATATAGATCATTAACTAAAGGAAAAAACACAAGCACGCAAGTGACACCATTATTTTTGGACTGATGTCGCTAGAAAAACCTAATGCGAGAAAACCGGTGCAACTATCTGAGGGTTTTATTATTAAGCAGTTTTAGAATACAATATGGGTGCCAGAAATGGCTCACCCAATAGATAATGCTCTAGACAGTAGTACCTCTTAGTTAGAGACAAATATTCCAGCTAAACATCTGGATGTACAATCCCACAGCTCTCAGCTCCAATCTGCCACACAAAATCTCCCAGGGTCACCCTCTCTAGCCCAACATCACCCTAGCTTGCCTTGCCTCAACCTCTGGAGGCTCTGTGTTAGCCTCTGGAGGATCTGCGTCAACCATGCTGGCTTTCTTTGTCACTACGTAACTCCTGGTTGCCTCTGCATGGCCTTTGGTTGCTTCTGCATGGCCTCTAGCTGGCTCTACATCAACCCTCTCCTAACTTCTGCGCTGATACTCCCTGTATCCTCTCTACCTTTCTGCTTCTATATTCACTACCCCTCAGCTTCAACTCTAATCACTCCTTCAATTTCCTCAGCAAGCCATGCCCTAGAAAATCGAATTCTTGATTAACTCAGTGTGTTCTCCAAGTGACCCTCAAGCCTCCTCTTATACTTTTCTCGATGACAATTCAACGACTGAGATTAAGTCCCTAATCAACGGCTAAGATTAGATATGGCTTGATCCATTACTTTTGGACCATTGTACTCAGTTTTATATTAATTCACATTAATATTTTATTTTCCCTAAGTTTAGACTTAAGGAATCCATTAAAAATATTAATTATTTTAATATCTCCCACACTCGTTATATTCTGCCCAAACTATTTTTGGGTATTGGAAATCTCATGTGGTTTAGCCTCTCCACTAATTTTCGTTGCTAGAGCACATCCGATACTACCCCAAATAAACATATTGTTTGCATTTTAATGTTGGTCGACCTGCTCTTACATTTAATTATCAATGCAAGTAGGCTTTAATTTATACAATACTGTCACGAAAATTTTATGCTAAGGTAGATGATGATTAGTATAAAACAATATAAACCCAAAGTCATTGCACATGCAATCTCATCAATCAACAAAGTTGCTACGCACTCCACACAGATTAAATGCGAAGAAATACTGTAGAATAAGCTACTCAGTCATATAACCACTCTCACAACACTCGTAAAGACCATCACTCATTCAATTTGCACACATAAAAGGAAGTGCAATCCAAATTGTAACAACAAAGATGTTGGACATACTTAGAGAGGGGGTGAATCAATATTTCTTTTACAATTGTTTTTTTTGTACTAGTTAAGATCACTGACAACTAGAACACAAAATGAACAATGATATAAATAATTTTATTAATTAATGATGAGGACTCCAACCCTAG
The DNA here is from genome assembly GCA_031772625.1 of Pinus tabuliformis. Lineage (NCBI taxonomy): Eukaryota > Viridiplantae > Streptophyta > Pinopsida > Pinales > Pinaceae > Pinus > Pinus tabuliformis. The sequence goes on from CM062817.1 coordinate 220,315,108, forward strand.
ATGAAGACTCCAATCTTCAATCAACTAGGCTCTAACCTAAACTGCCCCAAGCTCCAACTTGGAATTCAATGAGGAACCAGCCTTTAGGCCTCCAACCCTATCCACTCATCGAGGCTTCAACCTAGTCTTTATGAGGCTCCAACCTCTACAATTCTTCAATAATGAGTAAAAGTAATTATTCAAGGCTTCCCAAACACTTCTACAACAAGCCTTGATACTTTCTTCTCCAACTTGTATTCAACATGTTTTTAACAGTCTACTAGTTCATCAATGAAAACTTTATTTATTGTAGAAGGTGTCTCCCAAGCTCTTCATGAACCCAATCAAATTTCTTAAGGGACTACATCAGATATTCAATCAAATTTCTCCTTGATGGTTTTCACAAAAAATTCTTTGCTTCAACAAGTAAATAAAAAGATCTTCAATTTATCCTCAATGTATTGTTTCAAGTATGCTTCCTCTGTTACATAGACTGCTCCAAAGTTTTCTACTCAAAGTTGTTTGCATCAAAGAAATATGATGCCAAACAGGATCTGTAGTATAAGAAAAAATTCACAATAAAGGTCAAGATTTGCTCCAACAATTCAAGGATCTTTAATTATGTTTCAAAAAATATTTTAACAGAGTCTTCAATATTGTTACTACTTCAAAATCCTTTCAAGGATTGCTCTAAATACATCAAAGGAGTGTTTCAAAGATGCTTCCAAGGTTTAAAATAAAAATTCAAAATTGTGTCTTCATGATCTAGAAGGGTGCTTTTAAGATTTCTCCACTCTCTTCAATAATGAGCCACTGTAGTCCTTTAATGGTTTTCAAAGTTATGTCACAACGCTCTTCAATAATTCTGCAACCTCTAGATAAACATATCATAGTTCTGAAATAAAAGACAAAGTTTGCATATATACTTTTGTAGATTTGAGATTTTGCCTTCCTATGATACAAATATTTCTTCATAGGTCAACAAGAGATATAGATATCTGAACCATAAAATGTGTCTTTACCGATATTTCAATAGATCAAAGATAGATTCTCCAAAAGTTTGATTTAAGAGTTCTTCATAGGTCCAAGTTGCTTCAGATAGGTATGCCCTCTTTCTCTTTACCAATTCACGAGATGTCAACTTATTTCTTCTTTTCCAAAATGATCTGATTCTTAACGTGATTATGAGAGTTAAGAAGTCCTATTTATGAATCCTTTACAAAGGTCAAATAGTTATTCTAAAGCTAGCACAATATTTCTCCATAGGTCCAATGCATGAATAGTTTCCACAGATCTGAATACAATTAGTCTCCACAAATTAGAAAGGCACCAAAATAGGCATGTCCAAATAGTCTTCCACACCATCTGAGTAAATATTTGAGTTGATAAATGTAGCTATAATATTTATCCACATGACCGAGACTATCCCCTTTTGTACAGATATGAGATATTTATTGCAAAGAAATTACTTCTGGGGAACTTGTATCATTACATAATTTTACTTTTTGAGGAACTCACAATATTACAGATATGGAAACCATTAGGGGAATTTTGAGGTCTAAAATGGGCCTCCTACAAAAAATGTACAACCAAAATAAACTTTATAAGAACCAATAGGATTCAATATGATGATGTCAACCATGGGGGATGATTCGCCATTTTTGGAGTAAAAAGGTAAAAAGATTAAAAAATAATAAAATAATAAAACTTCTTTTTCAACTCATATTGTCAACTTATCTCCCTAAGTTTTTACTCAAATTTTGAGCGCGAGTACTCATTTGATGAAAAAATCGATTCCTCATCCGAGGAGTACCCATGTTCCATAGTTTCGATGGACCCTGCTACACGAAAAATGAGAAATACATGAAAAAAAGTGATTTCAATCACGTTTTTCATGTAGTAAGGTCCATTAAAAGTATGAAACATGGGTACCCTTGGATGAGGAATCAAATTTTTCATCCAATGATTGTTTTAGCTCGAAATTTGAGTAAACCCATAGGGAGATAAGTTGAAAATACGAGTTGAAAAAATAGTTTTCTATTTTTCCTCTCTAAAATTTGATGATTGTTATTATTTCCACTATTATTTTATAATTTCCTTAGGAGGCCTATTTTAGACCTCAGAATTCCCCTAATGTCACATATTTACAAAATTATTATCTCTCATGTAAGTTGTCTTCTCAAAAGAACTTTAGTGTTTCATTAGCTTGTGTAGAAAAATATAAGCCTTAGATGTATGGAACTATTATTGTGTATATCCAAGGTGTTTTATGGGAACCATAATGAATGATCGCTATGAAATAAGAGGATCAACTACATTGGCTTGTCAAAAAAAATATCAAAGTGATTATTAGGATTGTGCAACAGTATCTTATTGACTTTATGCAATAATCTTTTTCTTTCTAACACGAAGATCCTTAGTAAATGTGCCTCAGAATGTCAACATACTTGAGAAAATGGTCGATTAAGTTTCAAATACAGATGTGGATTGGCATTAACGATGCAAAAACATCAACCTCATATGAATAAACACACAAGAACTTCAGGGCCCAGCAAAGCCCTCGACCAAGCGAAAACAAATTTGTTCTTTTCTTTTCGATTTAGCAGCCAAACTGCAGTTGAGGCACTAGTATGCAACAATTATTTTTCATCATCTTTGCAAGTTAAAAGGTCTGCAATAGATCTGAATATGCAATAGGTAGCACTCTTCTTTAAATTTGACAAATCCTTAAAGAGATTCTACTTAAAAATTTACTTGCTTTCCTATTATATTTTTGAGTCAAGACTTTTTATGAATCACCATATTTATTTTATCTATAAGAAGTCTTCTCTTCTGCTCCAAATAGTAGGAAATTTATCAGTAACAAGTATTAAATTAATTTTATTATCAACAAGTATTGTTGCCTTGGGAATTCAAGGCACATTAAAAATGTACTTCCTCTGGTGCAACTCTTCTTCAAATTTTGGGAGTTATTCTAGGTAATTCTTGATTCTTGATTTGCTTAGGGGCCCACTTCATTTTGCAGTCTTGAGTTATATGTCCAGTGTTATGACATTTGAAACATTTTGTTTTGTACATGAACGAAGGAGCATAATTTCTTTTAGTAGGCTCTTTTCTTCCTGTAGATTTACTATTGGAAGATTTATTGGTGTTTCTATAGACTTCCTTTTTATATGCCCTTCAATCCTTTTCCATGTGTCCGAAGTTTGTACAAGAGTAACAATAACCAAAATATATGGGATGATACCTGGAAACTGAGGATTTCCATTATGCACTGTTGAAATTGTTCTCCCTTGAAGTATCTTGATGATATTTACCTACAATATCAACATTTCTTCTTGGAGGAAAGGATATTCCAATGTCATGTTGAATTATTTCCTTGCTTCTAGTGGAACTGGGGAAATTAGCAGAACTTTGAAGATTCTCTACATCCTTATTCTTAGGTTTGCATCAGTTTTGTTAGAAGAATCACCTGCACATCCAAGACCTGAATTGTCAAATGGCGATTTTTTATAACTGAGGATGTCATTCAAAACTCTATAACTTTTTAGATTCTTTTTCAGCAAATCAACTTCTTTTATGAGTAGTCTTCATTTTTCTTTGCTAGTTTATTTTCTATTTCTTCCTTCATCCTTGTTGCTTCATTTGTCTCAAATTTAAGAGAGATTATATTTAATTGTCTTCTGAAGATTTATTCATCCCTTTCTTTCAGTTGATATGCCATGACTTTATTTTCTCTTTCTGTTTTATCAACTTGTCCTTTAAGGAGGATCAATTATTCCTTCAAGTCCTCAACTTCATCTCCTTGAATGGGTTTCTTTTCATATTCTGATTGAGATTTTAGATAATTCAATTCTTGTTTATACTGGCCAATTTCTGCTTCAACTTGCCTCAATTTTTCATACCTTTGTTTAAGATGACTTGTCAAACTGTCTTCCTTCCTTTTTGCTTTGTCTAATTGATTTTTCATGGATATGACTTCTTCATGATGTCTCATCTTGTTCTGATGCAATTATTCCTTAATATTTTTGAATTCCTCATCCCTTTATTGTATTTGATGCTTCAAATGGACAACTTCCTTTTTTATCTTGTCAAGATCTTGTATCTTCTTCTTAAGTACCTCATTTTATTTATTCAATCTGCTTAGGGAAGACATAAACTTTGTTTTGAGGTCTATTACGAATTCAACTTCATAAATTTCTTCATTATCATCTTCCTTTATGGAATTGGTCCCTTCATCTTTGCTTTAATTTGTCTTCTTTGGTTGAAGCTTTTCCCAAAGCTCTTTTGGTAATGAAAAATTTTCCATTTTGACCTTTATAGGATTTGGTAGCCCACACAAAATTTCTTTCATTGTTGTTGCATTATGTACTTTGGATTCTTCTTCTTATATTGTGCTTCTAGAAATCATTGATTCCCAAACTTCAAAACCTTGATCCATTAAAAAATTCTTCATTCTTACCAACCATATTTCAAAATTTGTTCCATAGTACATGGGAGTTTTTCACAACTGATCATCTTCTGACTTCTTGACTGAAGAATAAAAAATTTCAGAAGGTTTGGAACCTTCATTCCTTGACTTTTCCATTTGTGATCTAAGGATCTACCTTTGAGCTATTAGGTTGAGATTTAAGGTACTGGATTTGATTCCAATTATAAGAAATAATGAGAAGGGGGCTGAATCAATATTTCTTTTACAATTGTTATTTTTTCTGCCACTTAAGATCACTTATAGCTAGAATACAAAATGAAAAATGATATAAATAATTTTATTAATCAATGATGAGCACTCTAATCCTCTTTTTACAAATAATCAAGTAAAACAATAGTTTAAGGCTACAACCCTAGATGAATAATTTGATCTTCCATCAACCGGGCCCATACATGCATTATGCCAAGCTCCAACTTGGACTTCAATGAGGCACCAACCTCTAGGGCTCTAACCCTATCCACTGGCCTAGGCTTTAACCTAGTCTTTATGTGGCTCCAACCTCTAATTTAATTCTTCAATAATGAGTAAAATTAATTCTTCAAGGCTTCCCAAACACTTCTACAACAAGCCTTGATAATTTCTTATCCAAGGTATCTTAAACAAGTTTTCAACAATCTACTAATTCATAAATGACAACTTTTTTTATTGTAGAAGGTGTCTCCCAAGCTCTTCATGATACCCACACATATTTCTTGAGGGACTACATTAAATCTTCAATCATGCTTCTCCTTGATGGTCTGCACAACAAATTCTCTGCTTCAAAAAGTCAATAAAAAGATATTCAATTTATCCTCAATGTATTGTTGCATGTATGCTTCCGCGATTACATAGATTACTCCAAAGTTTTCTACTCAAAGTTGTTTGCTTCAAAGAACTATGATGCCAAATAGGATCTATAGTATAAGGACAAATTTACAATAAAGGTCAAGATCTGCTCCAACAATTCAAGGATCTTCAATTCTACTTCGAAAAGGATTTTAACAAAGTCTTAAATATTCCCGTCACTTCCAAATACTAATTCAAAATCCTTTCAATGGTTTCTCTAAATACATCAAAGGAGTGTTTCAAATATGTTTCCAAGGTTTACAATACAAATTCAAAATTGTGTCTTCACTATCTAGAACAATGCTTTTAAGATTCCTCCACATCCTTCAGTAATGAGCCACTGCAGTGCTTCACAAGCTTGAAAAATTATGT